>ML777668.1:345826-376549 GCA_009831015.1 Picea engelmannii
TGAGTTGATTCTTCCATTGTTTGCTCGAAAAGGGGTTGAGATTTTGGGTAGAAGGTTAAAAGTTTAATCTTAAGGGTCATTTTCTGCGTATAAGTTTAGAGCCCTAGCTTATTAGTCCGTAGGGTAGAATACCCAACAACAGATGAGGAAGAGGTAGAGGATCTCCACACCACAGGGAAGATTGAGGACATCTTGCGTGCCACATATTAGAGGAAAACCATAGGTCATGGGTCTAATGAAAAATAAATATCTCCATTCTAGATATGTATCAGTGTGGAACCCACAAACCCATATGTGACTAAGACATCTGAAGAAGAAAAAATGGTTAACCAACAAGTGATTAGTGGTAGAAGAATTTTTAGATGAGGGTCTAATTCAAGTGGAAGTAATTCAACAAGCATCAGTCAAGTCTCTACACCATGAAGAGATGAATCAAAATTCACAATGGTAGGTCAAGATCCCACTATTAGTTTACCCAATTTCCATGGAGATGGGTCAGAGGACCCAAATAAGCATATTTTCATCTGTGAAAAGATTTGGGAAACCAAGCAGGTTGCAAATGAAGATGCAAAGGTTGCACCGTTGTAAATCACATTCAAAGACTACACACTATATTGGTATATGCAGGGTTTCATAGTAAATAACCTGACATGAGTGCCTACAACTGTCGCAGAGGTGAAAAGGAAATTAATCAATGATTTTCATAAGCGAAGATCTGAAGATTAGTTCATGAATGAGATGATAAATATTAAGTAGAATCCAGGAGAATTAGTGTGGGAAGTTGATCAGAAGTTTAAAATTTTGAAAGGTAAGTTGAAATACCCTATTACTAATATACAACATATAAATTTGTTTGTTAGTTCTTTGTTTCCACACTTGAAGTATCCTTTGAGGAAGAAAATATTTCAGAGATAGGCTGAGGTCCTGTAGGTAGCTTTGCAATTGGAAGTAAAATCAGTACAAGCATACAGATCCAGCTCTGGAAGATCTGAGAAAATATTTAAAGAATTTAAAATTTAAATTGAATTAGAATAAAGGTAAGGAGAAAAGGGAGGATGTCCAGTGTACATTATGCAATACAAAAGGTCATCATAAGAATGAATGTCCAGTATTTGCGCAGTACATAGGAGTGGGTATTATGAATCCTTTATCTTTAGGAGGACCTTGGTGTGAGATATGAAAGTCACATGGACATTATCCCTATCATTGTCCCATGATGCAGAAGTATCAGACAATACCAAAGACTACATTTTGTAACTTTTGTAAGTTAGTTGGAAATGAATACAAGGACTGCAGAACCTTGGAGATAATGAAGGAGAGGACATCAAAAACTTACATGGTATAGGATGAATTAATGACAACACATCCTACACAAAAAACACATTACAATCACACACAACAATTTCAAGGACCATTGAATTATAAAAAAACGTATTAGTGTGAAGCACCACAACAATATAATAATGTGCAACCACAATATAATCAGGCACCTCTGTATAATACACCATGCAAAAATAATCAGGGTAACATAGGAGGATATAGAGGAGGTGGTCGTGGAGGAAGAGAATTTGGAGGAGGTTGAGGACCAATAGTTTGTAATAACTGTCAGAAACCAGGAAAGTATGCGAGAGATTGTCCATTGCCACCTGCGACATGTATTTATTGTCACACAACATACCATGATATAAAAGACTCTCCAACACTGTTGATAAAGATACAAGAAAAGAGGAACCAAAATAATCAGAATGTGCAATGGATTATTGTGGAAACTAGTGAAGAGGATGGAAAGAAGATCAATATAGTTACTAGGGATGGAGAAAATATAGGAGATGATGAAGTAAAGTAGAACCAAGATATACACCAGTGGGTAATTAAGAATGCAGAACTTGAGCATAAGTTTGATGTGTGAAAAGAAAAGGAGACCTTCAAAGAAGCTAAACAAGATATTTTGAAGGAGAATATTGGTTATAACTTAGCAACAAATCCGGTAGATGATGTACCAGTGTATGGCATGCCCTAGTTATTTGATCAGACTAACAAAGAAAAGCCTATAGAAAAGGTCAGTAATTTAAGAAACTTTTTGGTATCTTGTGTCAAGCTATTAAATGATAAGTCATCTCTACAAGTACTACATAATATGTTAGAAAAGTGTAATGTTGGGGAAGAAGGGGTAAAGACAGTAAATCAACTCCAAAATAAGAGAAGAACAAGTAGAGAAACTGGGTTGAATGCAAAATTTGGAGATTTCAATATGGGGGATATCACACTAAACTTAGGTTTTGCAGTCAATGTTATTCCAAATAAATTATAATACATGGGAAGCTATAGGAGAATCTCAATTGGGATATTCATCTATTTAGTTGAACTTAGAAAATCAACACAAAGTGGTGCCAATTGGAATATTGAAGGGGAAAGCGGTAGATCTAGATGGTGTGTGCACCATGGCAGACTTTGAAGTCATTAACACAGTGGAGAACACTATACCCTATCCAACACTGCTGGGACTAGATTGGGCTTTTGATAATCAGACTATTATTAATTTCAAGACCAATAATATGATATTTGAATATGGAGAGTAAAAATTTATTGCACCATTGGATCCCTTAGAAGGTGGAAGGTATGTGGAACCTGTGAAATATAATATCCTTACAAAATATATAAACCATCTTTACAAAACCACCACGCGCGAAGACGATTATATCAACCCAACTGCAGATTGAATGATGAGTTGGAGGAGTATTATTTCTTGTGCTTTAGACTCTGACAAAGGACTAGAAAACCGATAGTAGAGATTACATGAATTATCCACTAGAATATGTGTCAGAATGATGTGCATGTTGATATGGATTGGATTCGAGGTAAGGGAACCTCCCACTTTTTATGGTTAGAGTAATCTAGAAGAATTTTTAGCAAAGTTTGAATTAGAAAATTTGGAGAATCAAAGGCTATTATTTCTAGACATGGCATTGAAAGAAATACCTTTCCATTGGTAGGGTGCACATAAGGAGAATATTAAGAACTTGTTTCAGTGCAAGATGTTACTACACATTAGATTTGGTGCCGAGCAGGAGAACAAATTTTTGGAGAAGTATGATGGGATTGGAAAACCTAGAGAACATATAGATAGGTGTATGATCCAATGGATATTATTACTACCAGAAGAATGGCCACATCACTTTATTCACACCTTAGAAGGAATTCCAAGAAACTGGTACACAAAACAAGAGCAACACAGAGAGACTGCCAATTGGGAAGAAATGCAACATAATTGTCTAGTTACATTTTCCTTTGAGCATGAGAGTCCAGAGATAGATACAACATTAAAGGTAGTAATAGACATGATTTTTGAAGAGACAGAAGTAGAGATTGTGACAATTTATCAGAACCAGAAGAAACAAATAGTTAGACAATTTCTACCTTGATATCATGTCGCAGAAGAAGAATAACCAATAGAGGATAACCCACACGATATCAATATCCCAGAAGCAAAAGGTTAAAGAGAATTAGAGGGTACAAATATAGAGTGAGAATATTATGCAACCGCATTGAAGATCAAGAAGGTAAATATTGGAACGACAGAAAACCCGAAGATTGCAAGTATTGGAGATTATTGGGACAATCAGATAGTAGAAAGAATCACAAAGTTACTACACAAATATAGTGACTTGTTTCTAGTGAAATTTTTAGAGATGAAGGTATTAGAAAAAGAGATTGGAGAGATGAAGATCCCTTTGAATCCATATGCCATACCTATAAGAGAGATACCTTATAGATTGGATCCGATATATAAGGAGAAGTTGAAGGAAAAAATTGACAAGATGCTAAAAGGTGGTGTCATAGAACCTGTGGAAGAATCAGAATGGATTAGTCCTATGGTGGTGCAAGAAAATAAGAAGGGGGGAATCATGATCTATGTTGAATTGAGGAATCTGATCCCTTTTTACATGATCCTTTCCCTACCCCATTCACAGATGATTTTTTGGAGAATATAGGAGGTCAGGAAGCTTATTCATTTACAGATGGGTTTTTAGGATATCATCAGATCAAGATATTACTAGAATATAGACATAAGACTACATTTGCAACAAAATGGGGATCATTTCAGTATACAGTGATGCCATTTGGGTTGAATAATTCACCTGCAACTTTTTCCGGAGTAGTAGTAGCACAATTTAAGGATTTTATTCATAAGTTTTTAGAATTTTATTTGGATGATTGGAAAATGTTCATTTTATTGAAGGATCATGTTATAGTATTAAGGATGATGTTGGACATGTGCATACAGTGTAAAATTTAATTAAATATTAATAATTTCATTTTCAGCACACCTTTTGGGATTTTGTTAGGGCATGTGGTGTGTAAACAGGGTCTAGTGGTTGATCCTGCTAAAATTGTTGTCATAGTTAATTTACCCCCACCAAAATCAGTGCGTTAGTTGAAGAGTACACTTGGTCATACAAGATATTATAGGAAGTTTATAAGGGGATATGCACATATTATTGTGCCAATGGAGAATTTGTTGAAGAAGGAAATCAAGTATTAATTGAATGATGAGTGTGAGTAGAGCTTGGATATTTTGAAGGAAAATATGGTGACTACACCAATTCTGGTGTTTCCAGATTGGTCAAAGGAATTTCATGTGCATGTGGATTCTTCATCAAAAACACTTGGAGAAGTACTGACACATCCAGGAGAAGGTGATATAGATCACCCTATAGCATTTGGAAGCAAGAAGTTGTCAGAATCAGAACAAGACTACAATACTACAGAAAGAGAAGGTCTAGATATGGTTTATGCACTGCATAAATTCATACATTATTTGTTAGGCCAACACTTCAAGATGTTTACAGATCATTCTTCTCTTATATACCTAGTTAATAAGCCATTTTAGGGGGAAGAATATTCAAATGATTGTTTTTATTTTAGGAGTTTGACTTTGAAGTTGTGGTAAATCCTGGAAGATTGAATGCATGACATGATAATTTGTTCATGACAACCAATGGAGAAGAACCAAGCATTTTGGAAGATAAATTTCATGATACTCAACTATTTTCAGTACATATTGCATATGAGTATTTTGCTGACATTATTGAGTTTTTGAGTACAAGAGTAGCCCCAAGAGAATTTAATACCGTGCAGAAGAAGAACTTGGTAGTAAGAGCTACATATTATCAACTAATTGTAGATAATTTATACAATCTTGTAGATAACATTTTAAGGAGATGTGTGATGGAGCATGAAAGACCCATTATTTTGGCAGAGGAAGATGAAGACATAGTTGGAGGCATTATGCAGGAAATCCTAATGCGCAGAAGATATTGCACGCAGGATTATGGTGTCCAACAGTTCACAAGGATTCAAAGGAGTACTATCATAATTGTGATGTTTGTCAGAGAGTTGGAAAGCCATCTAGGAGGGATGATATGCCATTGAGGCCTCAAGTAACTTTGCAAGTGTTTGATAAACATGAAGTAGATTTTGTAGGACCAATTAATCCACCAACAAGAAGGTCAGGAGCTAGATATATTATTCATGTAACACAATACTTGACTAGATGGGCTGAGGAAACAACAATGAAGGATTGCAATGCATGGACTGCACCACGCTTTCTATTTTAACATGTAGTGAAAATATTTGGATGCCAAAGAGTTTTGATGAGAAATCATGGGACTCACTTTATCAATAGTACAATCTAGGTAATGATTTAAGAGTTTGAGATACATCATCAAAAGAGCATTCCATATCACCCTCAAGGTAATGGAAAAGTGGAAGTGTTTAACAAGATATTGGAGAATGCCTTGAAAAATATTTGTAATGTGAACATAGATGATTGGGACTTGAAGATACCAATAGTACTTTGGGATTATATAACTACATGTAAGAATATAACATGGAAGAAACCCTTAATATTGTTGTATGGACAAGAAGCAGTAGTTCCCTTGGAGTATTTGATACCAAGTCTATGCATTGCGACTATTACAGATATGATAGAAAGAGGCGCAGTATAGGAAATATTAACTCAACTTATGCAATTGGAGGAAGACATGATCATATATGGTTTCCATCAAGAAGTAAATAAAGAAAAGTATAAAGCATGAAATGACAAACATATTAAGAAGAAGAACTTCAAGAAGGGAGATCTGGTTCTCCTCTATGACAATAAATACTTGCAACACCCAGGGAAGCTTAGAATGCATTGGATAGGACCATATGAGATAAAGTCGGTCATAGATGGAGGTGTTGTACAACTGCAAGACTTATCAGGCAAGGAAGTTCAAGGACCGGTGAATGGTAGTCGATTGAAAATTTATAGGGACAGTCAACCCACTAACCCTCAGTAGTTGTAGTGCAACAAGTAGACTTGTACATATTGTAAATAGTAGGAGTTAAAAGAAGAAAAAGAAGAAAAAAAGTAGAAAAATGAAAAAAAGATAAAAAGAAGTAGTTAGAGCGATAAATGATAGACATATAGTGGGGAGTTATAATTCATAGCAGACAACATACTGGTTTAACAAGAAGTGAACACATAGTGCAGAGGACAACTATGATAGAAGGAAAGTTTAGTGTGCCCGAGAAATATGACAGTAGAAAATACGATGCACCGGGAAAATGAAATAGTTGGGAAATGAAAAAACCAATCACCGAAAAAATGAGGTGCAAAACAAACATTTATGAAGCATGATCATTAAGCTTTGGAATATTTATGATAGTAAATGAAGCGTGTTTGATAAGATTTGGATCATTTATGAAAGAATTATAGAAGAAAAAATAGGGTTCGTCCAACCACATTATGATTTCGAACGAACACAGAGCTAAGAAATGAGAAATGGAGAACGAACAAGTGATCTAGCAGGATGACATTGAGATTTTAGAAGTAAACCCACTCAGATGTAAGTCAGATTGCACCACCAAAATTTGGATCACCTAGTCAAATGATGAGGAGAAACTGTAGAAACAACATGTCATCGTCAGAGCCAACAATGGAAATGGAAAACCCTATGTAGACAGATGGAGTGGTAGATGTGGACTCCATTCCTTCCCCGATCATCAAACCAATGATCCCTATAATGGTAGAGGAGAAGGAGCCAACCCTCGTGACATAACAGATGCAGATTGATCCAAAAAATATGGAAGAGGGAAAAAATCGACACAACAACCCATTGTGGAAACTGTCCAACCAACAAAGTAAGAATATGAGGAGTGAACTGAATCCAACGAACCAAGGGTTCAATCTAGCACAAATAAAGTGAAACAAGAGAAAATACTACTAGAAGATACCACAATGCAATAGGAGTCTGGCAAAGAGGAGGAACAAGAAGAGAAAATGTACCAGGAGGTAGGGCCCTCAAATGTGCCAGCAAAGGGGAAAGGAAAAAAATCAGTCTAGAGGTCACCACACAAGCAACCAGAGGTAACCCTTGTGTTACCATGCATACCAAAAGGAGTAAATTTTTTACTAGATTTAATAGGATGTGTAGATAAAATGTGCTATGCAGACCACGAAGTCAAAGACATAGACAAATTTCTTGAGTTTGTGTAGCAGGTATACTTGTAGAGAAAAGGGGGTAGTGCGACATGAGTACCAATAATGGAACCCGAGAAGTGGATACAAATATAACACATGCATAATGAACCTATTAGAGATCCCATATTTTGGAAGGTGCAAGGATGTAAATAATTGCACCAAGCAGTTACTGTAAGTAATGCATAGAGGAATTTTGTGGATGGATATGAAAGTTTCAGTTGATTTCGACTGAATAGAAAAGGTAACAGGTCTACCCACCAATGGTGAGAAACCGACGCAACACATGGATTACAAGACCAAGGAAAAATACTTGGTAGAAGAAATGAAATAGACTTATGGAACAGAGAGAGGATCCAAGGGGATAATTATCAATAGAATCAGTGAACCTGCGATGAGGCTAGCAACCAAAATTATGGCTTGTAAATTACTCAGGAAGTGTCACAAAGAAGAATTTCCAACAGGGTTAATAGAAGCAACTATGCAGTGCACGAAGGGAACAATATTGAGATGGAGCCCAAATTTTTTAAACCTAATTCTGGATGATTGCAAAGATGCCTAAGACTTAGGAACAAAGTTTCATTACTCCTGATTAATAATACTTATAGCGTTTGTGGGATGGAAACACCCCAAATACAACATGTTTTGTAAGAAAATTGGAAAGTGCCAAGCAACACAATATGAATCATTATGGAATATAACAGTCACAAGGGAAATAAATACAAACTCCAACATCTTCATGACATATCTGGAAGAAATACAAGAAAAGGTGGCATAAAATTGGAGGATCCCACTAGAGGTGGTAGAGGAGTACAAAAAGATATCTAGGAAAAAAAGGATCCAACGAAGGAGTACCTACAAATGAGATACTGCATCATAGTAGAGGAAGTACAATGGGTGATGAAAGACTGGAAGAAATAATGGAAGGTTCCAGTGGATCCAACATAAGACAAGCATCCAACAAATGAAAAACAACCAACAGAAGTGGGCCTTTCACATAATAAGGGTACCCCAACAACAAATACAAGAGAAGAAATAGGCCCCATGAAGCAAACAGGGGGGAGCACAACAAAAAATAAGAATGCCATCCCTAAGCCTATCACACAATAGAAGGACAATGCATATGCTACTAATGGTGCAACACAGAGGAATGATAAAATCCCTGCACAGGAGGGGCAAGAAGGAGGGGACATACCATATACCCCAGGCACACTAGATAAAACAGATCAGAGGCCACCCAAGAGAACTATTTTATAGTTAGGTGGAGTGCATAGGAAAATGAAGGTGCATAAGGAGGTCCCCCAATATACCATAATATAAGACGATGCGAAATTAGTCGCAAAACATTTACAGGACCGCACCGAAGAAGCACATGGAGAGGCAGAAAAACAAAGGGATAGGATAATGTAAGAATTGATAGAGGTCAAGCAGGTCTTGGAGTAGATATTATTTACTAAGGTGCAACACCAAGGGGCAACATAGTAGTCACAAACATCACAGTAACAACACATGCCAACATAGATTGAGGAAGAGACAGTACATATAACAACATTGGCAAGTGAAAATTTCAATATTACTAAGGACATGTTGTAGATAGACGAAGACATGGTGCAGAAACAAGTCAAGGACATAGAACATGTGGACTTGGTATTGGATAAGATACCAACAAAATAAATCTATCAGTTATAGGTTAGTGTTGCACAGGAAGTACAATATAGAGTCAGGGTGGATGTAACAAACTTGGAGACGAGCAAGGTAGAAAAGGAGGTACTAGAGACAATTCTTATAGAATTACGTTTAGAATGAGAGGAGGAAAAATAATGTGCAGACAAACTGGAGAAAAAACTTGAGGAAGTATTTTAGACAATTCTAGATAGTGCACTAGCAGGAGAACTTAATGTGGAAGAAAATATAAAGAGGACAACACAGATGATGGAAGGATGTTGGCCCTTGGTCATGTATTAAGGAAGAAAGTGAAGATTAAGGAAGATGAAATGCAAAGTATGAAGTGTGTGGAAGGCACACAAACCGAGGAAGGGTCTAAGTGGTTAAAGAATCATAAAAGAAGAAACAAAGTAAAGGAAAGAAATCTGTTGAAAGATAAGATCAAGGAAGTCAAATGTAACACCCCCGGCCTCACACCGGCCGAGAATGCCACTCCTCAGATGCTTTACTTAGCTCTGAAATGGTCTTTGTAACATTTCCAGCCTTCGAAGGGCCAGGCTTCATGAGGGAACACTTTTTTTCTCTCGCTATGGAACATATGGTAACATACCCAGTATTCAACTGAGCTATGCCACATAAATTTTGTCTTCAAATTGCATGCAATTATAACATATACATACAACACTCTTGTGGAAGATTTACATATAATGTAAATAAACAATCACGTTATGTAAATATATGATTTCATACTGAAATAACAGTAAACACAGACATGTAGCATATACAGGGAAATACCCATAAACATACAAACAATTATAATCACACATATGATAAACCGTAACATAAGCATGTAAATAACAATGCAACATGTAAATTTATCACACGATTGGTACTTATCTTGGAAATATTGTCACCAACTGCATACAGACCATCCACAAACCTCCCAGCCTTAAACTACACTTTTCATCACTCTTAACAGTGAGTCACCCCCGAGATGGGACTAAACTCCACCCGGGTAAAGGGATTCCTAACCAGGCTAATGGCTCATAGACAATAGGAAAGACTTTGTCTCAGGTGCTCACTCAACTAATAGCCTACAAACTCTCATTCCCCACATGCCTATCCCACCTAAGGAAGTGTGCCTCTTCTCTGCTCAACAGTCCCTCAGCTGCCCCACTTCCCTTTCAGGGCTTCAGCAACAAGCCAAACAGGAAGTCTTAGAGCAATGTAGCTGTAGTTTAGCACCTTTAGGAAATCAATTCCTCAATAATTCTCTCGATCAAAGAATTGCTCATGGGCCTGAAAACCTGCTTCTTCAATTTCCCATGGGCCTGACAACCTGCTTCTTCAATCCCACTCCCAAGATAACCAGGTACACCAATAGTAAATGGTTATGGAAACAGGCTCAGATACAGTGAAATGAATGTCTGAAGGATAACTGACTGCATGACTGAAAATGGTCATGGAATCATTGACTGGATGACTGAATGATCAAAATAAACCATGGGAGAGATGATCGTAAGAATGATGGTGAAGGTTGTTCGTAAGGATGATCGTAAGTCCCCATGATCAGTATGCATGTCCTCAACTTGACACTTGTCATGTTGGAAGCTACTTTGGTCCACTTGTCCCCAACTTTAGAACTTAGGATAAAATAATTATCCATACTTTATGTTTTAAGAAATATTAATATAATATTCTTTTTTGGCTTAAGCTCTCTAGGATAGCCCTTTCCCTTAAATTTTGGCCCTCCCTTTCCCTAACTGATGAAGTTTAGTCCCCCATCTCTTTTATCATGGTCGGTCTATGTGCAACGATGTATTTTATATTAATCATGAGACTTATACAAAATAGGCGCACTGGCCTTTAACATCTAGGCACTCTGGCCTAATTCCAAAACATAAGCATCCCATCTTATAATAACTGGCTCACCAGCCTATAACACATATCATATACACAAGGCTCGTTGACCTCCATACTGTGTGCACTTTAGCTACTATGCACGGTATCTGGGAATGTGTGCACTACATCATTTTATTGCGTAGTACTTGCACGCACTATGCCATGAAAGGTGCATTACAAAATGATGTCAAAAAAGTTCACCCTCTTAAGTTCACTTACATTACATTTACAATTGGGTTTGACTGAGGGATATTACATCAAAGAAGCTACGAAGATAGATCATGGACAATTCAACAAGTGAAATAAGACACTAATGGGTGTTTTGGAGCACCTCACGGAGAAGAAGGAAGAACAGGTCAACAAAGTCCTTAAAATACGGGTTAAGTGGACCTAAGGTTTTGGCACTTGGGCTTCGGTCCATGGTTTCCTAAGTGTAAGGTAGCTAGAGAGGTAGTGGGGGGGCCTAGAGGTTCCATAGTGATAATAGTGGAGGTCATTCAATGTAAGGTGGACTAGGTCCACTATATTATTAAATAAGGCCCACTATGGTAGTTAGATATAATAAATGGGTAATTATATATAATAAATGTAAGATGACTTCTTAGAAGATTCTACTTCTAGAAGATTCCTTCTCTAGAATGTTCTTAGGTGATGGTAGCACTATATAAAGGGGTTCAAGCAATGTAATGGGACATGAAGAGAAGTATTGTATTTGAAGCTGAAGCTCATTAGGAGGATGCCCCCTCGAAGAGACAAGTGAATAGGAGAGGATCCCTTCCATAATAGGATCCATTGTACGGTGTTGCCCTACCTCAATGGTTTGATGGTAATAAATGAGATTTTTCATATTGTTCTTGTATATATATTGTGGTGATTTTGTATTCAGTCTTTGGTTCTTAACAAGTGAAATCAGTGCACTTTCCTTGGGCATACATTGTGGACAAATATTTTTTATTTTTGCATATTTTTTTTTCGGAGAAGAAAAAAGAGGACCGCGACATTCTCGAAGTTTTCAGTATATTTCTGTGCAAAATTTGCAGAAAAGGGTTGTAGATTTGAGTTAGTGGGGGGGGACAGAGGGCCCATAGTGATAATAGTGGAGGTCATTCAATGTAAGGTGGACTAGGTCCACTATATTATTAAATAAGGCCCACTATGGTAGTTAGATATAATAAATGGGTAATTAGATATAATAAATGTAAGATGACTTCTTAGAAGATTATACTTCTAGAAGATTCCTTCTCTAGAATGTTCTTAGGTGATGATAGCACTATATAAAGGGGTTCAAGCAATGTATTGGTACATGAAGATAAGTATTGCATTTGGAGCTGAAGCTCATTAGGAGGATGCCCCCTCGAAGAGGCAAGTGAACAGGAGAGGATCCCTTCCATAATATGATCCATTGTACGGTGTTGCCCTACCTCAAGGGTTTGATGGTAATAAAGGAGATTTTGCATATTGTTATTGTATATATATTGTGGTGCTTTTTTATTCAATATTGGGTTCTTAACAAGTGGTATCAGAGCACTTTCCTTGGGCAGAGATTGTGGGCAAATATTTTTTATTTTTGCAGATTTGTTTTCGTAGAAGAAAAAAGGTGGTCACGACATTATCAAATTTTTCAATACATTTTTGTGCAAAATTTGCAAAAAATGATTGTATATCTGAGTTACTCTTAGACAAACACCCAATTTGAAAAAACAAATCGTCCGAAACGGAGTCCGGGAAGTCAAGATATTGAAGTTTTAAAATCTGTAAAATTTCAGGATTTTTTCCGCAGATGGTGGCGAGATTTTTTTTTATTTATGTAGCATATGGAGGCCACATTTGCCAAAATAAATTATATATTTGAGTTCCTCTCACAATTTCACCCAATTTCAAAAAACAAATCAGCCAAAATGGAGTCTGAGAAGTGAGCATTTTAACTTCAACAGTTTTTTAGGGTTTTTCCAGAAAAAGCCGCGATTTTTTGCCGAAACTTATTGGGTCTATTTTTTGAGTTTTTTCGTGATGGATGCAGGACCGAAGAGTTCATAGGGTGATCAGATGGATATTTCCTCTCAAACCCTTAAATAAATTCTTGAATCATTCAAAGCCCAATCGTTTCACACATTGGATGACAGATTGGATGCATTTGTACATGGCCTCACAGACGACCTCACAGACAGACTCAATGATATTTTTCGTAGTATTCAATATTCATTGAATAACATGCAGGAGCGATTTCTTATGGAGGGCCTCAAGGATGAATATAATCAATAAATATATGTTTGGTATGATTTTGAGGCCGATTGTGATGATTGGTATATGGATAGTTGTCATTTCTAGGATGACAACCACTTTCATATTTTATTTGATGACTCTAATCCACCTTCTGTAGAGAGTATCGATGTGAAAAATTGAGAGACAATGATTATTACCAGTGTCCATCCCGCATATTCTACAGTGGTATTATTCCTTTCAGATTCTGCTACAACCCTTTTCCACTATGTAGATGGATCTTCTTATTTGGATTCACATGATAGGTGTCAGTCTTTGGAACATCATTTGGAGTTGGTTATTGGGTTCCAAAATCTTCCACGGGGAGTTCACATGAGCACTTGGACATGGGACCTGAGCTTACAATGGTGGTTGGACTACTTTATCATGGTGTCTTTCCTTTCTACATGGGACCTTGGTTCTTCAGTCGTCTTCAACATTATGGTCCACAATTATCCATGGGACCCTGGTATATGGTTGTACATCAAGAATTGAGGACAACGCTTTCATAAGGGGGATGGAATGTAAGGTAGCTAGAGAGGTAGTGGGGGGGCCCAGAGGGCCCATAGTGATAATAGTGGAGGTCATTCAATGTAAGGTGGACTAGGTCCACTATATTATTAAATAAGGCCCACTATGGTAGTTAGATATAATAAATGAGTAATTAGATATAATAAATGTAAGAGGACTTCTTAGAAGGTTCTACTTCTAGAAGATTCCTTCTCTAGAATGTTCTTACGTGATGGTAGCACTATATAAAGGGGTTCAAGAAATGTAATGGGACATGAAGATAAGTATTGTATTTGGAGCTGAATCTCATTAGGAGGATGCCCCCTCGAAGAGGTAAGTGAACAGGAGAGGATCCCTTCCATAATAGGATCCATTGTACAGTTTTTCTCTACCTCAAGGGTTTGATGTTAATAAAAGAGATTTTGCATATTGTTCTTGTATATATATTGTGGTGCTTTTGTATTCAGTCTTTGGTTCTTAACACTAAGAGTCATGGAATGTATAAATAGAGGTCTAGAAGAGTTGAGAAGATATAGAAGTGATAAGTGGTTTTGAGATGTAAAAGTGTTATACTTTAGGGTATTCTTGTATTTTTGGGTCTTCAGCTGGGTGTAAAGATCTACTCTGCAGCTGGGTGCACAGCGATAGAGAATAAAGAGGAAGAGAGAGAAGGATCTGCAACTGAGTGCGTAGATATAACTGTATATTTTCATCTATTATATCAATGAACACAGTTCCGTGGATGTAGCCCTAGGGAGAGGGTGAACCACGTAAAATCTTGTTTTTGCGTGTGATTTATGCTTTGTGATTTACTATCTTTTATACTGTTATTGCATTGTTATTTTTCCTGTTGAAGATAAGAAGATATAACTTACTTCACGAAGTTAAGCATAATATTGCTAACAATCTCAGGGTTAGTTTACTTTGTTGTTTAGGAATCATCTGCATTTCCTCTGGTTGTAGACACCTGTTTCATGCAACCCTTCTATTTCTACTTCAGGTGAGACTTCATCTGATTCACAGGTATTGCCGCAAGTGCCAATAGTTAGGGTTTGTTGGTGCACTGTTAGAGTTGAAACCTGGCTTTTCCCTTGTGCCAACAAATGGTTCCATTGTCGGGACCAGGATCTTCTTGAGGGAATGTCAAGGTGGTTTCCATCGAAGAAAAAAATTCAGAATTGGATAGAAGAACAAGAAAGGGACTTTTTTGTAGCTCAGAACAAGAACCCTAGCATTAATGCAGAAGACTGGTTGGGAAGGTACATATTTACTTATGTGCACAATATTTTCTTTGTAGGAGTTCATAAGGAATTGAACGAGTGGTTAGCCATACTAGAAGACACTCAGTTTGAAATCAGATCTAGACCACTTGTGGTTTGGACATCGACGCTGATTAAGAAATTCAATGAAGTTGATAACGTTGTGTCAAGGGCAGTGGATCTCTAGTTTGACAACACTATTGGAGGGTACATTACTTAATTTTCTATTGACAGAGTGGAATCTTATAGTCAAGCAGAGAGGTATTTCTTCAAGGGACACAAAGGAAAGTTTCTACACTTTTTGAAGTTGAAGATTAAGATGCTATTGCATGAGAAGAATATCTTGAAGATACAATAATAAGTTGGATTTTAAAGCTAATGTTCAAGAATTCATACAATGACAGTGACATAGAGGCTGGACACACACACACAGAGGGAGATCATTTAGACAGATTCCTCTTGCGAACTTGTTTAAACAACGTTATGGGCCATTAGCACAAGAAAAAGATTTCTACAGTGGAGAAGAAGCATAACGATCAGACAAAGAGTATTCAGAGCTTGCAAGGAAAGATGAAGTAGAGACTAAAGAACCTCACCAACAATAACTAGGAACTCCAGGTACTGCGCCTACTATCGAAGTAAGTATTTCTACTCCTCTTATTGTTTTAGCAACAAAGAGTAACCAAAGTAACTAGAGTAATCAGAGCACTTAGAGTACTGTAACAAGAAGTTTAATACAAACTCCATTGAGAAACCAAGGAAAATCAATGGTAGATGAAATGAGGTTACCTATTTTCAGAGGATATGGATTTGAGGATGTTGACCAGCACTGGTTCTTATGCGATGCTATATGGAGAATTAAGAAATCCACCAATGAAGTTGTTAAGAGAGATCAATTTAGTACTACCTTGAGGGACCGTGCACTGAGCTAGTATATGAAGTTTGTTACAAGATCTGTACAACCTAAACTGTTGAATGAAATTAAGATTGCGTTGATTGTAGAGTTCAAGAATACTAAGTCAGAGTCATAGTGCATTACAAAGTTAAAGGAAATCAAGCAGAAGGTGACTGAACCTTTTTGGGAATTTGATAAGAGTTTTAAGATCTTGACAGGCTATTTAAGTTTTTAGATTCTAGACGAACAACATAAGGAATGTTTCATCGCTACCCTCCTACCACACATTAGAGTTCCTATGATGAAACAAAAGGTCGGTTCGTAGGCTGAAGAATTAGATATTTCCATGAAACTAGAGGCAACCCCTGTAGGAGAATCCAGTCTAGGTATGAGTTAGATTTTGAATCAATTAACTAGTTTATATTTACAGGTTGAAGACATGAAGAAAGACAAAGGAAAATAGAAAAGAGAATACATCTAGTGTATCATATGTAAAGAAGAGGGCCATGAAAAAGAGAAATATCCTTTATTTAGTGATTACTTGGCCTCTGGATCCCCTAACCCTTTGAAGCAGGCTACTTTACCATGGTGCGAGGTATGTAGAACTAGACATCGCCCTGGTGAATGTTATTACATGCAGAAATATGTCCAGACACCCACCTATCTTTATTGTACATTCTATAAATCTGTGGGGAATGACGAGAAGGACAATAGGTCTTATGACCTCATGCATGAAAGGTCAAGGGATGCATATAGAATTCAAGTATAATTACAGCGAGAAGCAAATGTTGCACAGTTCAATTCCCCAGGAAGAGGAAACTTCAACTTTCACGGTGGGTTCAGAGGAAGAGGACGAGGAGGAGGCATGGGTCGAGGCCAAGGTTAGATTATTTTCTATAACTGTGCCCATCCAGGTCATTTGGAAAGGGATTTCCAGAACCCTTGTATTACTTGCAGCTACTGTATTTCATTTGAGCATGTCATTGAAGACTGCCCAGTATTGTTAGCTAAAGTTCAGGAAAGACGAGGTGGAAACCAACAAGTCCAAATAATATCATTTGAACCTCACAGTGAGGAATCGAGAGTCGTTGTTATTACTAGAGGAGGCATTTTCACAGGAGAAGATAAGGTGACTCCAGGAAAGACTATAGATGGATCATGAATCAGAAGAGCTTCAGAGAAGGCACCATTGTTTGATCCAAGGAAATAAAAGCATACTTTTGAAGGAGAAAGAAGAGAATTTGTAGGAGAATAGGCTTCTTCATATAGGGCACAACCATAAGTAAGCGAATGTGAAATTCCTCTAGAATTTGATCAGTATGCCCCACCTATACAAGGAAAAGAGGTAAGAAATATTGTGGACTTATTTTATACTTGTATTGATTTGATTAAAGATGAAAGAGCTGTGCAAGAACTACAACACTTGATAAGACAATATGAAATTGGAAGAGTATATCCTCTATTGAGTAGAGCTATTAATCAAGTATCTAGAAAAAGGAGGACAAGCAAGAAACTGCACCTTAGTGCTCAGATTGGAGACTACGACATAGACTATGTGGTCCTCGACATGGGATCAAAAGTAAATGTTATGACGAATCAGACTTGGGAATTGATGGGGAAACCTAAATTGATTTACTCTCCTATTAGGCTCAGAATGGATAATTAGTAGGTGGTGATCCCCTTTGGAAGACTATATCATGTACTTGTGGACATCTACGAAGTGAGGACATTTGCAAACTTCGAAGTGATCGAGATTTTTGATGATAGTTTTCCCTATCCTGTGTTGTTGGGTATTGATTGGTATTTCTACAATTTGACTATTGTTGACCTAAAAAAGAGAAGAATGAAATTTGAAGGTGATGGAATTAGGGTCATTGCACCTCTTGATCTTGATGAAGGTCGCAGATACACAAAACCTATAAGAGACGAATACCACGCCTATGATCTAGAGAACATATATAAACTGACAGCAGGACATCATGATAATATTAATCCTACAACAGATGGAAATCTAAGTTGGATAAGTGAAAGTGCATGCTCGTCAGATTCATAATAAGAATTGGAAAATTGTCAGAACATAGTGTATGAATTCTCTACGTGGAGGTGTGCCAGATTGACTAAGGAAGTTTGCTGGATTGGCACAAAAGTAAGTAATATTCCTACATTCAATGGATTGAATAATTTAGATACATTTCTATTTGAATTTGAAGGAATTGTATTAGTACAATGGAGGTTGTTGGAATTATATGAAGCCTTGAAAGAAATTCTAGCTAGATGGTGGGAAACACACAAGAAGAACATCACAGAGTGGGTATAATGTTGCACCTTGTTGACAATGCACTTTTCAGAATAAGATGAAGGTTGAGAAGTTTGATACATAGGTCAGAGTTGTCCTAAGAATCATGTGAAAAGTTGCGAGGAGTCCTAGAGCAACATTCCTAAAGAAAAGTGGGTACATAAGTTCATTAAAACCTTAGATAATATGCCTATCAACTGGTATCATCAAGAAGAAATGCGCTTAGTCACTACAGATTGGTATGGTATGACCCAGAACTTTATAACTACGTTCCTATTTGAAATTCAATACCCTATAGTAGATCAGGCTTTACAAATTGTAAGACAAAAGGTCTTTGAAGAAGCACCTAACTCCCCTCTTGAAAAAGAAGAATATGAATGGACTGCACCTCTTCAACAGTTACAGGGTTGTTATAATATTAATGTTGATGAGGATGATGACCCTAGGAATGTGAACATTTCAGAAATTGAAGGACAAAGAGATATAGAAGGGTTAGGGATTAAATTACCTTTTGTTGGGCAGCCTATTAAAATTAATAAGGTTAATATTGGAACAGAGCAAGCACCTAAGTTGGAAAATTTCGGAGACTATTGGGATGATGCTACTATTAGTAAAAATTACAAATCTATTGTATGAGTATCAGGACTTGTTTCCAACCAAGTTCATAGACATGAAGGGAATTAAAGGAACCATGGGAGAAATGAAGATTCCTTTTAAAGAAGATGCAAGGCATGTCAAGAAGAGGCATTACAGACTGAATCCCAAGTACAAGAAGAAAGTTAAGACCAAATTATATAGAATTTTGGAAGAAGGAATTATAGAACCAGTCAAAGAATCTGAATGGATCATCCCTATGGTGTTCCAAGATAAGAAGACAAGAGAAATCAGAATCTATGTAGATCTAAGGAAATTGAATGATGCATGTTTACATGATCCATTTCCTACACCTTTTACTAATGAAGTTCTAGATAATGTAGGAGGACAAGAAGTTTATTCATTTACAGATGGATTTTAAGGCTATCACCAGATCATAATTTCTAAGGAGGACAGACATAAGACTAGATTTGCAACAAAATGGGGTTCTTTTCAGTACACTGTGATTCCTTTTGGTTTGAATAATTCACCAACCATCTTTTCCAGGGTGGTGGTCGAAGCATTTAAGGATTTTTTACATAAGTTTTTGGAGGCATACTTTGATGACTGGACCATTTTTAGTTTATTGAAAAATCATATTGAATGTCTAAGAGTAATGTTGGAGAAGTGCAAGAAATGTCAGATTTCCCTGAACTTGAAGAAGTGTATTTTCTTTTCACCTTTTGGAGCATTGTTAGGAAACATTGTGTGTAAGTAGGGGTTGTTGGTAGATCCTTCTAATATTGATATCATTGCTGATATACCTCCTCCTACTTTGACTAGATAGTTGCACACTGCATTGGGACACACTGGATACTACAGAAAGTTTATTAAGGGTTATGCATAGGTAAAAACACCTATGGAGAAGCTATTAAAGAAGGATAGTAAGTTTCAATGGATAGAGGAATGCCAACAGAGCTTAGACACATTAAAGAAGAAAATGATCACTGCACCTATTTTGGTTTTTCTAGATTGGAATAAGGAATTCAATGTTCATGTTTATG
Organism: Picea engelmannii; assembly: GCA_009831015.1. Classification (NCBI taxonomy): domain Eukaryota; kingdom Viridiplantae; phylum Streptophyta; class Pinopsida; order Pinales; family Pinaceae; genus Picea; species Picea engelmannii. The sequence continues at coordinate 365,772 of ML777668.1, forward strand.
CTTCATCCATTGTATTAGGAGCATTTTTATCACAGTCAGGTGCATGAGATGTTTACCACCCTATAGCCTTTGCTAGCAAGAAGATTTCTACATCTGAAATGAATTATACTACCACTGAAAGAGAAGGCTTATCTATGGTATATGTGTTGCAGAAGTTTAGACACTACTTGTTGGGTGGACATTTTAAGATGTTTATTGATTATTCTTCATTAAAGTACTTAGTCAACAAGACAGTGTTGGGGGGGAGAATATGCATATGGATATTATTATTATAGGAGTATGACTTTGAGATTGTGGTCAAGCTAGGAAGAATGAATAAGGGACCTGACCACTTATCTAGGTTAGAACATGGAGAGGAACCTACCAGTTTGGATGATACACTACCAAATGCACAATTTTTGGCCATTAGGAAAGTTGATGATCACTTCACCGAGATAGTCCAGTTCCTATCCACAGGAATGGCGCCCCACAATTATACAGTTATTCAAAAGAAACAATTGGTAGTATGCGCTGCAAATTTTCAACTTATAGCTGGATAACTATATAAGATGGGACCAGATGAGATCTTAAGAAGATGTGTTATGGAGTCATAAAGACCATTGATTCTTGTAGAAGCACATGAAGGCATCGCAAGAGGACATTATGTAGGGAAAGAAACAACACAGAAGGTTCTTAGAGCTATCCTCTGGTGGCCCACTTTACATAAGGATGCTAAGGAATACTACAAATCCTGTAATGTATGTCAAAGAGTAGGGAATCCTTCTAAAATGGATGAGATGCCTTTAGCACCTCATTTAACTTTATAGGCATTTGAGAAATGGGCTATTGACTTTGTGGGAGCTATCAACCCACTAGGAAAGTGCACATGATCTCAGTATATCATCATTGCTATAGAGTATTTGACCATATGGGAAGAAACAAGAGAAGTTAAATACTGTAGTGCAACTACATTTGCATGGTTCATCTTTGATGATATCATAATCAGATTTGGATGCCCAAAGATCCTTATGAGTGACCAAGGCATGCACTTCATTAAAAAAAATTTGAAGCCTTGACTCAAGAGTTCGAAGTTCACCATCAGAAGAGCACGCCATATCACCCACAGGAGAATGGTACAATCGAAGCTTTCAATAGGATTTTGGAGACAAAACTGACTAAGATTTGTAGTGTTAACAAAGATGATTGGGATTTGAGAATTCAAGTAGTGTTATGGGCTTATCGAACTACTTGCAAATAGTTAACAACGCAGACTCTCTTCAAGTTAGTTTATGGCCTGGAAGCAGTGGTACTTATGGAATATTTGGTTCCTAGTCTAAAACTTACAACATTTACAGGTATGGATGACACCGACACTGTTCAAAACAGGCTCGTGTAGTTGATGGAACTAGATGAAGACAGATTCATTGCAGGATTTCATCAGGAGGTATAAAATAACGAGAAAAGGATTACCATGACATGCATATCAAGAAGAAAGAATTTAAACAAGGAGATTTGGTACTTTTATATGACAACAAGTTCATGAAGCATCCAGGAAAGTTCAAGACACATTGGCTTGGGTAATTCGAAGTTGTATATGTTACAGAAGGTGGAGATGTGCAGTTGAAGACTCTTAATGGAAAATGGAAGGATGGTTTAGTAAATGGGAGTCGGTTGAAGATGTATTGTGACAACCAACTGCCTCACAACTCTCAGTAAAAGCAAAGGAAGAAGTGTCTAGGTGCCAGGTGTAGTTGAAATTACGTACCAGAAACATAAAAGATAATATGCACATGATAGGGAGGGACAGAGAAGAAAGCACAGGCTGCTCCGTGTAGTCTGCAGTCGAAGTAATATAGAAGGTTCAATCCTACAGTGACTCAGGATGAGTCACATGTGAGTGTTGGGGGCTTGTTGGCCCTTTTTCATGTATTACAGAAGAAGAAAGAAAAGTTATGAAGTGCGCAAAAGGAACACACACCGAGGAAGGGTTGAAGTGGTTAAAGAAGCATAAAAGAAGGAAAGAAGTAAAGGAAAGTAATTCGTTGAAAGAGAAGATCAAGGAATACAAAGCAGCAAAGAAGATAGATCGTGGAAAACTCAGCAAGCAGAAGAAGACACTAATGGGTTCTTTGGAGGACCTCGCGGAGAAGAAGGAAGAAAAAGTCAATGAAGCCCTTAAAATACGGGTTATGTGGACGTAGGATTTTGGCACCTAGGGTTTTGGCACCTGGGCTTCGGTCCATGGTTTTCTAAGAGTCATGGAATGTATAAATAGAGGTCTAGAAGAGTTGAAAAGATATATAAGTGATAAGTTGTGTTGAGATGTAAAAGTTTTATTCTTTAGGGTATTATTGTATTTTTGGGTCTTCTACTAGGTGCGAAGATCTACTCTGCAACTGGGTGCGCAGGGATAGGGAAAAAAGAGGAAGAGAGAGAAGGATCTACAACTAACTGCGTAGATATAACTATATATTTTCATTTATTCTATCAATAAACATAGTTCTATGGACGTCTCCCTAGGGAGAGGGTGAACCACATAAAATCTTGTTGTTCCATGTGATTGATGCTTTGTGATTTACTATCTTTTATATTGTTATTGCACTGTTATTTTTCCTGTTGAAGATAAGAAGATATAAATTACTTCATGAAGTTAAGAATAATACTGCTAAGAATCTATGGGTTAGTTTGCGTTGTTGTTTATGATTCATCTACATTTCCTTTGGTTGTAGACACGTGTGTCCTGAAACCCCCCTATTGCTACTTTAGGTGATAATTCATCTACTTCGCAGGTGTTTCCATAAGGGCCAGTGGTTAGGGTTTATTACTGTGATGTTAGAGGTTAACCTTGGGTCTTCCCCTGTGCCAACAAGGGATATAAACATGATATATTTGAATTGGTTGGGAATTTTACACTAACCACACCTCCAGTATTCAGATAAGAGAGGTAACAAAATGAAACAAAACAAACGAATAGTGTTGTGCTGGAAGTCAAAGAAATAAAATAAATTTATGAAAGGGCCGCATAGATATGAATGAGCCTAGTAGAAGATGAAGGGACCCAACAGTTGGATCAAAGAGAAGAAAAAATGAATGCCATAACCCAAGATCTAAATCATAGGTATAAAACAATGTCGATATCAAAAAGACCGAGGGTTGTGCAGGAAATAAAAAACATGCAAGCAGAATTGAAGACAATCCAAGGGAAAGGAAAACAAGGCAGGCTCAGTTGGAGCCCCTACAAAAGAAAGAAAAGAAGATGATAACAAAATTGGAGACGGGGAAAAGAAGACTGGAACAAGCACACTCAGAGATAATAGAATTGTTGAAGGAGCTCATCACAATGTAGGTGGTGTAGACCCTGATAGAGAAAAGATGCACACATAAAGAAGTTCCAGGCCTTAGAGAAATTTGTACAGGACACACACATGACCTGAGTGGCTCAGGATGAGCCATTATTGTTGGGGGAATTTTAGAGAAGGAAATTTTGAGTTTTAATACAGTAAATGAGGAATGGACAAAAGGAAGAAACACACACCAGGAAAGAAGGGAAAGCAGAGAGAGAAGAGGGAAAAGGAAGCAACGCACACTAGGAAAGAAGGGAAAGCAACGTGACAAGAGGGAAAAGAAAGCAACATGTTAGTAATCAAGGAAGATCATCACAGAGTCAAGAAAAGAAACGTTGGATCGAATAACAACTACATGGAAGGTAGTTAGAATCTGGACATGTTGAGTCCACTTAGAATTAGGGTTTTGAGTCATAATGTAAGGATTTTTACCCAAATTTTTGTATAAATAGAGTATGTATAAGAAAAATAGGATATATTGGATGGGGATTATCACTTTGTATGAGAGAATTAATTTGAGAACCTTATTTATTTATGAGTCGAAGTATGTTTTTTGTTGAGAGCGTCAGATCTTGGATGGAGTCAGTCTTGAGATGTAATTGATGGTCAAGTCGCAAGCTATGGAGCTTGGTGTGACACTGGTCCACCTCACCACCAAAATTATGTGAATTATAAATTCACCCTCTGATGTAATGTGAACAATGTTAGGACTCTGTAAATTCCTAGAGGTTGTCAGGGGTAGAAAAAATTTGATAGAGGTAACTTACCAAAACCACTTTCAAAACTGGGATATATCCCTGCTAGTTTCAGAGAGGGATCTCTCTATAGGATTTAGATTTGTTTGAGTTTTAGATATTAGGCTAGTTAAAGTAATATGCGCTTGTTTATTTTGTTTATAAATATTGGCTGAAATATTTCTTTAAACATCTATTTTTCTATGGGGTTTGTGTTAAAGATTAAGATCTGATTACAACTTTTATAATATTTCTTCACAGGGCGAGATAATAAAAATGTTGGATCTATTAAGATTAAATGTGTTGGAAAGATAGAATAGGTGAGATATTCAACTAAGTAAAGAAGCAATTAATATTTTCTTCACTTAATATCATATAAATAACATGTAAATTGCTAAAGTCCAGAGATAGAGTGCACGAAAAAAATTATGTTCATTAAATTCCTTTAAACGATTAGAAACAGAAAAAAAAATGATTACAGAGTAAGATAAACATCAATAGAGCAAGACAAACATCACCACCATCCAAACAAAAGAATCCCATGAATCTTTCTTTTTATTACTGGTCGATCTTCTAAACAATATTACAAATATAGCTTCCTGGGTGCAAAAATCAACCCACAATACTTCAAAGTAAGAATTATTTATACAAAAATAACATTTGATCCTGTGGATATGGTGGAATAAAAATATAGCTGACTAGATAAAAATTACAAAATAATAGGACTGATGATGATGTATTTGAATGCTAAGTGTTGATTCTGGGGGAAGTAGTTGGTGATTCATCAACTTGAATTTGACTATTCTTCATGTTGACTCGGATGTCTACATCACCTCTACTTGATCAAATCACACAGGTCCTCCCATCTCTTTTGACTGAGGATGGAAACCTTGAGTAACCTTCTGTATGTTTCATCCATCTCTATGTACTTGGAAAAGGTAGGCTTGGTGATGAATATGTATTTTATCTCATGTTAGATGCTCAGGTCCAACTGTAGAGTTTCTAAGAACACGTTTCCAGTGATACTCCCTTGTATGCCTACGAATTTAGAACCATCTTTCTCTACTATGAGGATCTTGTGTTTGTAGTCTGATAGAGTAATAAAACTTTCATTGATCATTGGTAAACCTCGAAGACCTTTCTTGTGGAGTGATTCAACCTTGCTGAAAAACATTTGTACTCCAATATCCATTGTCTGACCTTTCTCCTCAAGTTTCAACATCAATCCCTTCTTGGTCAAAAACTTTTTGACCTCAAGATTTTTTTTTTGTCCTATCCTCAATTTCCAATGCTTCCAACTATTCTCTTATCAATTTCCTGTTTGGCCCTCTGTACCAGTTCATGCTATTCAAACACAATTTGTATGAGTGGCCAAATATCATTCATGGACTTACTGATGTCCATTCAGATATTTTATTTGGCTTCTGACAGTGTCTTAGCCATGACAATCTCCTTCTGCAACTTCTTCAGTTATTGCTTGAGCCTCTGTGATTTGTGCATATCTATGTTGTAGATGGACTGAAACATGGATTTTAGCTTCTGGAGGTTATTAATCTCTTCATGAAATCTTCTGATTTCCTCCCCCTACAAGGTCATGTCCTCCATTGACTTTGCCAATTTCTCAGATGCATCTATATATGTTACTGGATAGGATATTGTTATGGTTGTTGTTGTTGTTGTACTGATCCTTGTGAGAGGAACTACATCTAGTGAGATGACAGTCATGGGCATATTTTGTTCCTTCTCTTTGACTAACTTATCCAACTCAACCTCCATCTCCTTAATCTATGCATTCTTCTCCATGATTAATTTCATCATTTCCTCCTTATGGCCTTTAGTCTCAGCCATTTCCTTTGCCTGTGAATCTTCAGTGGATGGGATATTCAGTTGTTTCCTTAAGGATGCTATGTCAAAATTCTTCTTCTTTAGTAGTTCCTCAACTGATTTAACATTTGATGGATCATATCCAATTTTGAGTACCATCTCCTCCAGATATTTGATCTTGTTATATTTTTCTAAGAAATATATCTTTTCCAGCTTCAACTGAGATTGGAAATTGTTTAAAGAGACCTGCAAATTTGCAGCAGTCATGGAAGTATTTTCCAGGGTGGAGAAAATCATCTCACCAGTTTGCCTATGCATATCCATTCGATCAGCTAGATGTACCTCTGTTACATCAAATTCAAATGTTGACCTCTTGTAATAAAAAATTTCCTTTGGATGAGGCACCTGTGACTGCAAGAATGCCATGTGCATCCTTCCATTTTCTGTGTCAAAGGAAAAAAGTAACATATGCTGTGTTGTCAATGTATTCTTCTAGAATTGTGCATAGGTTCTATTGGTCAATAGTTCATTCTTCTTTTTGATCAAGTTATACTTCTCCAACATGTTGAGTTTTGCATGCTCCTGTAAGGATTTAGTTGTCAATGTAGTATCTGTTTGTTTCCTGGATGAGGAAGTGGACATTATTTGTTGGCTTCCTGAGAAAAGTGATGAGTGTGGTCCCTCCACAACTTTGGTGGACTGCGTTTCTTCTTCTCCAGACCTGTTAGGTGTATGGATAGTATTGGGCCTCTTATTATAGACTTAGAAGTCTTTTGTTGAGACTTTTGTGATTGAGGGAGATACTTATTTCCGGGTTCTCTTCTCTGTTGGTTTTTGTGGAGTACCGGTTTGTGAAATGATGGCAGGTGAAGGTTGTTTCTTTGTGTCTAGCAAAGTGTTTTCCTCCCACTCTGTTTGGTTCATGAATATTTCAATCTCAGGTTTGGGCACATGAGCATAGGGAGAAATCTTGTTTTTTAGCCTAGTTTCTGAAATAATTCCATAGGGGTCACAGTGCCATGGGAAACTTAGACTAAACTTCATTTCCTTTAACAAATTATTGGATTCTTCCCTTGCAAATATGTTGTTGCAAACAAAAGAAACTATATGAACTTTGATCGTGAGCTGCTGCTTCTTCTTGAATTACACAAAGTGAATATCATTGAAATTTATCATCTGTCTGATATATTCCAGAGTGAATATACTGACAGGTAAATTTTTGGGTAGCTTGTAAGGAGATAAATCACACACATAGACCCTAATTTCTGTGTGATTCTGGTAAAGGTACCAGTCTCCATTTTTGGCTAGGTCTGATAGGTGAAGGATCCTCTGGACTTCCTCATTTACTCTTGGCTCTGTCCTGTTGCTAAGCATGCATACTACAGGGTGGTAGAACTGGTCAATGAAATGCTTGAAATTAAATTCAGATGAGTTCTTCCTCACCATTGAAGTCCAGGAGGTCACAGGTTGAGGGTTACCATCTTGATGTAACTTTTGGAGGGAGAAGGAGAATTTTTATTCTTGGAAAAAGAGTAACATGTACAACAATATCGAAGAATACATAAACATATCTTCTGTGGGAAACTTGAAGAGTTGTTCATGGTAGTTTTCAGCCAGAAACTGGCTATAGTTGAACTGTGTAGTAGCCTTTTCTTCAATGGAAATGATGGATAGGAAACCAAGGATGGGTTCATCTACCCACTCATCTGAATAATATCCTAGTAAGAAAAAAGGGAGGAAATGATCTGGTTTCCTTTAATTGAGAATATGGAAGAATGGTACGGGGTATCATTTTTGGGTAACTGTGTGGATTCAGGGAAGAAGATTTCAAATATTTGAGCTTTCTGCGAGAAGGATAATTTATGGTACATCTCAGTCAAGATTTCAATGGAGAAGGGGGAGAGACAGTCAGCTCTGGGTATTTGAAAATTTTGGTTTATCATTTCTGGGGTGATGGTGAACAGAGTTTCACCAGACGAAGAGACAATGACCCTTTGGCTGGGATTGGGGGGGTCCAATATTCGTTGATGACCGTAGATATGAGTGTGCTCTGATGAACTGTTGAGATTAGTGCGCTCTTTACCACAAGGTGCCAAAACTGTTATATCACCACAAAACTTAGGATAAAAACATTTCGTGGGTTTTTACAGCTCCCCTTTCTTCATTTTGTCACCAAGGGGTCAAAAATACATCATTTTAACTCAAATCAAAGACATTTAATCAACTTCTAACAAGCTTTTATTGAAACAAAATATACTAGCCTATCTCCTAATCTAAGTGCCTAGTGCATTAACCCAGATTAAACTGTTGGGTTAACAATTCCTCTAACCTAAGACATTGGGTTAAACTTAAATTGTTTATCCAAACTTATTCACTATTGATGTAGGAGCATCGCTCCAAGCCAGCTACGCGCCATCCAACTAGCACACCCAGCACGCATTCAATGGAGAGGAGAGGCGCAACCCTCTCACTTTCAAATTTCAAATTTGAATTTAGTGTATTAAATGTTTGTAAGGATGGTAGAGCCAAAATCCATGCATGTGCACAGGCTTTAGATAAAGTTTGCCTTAAATGGTTGTAAGGCTGAGATCTAGATCTGATTCGAACTAGACATCCATTCAATGTAATTGAATGTAATTTAATGAGAGTTGGTGAGATGGAGGGAAGAGCTCGAGGAGCACCTCTTTATAAAAATATCTTCTTTGTATCTAGGTAGAGGAAGGAAGAGTAGAATAGAGAATAGGTTGGAGAGGAGAGGAAGTCGAGACTATGTTGCAGTCTGATATCAAATACATTGTAAAGAGGCATTTTATTTAATACAAATAGAGAGCAGTTTTTCCTGCATGTTATTCTGTGTAATTGGATGAATGTATTTTATATGTTTTTATACATATATGTTGTAGATGTATGTTAGATGTTCATTTGCAGGGATAGATAGCTTTCACTATCTATTCAGAGTTCTTTGATTCTAGGTCTGGTTCTTTGTGGCTTCATGAAAGAGGTTGCATGAATGAACACTGTGGGTTCTGTAAGCTAGTGCATAGAGTGCACTTATGAATTCTGTGGAATTTAGACAAGGACATGCTAGGAGGGTGCACCAGAGGAAGTTATTAACTCAAGTTGGAAGCCTCAAGGTTGTTGAACACTGTTATCACTGAAATTTCATCCTCACATGGCGACAAGAACTCCGCATCATCAAAACAGAAATGAAGTCATTCATGGCACTAAATTAATTTCACAGCATTCCAGAAGGGTCAAAAACTATACAAAGTAACCAAAAATTGAAGGGCACTTTACAGTAGTTTGGTGCACGCGCACATGTGCAGGACCAGAACATGTTATGCGCGCATGCGCGCTCGATGCATGGCTGTCAGCATAAAAACCCGTGCACCTGCTAAAATAGTGCATTAATTGAATAGGTCATCTCCCAACCGCTTACGGACCGGCTCCCAATCTGATTTGACTCCCAAATCCGAGTCGAATCCGCAAAGTCGGCGGATTAATGACCTGAGGAAGCCCTAAAAGGGCCCTTGTTCACACTTTGAAGAGGTTATATAATCGCTCGAGGATCTGCTATAAAAATCCATGAAGATGCATTGTTTTCACAAGGAATTTCAAACATTGTTATGCTGCTCAGATTGTTAAGGACTCATTCTTTAACGATAACACATCGGCAGCGTCGCTGGGAGTTCTTTCACTGCCATGCTCAGTTCTTCTCATTGTAAGGAAAGCAAAATTTGTGAGGGCCTCAAAGAGCCTTCCGTTGGGGGAAGAAGGAACCACAGTTTTCTTCCTTCATCGTGATCCGGTTTCATCAATTGACTAGCTCAAAACCATTGGTGACATTTGGCTTTTTTTTTTTTTTTTGGTGTTTTGTTGTTTCTTTTCACAGTTTTAATTTGTTTTCAGTTGATATTAGCTTGTATTTTGTTTTGTTTCCTCTAACCTTTCCCTCCACAGCTGTCGTGCCCTGCAAAGCCCAACAGGGCATGCAAGCACCCTCGATTTGCTCACCAGGTGATGAATTGGGTGCGAACAGACTGACGACTCCGATGGGGATTTAGGTATCAAATCCTCCCTCATTTGGGTTTATTTTTCTTTCCTTTTTGTTTTATTAACTTGCAGGGACACAAACCGGCCTCCGCCGACCTGCTAACCAGTCAATTCATAGGAGAATTGAGAGAAATCCATCCGGAGTTTCTTTCTCGGTAACTTGTGACAAACGCGTGGGTATTCCACCCCACAGACACACCTTTCACATGCATGCACCTGAATTAACTTTGTTTTTCCGCGCGCATGCGCTTTGGTTTTCAATTCGGTCCGCGCGCAGGCGCCATATGCGCCTCTGTCTACACTGCAGGCCGCGTATTTGAACTAAATTTCTCATTGTAAGGTTTTGGATGTGGGGAAAGTCATTTTCCTTCTCAAGGATGATGTTATGCATGCTCTAAATACTGCACCACTTAGACCCCTCAACTTATAAAGGGGATAGTCAAACAAACATAGGCACTTAGGTGGATAAAAAAATCATTTTTCCCTTATTTGCTTTTCGCCACGTGGATGGATTGCTTTGATTTATAATCTAAGTTGAACATCAATTTTAATCACATCTAAACTCACATTTGGGACTAGAAGTTGCAAGTAACAATCTTGAGTATGCTCTTCTCTTGCACCATCAAGCGATCTTGAGAACCAGAAAAGGATTGCGAAAACGATCTCATCTCCCTTAACAAAAATTTCAAAACTTTTAGGAGAGGACAACAGCTCTTTCGAGACCCCTCTTAGCTTCATTTTTCAAACACATTCTTGTAACGGGCCCATACATGCCCACATGTCAACAAATCTAGGATAGTGTTTGAATTTCTTCTTTCTTAAATAAAAAAACTAGGAGAGTTTA
>ML777668.1:377201-392521 GCA_009831015.1 Picea engelmannii
TCTACCCAGGTGGCGATTGTGGGCTGCAATCGCACCTTGATTGGATTTTGTGTGGCTATTGGGAAGTATCGCCAGCTCTTTCGGGATATGCCCCCTCTACCCCTCATTATAACCAATTACTTCATCCTTCACTAGTATCTCTTTCGGTGACTTCAGACCCCACTGTTGAGTACTATTGGAAGGTCCAGTGCTATTTGAGAGGAAGGACATTACGTCTTCTAGGACACGAGCATTTGATTTCTTTTGATTCCCCCACGCGGACAAAACCCACTTACCCAGATATATGTTTCTTTCTCATGTTATGTATGATGCACATCTGATTAGAATTTGATTTGGATATATATATTGTGTAAACATTCAAAGAAAAGACTCTTGTTTCTTTATTTTCTCTCACCACTTTGTGCACACATCCACACAACTAGTCTGGCATCATAGGGGAACCACAGAATCCCCGTCGTTCACGACGCTTGCTCAACCTTCCTCCTATATTAGGGGGAGTACTTGGTCATACTCGCTCAGCGATACCTCCTTCACACACTCTTGAAAGTGATACCATCTTGGGATCAACTTTTCTTGGTTCTACATTACTTGGGTCAACTTCCCAAAGTCATCCATCCACTCGTTCTCCTCTTCACAGAAGCGGGGGACCCACTTCCTCTCAAGGAGGGAGCACCAACCCACCTAGTCCCCATCAAGGGTCAGGTTCACAACACAACATGGCTGGAGAAAACCCTCCCCCACCACTACAGATGCCATACTTGGCCTCTCTCAACATATCGGATCTCACCAAACTCACAAATGATCCCATATTGCATGACGCCACATGGCCTGCAATGCCAACCAAACTTCCGTCAGACATACCAAAGTTTGAAGGAAAGGCAGGGGATGACCCTTCCAACCATGTCATGACCTTTCATCTATGGTGTTATTCCAATAGCATCATGGACGATTCCGTCAGACTGCGATTATTTCAACGCACACTTACCGGCCCATCAACTAAGTGGTATGTCTAAGAAAGATCAGGGTCCGATACAAATTTTGAATCATTAGCCAAAGCATTCCTGACCTTTTTCCAATTACCCATCCGCCATGACAATGGTCTAGAACTACTGTCTAACTTCAAATAGACCTCATCCACCCACATCACTGACCACATTCATGAGTGGCGTAGGCGACGTAGTTTGTGTAAAGCAGAAACCCCCAAACAACAGTGCCTTGACTGGTTTCTTCGATCACTTGTCTCTCTACTTGGTAAGGACGTCGCTTCCACCTTCCCTCAATATGAAGAGGAATCCATTAGTAAGGCCCAACAATATGACCTTATTTACGCACAGTCAGGATACTTATACAAAGTGCTTCCTGATCTTCCCAAACCTACGCCATTTGGCCAAGACAAACCTGGGATGTCCCATTCAGTAGACAGACTAATAGGTGCCACCACACACCATGGTCCACAACCCCAACCACCACCGATGTATGGAACACCTTAGTACCCGTCGGTATACGGGGGCACTCCTTATTACCCCCTGCCCACTTATCAACAACCATACCCTGTTGCTAGACCTCCACCCATCAGTGGACCACCGACGACACCTCCCATACATCCACCTATTCCCACAAGCAGTGGTACTCCCTCAACATCAGCTTATAGTACTAGTGAAAGCACTGCACCTCCCTATGTTCCTTATGGATTGGTACCACTGCAAAATCCATACTTCCCCTTTCTTGGTCCTCCACAACCCATGGCTCCCCCACATCCACATGCGGGGGTAAATTTTGTTCAACCTTCCGCTGTTCAACAATACCAGAATTTTGAACACTTGAACACAGCCAACCCAACTCATCCATCGAACAATACTAGGAAGAAAGGAAAGAATAGGAATAACAACAATCCTGGTCAAGGCGAGACTCAACCCCCACAGCATCAACCCACTGGGGGCAACCAAAACCAAGGGAACCAAAACCCCCAAGGGGGAAATAACAACAAACGCCAAGGTCGGAATACTTTTAAAACCATCCACCCTTGTGCTCTTTGTGGCGTGTTTGTTCATTACACTCACCATTGTCCCAAGATCGCTGATTTAAAAAGGTTGAAAGACTCTGGGAGTCTTCCCCCTTCTCCTGTGCAACCTGCCTCGCAGCAGGCACAACAACAGTATGTGCAACAACCCCCTCCTGTCGTACTGCAAAATCCTATTCCACATCAAGGTGTGGTAAACACCCAACAGGATGCACAGTGTCCCCCACCTCAGGCAGGAAAATACCACAACCCTAACAATCCAGCGGAGCGTACCATTCTCCTCACCAGTGAGGAATAAATCCTTCTGCAAACATGAAATCGTCAGTATCTAGCTGAGTCTACTCCTATCTCTCCAGAGACAAACCCTACACCAACAACACCCTCGTTAGTAATTCCTCGCCCTGCCGCCGAACCACCATTACGCATCCCTCGCATCCCTTTGCGTAGGAATGTTCACAACCCATAGGCTAGGGTAGCTCACAATTATAGCCTAGTAGATGACTTAGCACAATCCCCGGCTGCCATGTCCATCTTGGAAGTCCTCCAGACTTGTCCTACACAACAAAAATCTCTACTTTCCACCTTAGGGGCAGTCGACTCAGCTGATACTCAACTCATCACCTTTGACCTTGATAGTTGTGAACCCCATCTTCCTGCCTTAGTCACTATTCAAATACCAGTAAAAATACGAAACATCACTGTCCATCGGTGTATCATTGACGAGGGGGCATCTACATGCATCATGTCCAAAACAGTACGGCAGAAACTTGGTTCCTCGGAACTCATACCATCTTCCATCACATTACGAGCCTATGACGGACAACCATCATCTCCTGAAGGGCTCTTCCAAAATGTCCCCGTCAAACTCGGAGGCAAAACTATCCTCATTGACATCGAAGTTATCGACGCACACCTCGATTACAACATCTTGTTCGGATGTAGCTACATGTACGCTATGAAGGCAGTGGCATCTTCCGTCTTTCGGTCAATCATGTTTTCCCACAACGAAAAGATTGTAACCATCGACCAAGTCTCACATTATGAGCCCAAACCATTTTCCAATCTCGATAACATCCTTCCTCTCATCCACACCAACCAGGACACATACCCACTCATAGATATGGGTCCTGGAATTTTCAAAGATCCATCTTTATTAGGGACATACCATGGAGCACCTCCACTCCTTCCCCCTAATCAAGTATGCATCGTCACATCTAACAAAACTCACACGGTGGATACCCATCCTCCTCAGGAGGCTTCATCCATCCCTGATGTCTCAATAGTCGCAGCACCACCCCCACAGGAGCCTCCTGCGAATTCGTCGACCCTTGCAGTCCACGAATCCACATCCCCTCAGGGACCTAGTCCCATTTGGGAGACATTTCCCTGACCCCTCACTCAAATTCCCTTTTTTTTACCCACCACCCGGTGTAGAAGCTTTCCAGGTAGCCACAAAGCTCACACTACCCAATATGGTGTTAGCAATCCCAGTGTGGTATTTACATCCACCTGAAATGGTCCCTCACCCACAGGAAGGCCTCCCCATGGCAATTCCTGTTCTCACCCCCACCACCCCCACTACCCCCATACTCCCTACCCCCTCCACTACAGCTGGGGGTAGGAGAAAGAAGAAGGAGCCCCCAGCTCCACTTCCTCCACGCATTCCACCACCTTGCGCATTATGTGAGAAAGAGGGCCACCAAACCAACAACTGCCCATCCCTACCTAAATTACAGAATTTGATTCCCCCCAATCCCACTCCACCAACACCTGTCACTATTGCAAATACCAGTACCACCAACCCTTCCAGTAGTAAAGGGTTGAGGACTAAATTTGCATGTGCTATATGTTCAGAATATGGCCATTACACTCACCATTGCCCAACACTACCACGTTTTCAGCAGACGTTAGCAGCTGTACGCCAGAACTTCCAGAACAACCCACGCCCTGCCACGTCCTCTTCAAACATCACTGACATTCGCTATATCACTACTTCAGTTAATGAACATATGAGATGCCCTTTCTCTCTCTACGATTCACTAGCCCATTTTACATACCAATGTCCTATGATCCTCGCCTACAGGCAACGTCAAGTGGCCCTGCGTCACCAACCCACAGAGGCGATAATTGAAATTACTTCACCTCTTGAGGATCGTCATGTCATTTCTCTAGAACCCGAGGCACTCCCAACACCCCCATGGTTCTCAAATGACATCTCTGAGGATTTACCCCGCAATCCTCCCAACTCTCCTGTTCATACAGAGACCCTCCACCCAACCACCACGGGTACCCCTCAGTACTTCAATATATGGTTTATATCGAGTGAACCCTCACCCTCTCCTAGAATTACCCCCTCTGTTTCTTCAACAGGGGGCAACCACACTGTCACTGAGCTCACTCCTCACGATCCATTATATTCTCGTCGTTTCCAATGCAACGAAGAAATAATGGAAGAGCTATAAGGCCCGGATTCTCCCTAGGAAGCACTCCATCATCATGCTCTCTTCCTTCCACAGGAAGCCCTCATGCCTCCTCACCAAAACCCCATTTATGTGGTCGAAACCAAGGATTTTATCCCACCAGGGACTATCGATTGGTTCAAAAATCCCATTCCTGCCCCTGATGTGTTCGAAGAAGGCAACATGGCTAACATTTTCCCCACCATCAAAATCGACATTTCCATGAAAAACGACGTCGTCGAAGAAATCATCATTGGAGCTGCTTGCACTCCTCAGGAAATTTTTGCATATAAAGCCCTCTTCCAGGAATACCGGGACATTTTCACCTGGTCATACACAGAGATGCCTGGTCTTGACCCATCTATTGTCGAACATCGCATCGACACCTGGCCTGACATCACACCAGTTCACCAGAAACAGCGACCGTTACACCCTTCCAAGGCCGCGGCCATCAAAGCCGAAATTGACAAATTATGTATGGTCGGATTTATTTATCCCATCACTTACACTTCATGGGTTTCCAACCCTGTACCCGTCGACAAAAAATAGGGCACTATCCGTGTTTGCATAGACTTTCGCGATCTCAATAACGCATGTCCAAAAGACAACTTCCCAACGCCTTTCATCAACCAGATTATCGATGACTGCGCTGGCCATGAGGCTCTCTCCTTTATGGATGGATTCTCTGTCTATAGCCAACTTCAAATCCACCCAGCCGATCAATACAAAACCGCATTCATTACCCCGTGGGGTACTTTTGCATATCGTGTCATGCCTTTCAGCTTAAAAAATGTCGGCTCAACCTTCCAGCGGGCGATGACATACATATTTCACGATCTGGCTGAAATCATCCTCACCTACTTGGACGACCTCACAGCTCGCTCCAAGAAACGCACCCAACATCTTGATGATTTACGAATCATTTTTCAACGGTGTCGTCAGTACAACATCCGCTTGAATCCTCTCAAGTGTGTGTTCTGTGTCACCGCTGGGCGCCTCCTTGGTTTTATTGTTTCCCAAAACGGTATTACCGTAGACCCCCTCAAAGTCAAATCCATCACTGAAATTCCACCTCCTCGGAATTTACGACAACTGCAGAGTCTGCAGGGAAAAGCTAACTTCCTCAGACACTTTGTTCCTGATTACACTATACGCACACATGGTTTCCTTCGCTTATTACGTCATGACATCCCTTTTCATTGGGACGACTATGCCCAACAGTCGTTTGACGATCTTAAAGCAACGCTTTCCAATGCACCTTTGATTAGTGCACCGGACTACAGTCGCGACTACATCCTCTACGTATCAGCATCAACTGTATCAGTAGCCGGCGTCCTCGTCCAGCTCGAAGACGACAACCGTGAATATGTCATTTACTACGTTAGTAAGAACCTCTCCGGGCCTCCCCTGAAGTATAAACATGAAGATAAACTTTCTCTTGCAGTTGTCCTTGCAGTTCAGAAACTGCGCCACTACATTTTGCTTCACACCACCAAGGTCGTCGCAGATTCCAACCCTATGCAATACTTGCTCAGTTGTTGACCATTTAACGACAAATTCGCTCGATGGATCGTTATCCTTTAGGAATACGACCTCGAGTTTTCAACACCAAAGAGTAAGAAGGCCCTCGTTCTTGTTGAACTTGTCACAACCCTCCCCTCTGACACCACCAGTGCCCCTGTCAACACTGACTTTCCAGACGAACATCTATTTTACATCGCTTATGATGACCCTTTGTATGGTGACCTTCTCGTCTACCTATGAACTCAAAAGTTTGGTAACCACCTATCATGAGATGATCACCGACGCATTCGCCATCAGGCCCCCCGCTATCTCCTCATCGGCGACATCCTATATCGGCGGGGCGTCGACACCATTCTTCGTCGTTGCCTAACTATCGATGAGGCCAACAGAGTTTTAAACGACTACCACAACGGTGCATGTGGGGGCCATCTCTCGGGTATATCCACGGCTCAGAAGATTATCCGAGCTGGTTACTTTTGGCCTACTTTGTTTCACGATTGCATTCACGCCGTGAAACGTTGTGAGCAATGCCAGCTCTATACCAACAAAGCTTGTGCTCCCCCTGCTCTTCTTCACCCGGTCATCACTGCAGGCCCCTTTTGTAAATGGGGCATTGAATTTATGACTTGTAATCCCCCCTCCAGCAATGGTCACAAATACATTGTTGTTGCTATCGATTACTTCACCAAATGGGCCGAAGCTATGCCCACCTTCAACAACACTGCTGACACTGCAGCGCGTTTTTTCTTCAATCATGTCATATCCAAGTTCGGAGTACCACTCCAACTCGTTTCCGACCATGGGAAACACTTCGAGAATGAGATTTTTGTCGAACTCTCCTCTCGGTTAGGCTTCTCTCATGAGTTTGCCTCCCCTTACTATCCTCATTCAAACGGATAGGTCGAGGCAGTGAACAAAGTCCTCAAGACCATGTTATAATGCACAGTGAATAAGCATAAAACCAATTGGCATCATATGTTATTTTCCGTGCTATGGGCTTATCGAACGGCAGTAAAGACCGCTACGGGTTTCACACCATTTCATTTAGTACATGAGGTCGAGGCAACTCTTCCCATCGAGTACGAAATTCCCACCCTCCGCACCACAATTGAGCTTTTACCTGAAACTGCTCCAATGGAGCAACGCTTGCTAAACTTGGAGTCTCTGGATGAAGATCATCGATCCTCATTACAGAACAACGAGGCAGCTAAAAAATGATCCAAAGCTACCTTTGATCGCCATGTCAACCTTCATTCATTCCGTGAAGGCGACCTCGTCTTGGCCTATGATATCGCTCATGACACCTTTGGCCATGGAAAATTCGAATCACTCTGGCATGGCCCTTACATCATCCAACATTGCCTCACCAAAGGAACCTACATCCTGGCCTCCCCCGAAGGCCTCTCACTCAAGGAACCTGTCAATGGGTTATACCTCAAGAAATTTTATGCTTAAAAGTAGTCACACTACTTTAGTTCATTTTCTTTTTCTAGTGTTTTTAATCTTTTTTCTCTCACCCCTCTCGTCTAAACTACCCTTTATGCTATTGACAGATGCTTCCTTCACCAGCTTACCACATTGGTTACGCCAACGGCGCCAGACGTTGGACACAAAATCTCTCTTCGGCAGCTTGGGATTTATATACCCCCTCACATGAAATGCTACATTCCAACGACATCTGTTTGGGACCAGCAACCAACAACCAAGCCGAGTACACTGCAGTCATTGGCCTCCTGGCCGACGCCCAACGTCATCGTATTCGTCACCTTAGCGTCTTCCTCGACTCTCAACTAGTCGTTCTCCAGCTCAACAATGTTTACTGTGTACACGATCCGTGCCTCTTTCGCAAATACCTGCAGGTTAGATTATTATCTCGACATTTTGATTCCATTACATTTACACATATTCCAAGACAATTGAATCAATAAATAGATGAAATAGCTAACATGGTGTTAGATTGGCATATATCACATCAAGCTACACATACATAAACATCTCATACATCCTGTCACAGCATATAGATAAGATAGACATCACCATCATCAACAAAAAACATATGTAAACAACACCAGGATATCAAAAAGATGTATACTCATATATATATATCAAGGCCTATCAGGCCATCCGACTGTTTACATACAAAAAATACATATGCCCGCAGGCCAGTACCACACCTCGGTACAAAATCGGCTCACCATCCTATACAATCAAAAAGATCTACATGATACAATCAGGGTGCCTCTATCACACCCCCAGCTACCCCTCCCTCAAGAGGCAGTGGTGGCCCACCCCCACCTGCCCTAGGCAGTGGTGGTGGAGCACTTGTAGGACCCTCCTGCCTCGGTGGAAGGTGTCCACTCGTCATGGCGGCAAGCACAGCTTCTCGTCGCACGATCGACCTCCATGGTGGCGGTAACCCTATGCACTGCTCCAGGAACCCCTCGTCCTGGATGTGGATCCACATGCCCTCAGACACGTCCTGTAACACCATCTCCAGACAATGGCGTATATCATCAAAATCACCTCTGACCGTCGTCGGAGGAGCGTGTGATGGCCCCGCACCAGGGTCATCAAATCGGTGCCTCCTCGCTGGTCTCTCAGGATCTGCAGGTCGCCCCATAGCCTCATCCCGTTCGCACCTCTCTCCACGTGGAGGTCTCCCCGGCTCTCGCTGAACCGACGCTCTATACAACTCCACCTCACGCCCGCGAGGTGCCAAATCTGCACATGCACAAAACAAGCAACAACAGATCATATCAGTCTCTCTATCATCATAAGTAAAAACTGGTATATAAAAATCATAGCATAAATCAAAACATACAAAAATCAACATACCTCGATGGTCGAACACCTCCCCAGGAGGCAACACCATGTCCGGGTCCCCCCGGAAGTCCACCCCAGCATAGGGGTACTAGAGTATGACCTGTGGCATCTGCCGCCATATCTGCGCCGCCTGTGCAGTAAAATAATGTCTTCCCTCGCCACCACCGTGGCGAACCAAAATCTGAGACCACCACCTCAGTCGAGGCTCTTGTTCCCCAGGTGCCTCCAGAAGAACCCGCGGGCGCAGCATCGACACCCTCTCCAGAAACCAGGCCCCCAGGATGGAGCCAAACGCAAACTTCCCGGTGCCTGTGGACCGACAATGGTCCAGCTGCGTGATCATCCGCGCGTGCAGTGTCAAACCCCAGGTGAACCGCTCACGGCCCACCACCACCCTCTCCATCAAAAACAGCTCACCACCACTGATCCGGTGGGTCGCCCGTGACCCATACACCCGAACAATCATCGCCGCTATGCAACGATGCAACAAGGCATCTATCCCACTAATACTCACTGCAGTCCCCGACATGTAGTGCTCTCCTGAGAAATATCGCTTGGTGACATCCTGCAGATGAGTGTCCCTTGGCAGCACAGGCTCTGCCGGCGGTGGTGTTCCCCGAAAGGGGAGCCCAGTCAAAAAATAGATATCCTCCACCGCAGTGAAGGGGATCTGCTCTCCTCGCACGAGGAAGTAGTGCAGGTCTGGACTCCACATCTGGAGCAAGAACTACAGCAAGTACTCCTGTTCTCATATCAATGGGAACTCAAAGAACTTTAGCAACCCACTGGTTGCTAAAGCTGCTAGAACCGCAGGCCCTGCATTGGCCATAGCATCGCGCAGCTGCGACCAGTCTCGCTCGCGCCACCGCACATCCATGGTCACTAATAGTCACCTACACACAACACAGAGTCTTATATCAGCTAATGCAACCATCCAATGCATCAAAAATCCTCCCATTTTACCCTTACACCTTGCCTTTTAGGCACGACTTTACCACCCCTAGGCGCGCACACATGCACACCTGTTCACTCTACAGGTGCACACCTATGCACGCCTGTTTTTCCCATAGGCGCGCTCATGGGCATGCCTGTTCATCATACAGGCGCACACTAGGGTGCACCTGTCAATCCCATAGACGCACTCTGGTGCGCGCCTGTGGGGTGAACAGGCGCGCACCAGAGCGTGCCTGTCCACCTCACAGGTGCGCCCTTAAGGCGCGCCTTAAAATTCCACTCACGCACACCAATGCACGTCTATTCAGTGGACAGGCGCGCACATATGCGTGCCTTCCACTGAATCTCCCACGCATGCGGGTCCACATCCTATAAAAAACCCCTTAAACCCCATGTACATCCCCTCGTACCTATCCTACCCCAAAACCGGAAACCTATTTCTATGCAGGATGATCAGACCACTAACCTAAAGCTCGCACACCGTCAATCGGCTACCTCGTTCTCCCTAAATCACCCAATCTCCTCTGGATCTGCTCGGAAAATCACTGTAGAAGCAGGTACAAATGAGGTGGCAATGTGGGCCCTACAGCTATATATAGGCCTTTTTCCAAACTTCCACTCACCATTCCGGGAGCCCAAAGTGTCTATTTTTCAAACCGTCTCCAGCCACGGGATCAGCGTCCCATCACCTACATTTCAACAGTCCCTGGGTCGCTTTTCATCATGAGCCCCGGGGCGCCCTTTTTTCATATCATGGTCAGGTACGCATGCGTATAGTCACATTTGTCAAATACAAGCTCATATCTTTGATACTCTTTAGATATTGTTCACTTTGGGTATTTGGTTGTTATGTGTGCAGGTACTTGCTCATCGGTCATCGATGTCATCCCTTCAGGTATATATTCAACACTGGCATGTAGTCTATCCCACTATATTGCATTTACATTTCCAGTCACACCCTCTGATATTGGCCTTTAGGATCCTCATTCCCGGCTCTGCAGTACCCACACCTCCATTTTGCATCTTCAGTACTGTAACCCGGTAGCAGTCTCACCCACATGAGTTGTCCCATTCCTAACACCCTTTGGCACTTTTGACACTCATATTGTTTTTTATCACTCTTTAGGGATGGGAGTCCCGGTAGTCTTTCATCATGTTGCGAATCAACCAAATACTTCTTCTCCTCATTTTGCTAGCTTCCCATATGGACTCCCAGATCATCGCTTTATGGTTATGTTCTTTTTTACCTGCACCTCCGCAGGATCATGAACCTACCATTTCATCCACCATCAGTTTTCCCATCTGCGAACCTATCTTCATTTCACCTACCTTATACAGAAACTCGCCAATGGGGCCCCCACCCTTCATCAGTTTCTCAATACAATTCTGCCCTCCCTGGGGCACGCATTTCACACTGGGGCACCCGTTTCTGTATTTGTACATTTCTCCCCAAAATTATTCATTATTCATTATTTATTGTACAAACACCTTTATTTCCAGTCATTACATTCTTTTTCGTCACCATTGGCGACTTGCTTTCTTTTGGCCACACACAACCCATGTCACCCTTGGTTGGAGCATTACTTATCATTTACCCTTGCCGACATCGTCCATATCTTTAGAGTACTCCACAGGTCAGTTACCTCTACCCTCTGAATTTGTTCACCTTGTCTCGCCTCTGGCACAACTTAGCCCCGGTCTTGTCGTCCCCCTAACACTCGACCTTGTTACACAGTTGCGGCCACTATTTCTCTCATACATCCTCCAGCCAAGGGCCGTCTTGAGTCATCCCACTCCTTGACTTCGTCCATGTACCTCTGCCAATTCCTCACATCAGTAGATTCCACAGAGCCCTTTGCTTCTCGGAGTCGCGTTTCCCTTTTGTCGACATCAACACACTTTTCCAGAAGGGCGACAGTATCTTGATTCTCATTCTCTATTTTAATGAGAGATCTCGGACGACACAGGGGGAATCACCATTTCTCCCTACCGTTGTTGGCCCCCATAACATTCGACGCCAACACTCTCTCATGTTATGGTGGGTCTTAGTTTGCGACTATTGCAGTTATTTTTGTCATTTTCCGAAGACCTCTGAACTTGGTAGGGCCATCAATGCCCACATTATCGTCGTTGCTTATTACAACGATCAGTCCCTGTTATTCAGAGTATGTTCCTTTGCAGAATTGTCTTCTGCCTTTATCATTACCGCCCCCGAGGGCGCTGCAGTTGTCTACACCAACACTTCCATCATATTTTTTCAGAGTTACATCACACAAGCATGGGGCATGCCCGCCTCGTTTGTACACAGTTGTATATTTTTTTGGTTGCACGTCTCTCAGAAGGTCGAGATACCGGTTCCTTTTTTCTCCAACGGATCGCTCCGAATGGTCCCACTATTGCTTTCCCTTACAACAACATTCTCAGTAGAAGAAACATTGATGGATTTTGGCTATACGTATGCTCCTAACCTCATCCATCAGGGGGCATCTGTTATCACTGAAATTTCATCCGCACATGGCTACAAGAACTCCACATCATCAAAACAGCAATGAAGTCATTCATGGCACTGAATTAATTTCACAGCATTCCAGAAGGGTCAAAAACTATACAAAGTAACCAAAAATTGAAGGGCACTTTACAGTAGTTTGGTGCACGTGCACATGCGCAGGACCAGAACGTGTTATGCGTGCATGCGCGCTCGACGCGCGGATGTCAGCATAAAAACCCACGCACTTGCTAAAACGGTGCATTGATTGAATAGGTCGGCCTCCCAACCGCTTACGGACCGGCTCCCAATATGATTTGACTCCCAAATCCGAGCCGAATCCACAAAGTCGATGGATTAATGACCTGAGGAAGCCCTAAAAGGGCCCTTGTTCACACTTTGAAGAGGTTACATAATCGCCCGAGGATCTGCTATAAAAAGCCGTGAAGATGCATTGTTTTCGCAAGGAATTTCAAGCATTGTTATGTTGCTCAGATTGTTAAGGACTCATTCTTTAACGATAACTCATCGGCAGCGTCGCTAGGAGTTCTTTCACTGCCATGCTCAGTTCTTCTCATTCTAAGGAAAGCAAACATTGTGAGGACCTCAAAGAGCCTTCCGTTGGGGGAAGAAGGAACCACAGTTCTCTTCCTTCATCGTGCTCCGGTTTCATCAATTGACTAGCTCAAAACCATTTGTGACATCTGGATTATTTTTTTTTTGAGTGTTTTGTTGTTTCTTTTCACAGTTTTAATTTGTTTTTAGTTGATATTAGCTTGTAGTTTGTTTTTTTTCCTCTAACCTTTCCCTCCACAGCTGTCGTTCCCTGCAAAGCCCAACAGGGCATGCAAGCACCCTCGATTTTATCACCAAGCGACGAATTGGGTGCGAACAAACACCTTAAAGGAGAGACTGTGCATAGGAGAGCATAGAGAGGGAAGACATAATGTCTGAGGTTCTGTAAATATCTACCAAGAGAGCATCGAGTGAGTGCAAGGAGTGCATAGAAAGGAAATCTATTTCGAGTTCAGTGAGAAGACAGAGTCATTGAATATTCTGTAGAAGCTCTGCCAGGAGGGCATCGAGTGAGTGCAAGGAGTGCACCGAGAAGAACTCTCTTTCGATTTCTAAGGAAAGGGAAGTGTCAAGTTCGAAGACAACCAAAGTTACTGAACATTTTGTGGGATTTTCAAGGTGTGCATTGAGTAGAAGGACACCAAGAGGGCGTGAGGCATTTATTTCCAGGAAATGGCCTCGAATTTGAGTTATTCAAAATATCAAGAGCACTAGGAGTGTGCAAGAGTGGACTTGTTCTAAGTCCATAAACTCAGAAGAGAAAGCACAAGAAGAACGTGCACAGAGAAAAATTTTTGAGGTTTCTAAGTGTGTTGGTTGTGGAGCCTAATTATCTTCCTGATGCAGAGGTCCTTTTCTTTCAGCCGTGTCTATACCCCATGAAGTATTTACACCCCAGAAGTATGTACACTCTTCCACGTGGGGGAGTGCAAAGGGGGGGTACCCCCTCTGCGGGGTCCGGGGGGTTCATCCCCCCAGCTGGGGGGTCTGGGGGCAAGAGGGCCCCCAACGGGGGTTCGGGGGCAGTGTCCCCCGATGGGGGGTCTGGGGGCAAGAGGGCCCCCAGCGGGGGTTCGGGGGCAGCGTCCCCCGATGGGGGTTCAGGGGCAAAGCCCCCAAAGCAAAAATTTCCTTATAAAAGTATATTGTAATTTCATTGTAAATCTGGACCGTTCATTATAAGGTCGCAGATCTAACGGTAGAGATTATGTAAGGGTTTTTGCCCTAGAAGGCAACCCTCTTTTATGAGGGAAATTTATTGCGGCTATGTACGAGGGTGAATATTTTATTCTGAGAGAGGAGACTTTGAGAGAAAGAAGAGGAAGTTATAGCGGTTTTTTGCTGTAGGTTGTATCCCTTCATTTGCTGGATAATAATAAAGGAAGGACTTGGAAATTTCTCTAGTGGACGTAGCCCACACTGGGTGAACCACGTAAATCTGTGTCTCTCTTGTATTGTGTGTCTTCTGTGTTTTTTGTTTCTGCATTTGTTTTATTTTATTGCTCTGCGGTCCTGTTTTTCTAACAAGTGGTATCAGAGCGTAAGGTAACTCGTAGGAAAAGAGGGTTCCTGGTTCGAGTGGGAGCAATGTCGAAAGATGGAGAGTTTAGGGTCGAGAAATTTAACGGACAAAACTACTAGTTATGGAAGATGCAGATGGAAGACTATTTATATCAGAAGGATCCATTGCTACCATTGAGTGGAGTAGCAAAGAAGTCGATGGCCATGAAGGACGAAGAATGGGAGTTTCTTGACAGAAAGGCTCTAGGAACGATACGGCTGAGCCTGGCAGCGTCAGTGGCTTTCAATATTTCGAAAGAAAAGACAACGAAGGATTTGATGGATGCGCTGGCCAAATTGTATGAAAAACCCTCGGCATCGAATAATGTATTTCTAATGAAGAGATTATTTAATATGAATATGTCAGAAGGTGGGTCTATTGTAGATCATTTAAATGAATTTAATACGGTTACTAATAAACTAAGTTTTGTAAAAGTGGACTTTGATGATGAGGTTAGGGCTCTTCTAATCTTGTGCTCATTTCCAGAAAGCTGGAATGGCTTGGTCATGGCTGTAAGTAACTCTATCTCTGGTTCAAACACTTTAAAATTTGATGATGTTGTTGGTGTTATCCTTAGTGAGGAAATGCGACGGAAAATCACAGGTGAAACATCAGGAAATGCATTGAACATGGAGAGCAGGGGAAGACAAAAGGATAGAGGAAAGGGCTCAGGAAACCGCGGAAATTCTAGGAAGGGAAGATCCAAATCCAGACTTGGAAAGATAGAGTGTTGGAATTGTGGGAAGAAAGGACATCTGAAGAAAGAATGCAGATATCCAAAGAAACAAAGAGATGGACAACAGGAGAGAAATCAGGAAGCAAATGTAACAGGTGATGTGTTACAAGATGCTTTGATTCTTTCTATAGATAATATTTCTGAATCTTGGGTAGTAGATTTAGGAGCTTCATTTCATGCCA
>ML777668.1:394798-411238 GCA_009831015.1 Picea engelmannii
GTCAGAGTGCCATTCACCTTGCAAAGAACTCAGCCTTCCATTCAAATACTAAGCATATACAGTTGAGGTACCACTTCATACGATCCACCTTGGAAGATGGACAATTGAAGCTGGAAAAGATACACACTAGCCAGAATCCTGCAAACATGTTAACAAAGGGAGTAACCAGGGAGAAATTGAGTTCTTGCTCAATTTCAGTTGGTCTTCAAGATTGAAGATGAAGATGAGAAATTTTCCAATACCAAGAAGGTTCAAAGTCCAGCATATACAACAACAATGGAATTGTTGAGATCAGTCTCCAAGTGGGAGATTGTTGGTTGTGGAGCCTGATTATCTTCGTGATGCAAAGGTCCTTTGCTTTCAGCCGTGTCTATACCCCATGAAGTATTTACACCCCAGAAGTATGTACACTCTTCCACGCGGGGGAGTACAGAGGGGGGGTACCCCCTCTGCGGGGTTCGGGGGGTCTGGGGGAAAGCGGGCCCCCAGCAAGGGTTCGGGGGTGAAGCCCCCGAAGCAAAAATTGCCTTATAAAAGTATATTGTAATTTCATTGTAAATCTGGACCGTTCATTATAAGGTCACAAATCTAATGGTAGAGATTATGTTAGGGTTTTTGCCCTAGAATACAACCCTCTTTTATGAGGGAAATGTATTGCGGCTATGTACGAGGATGAATATTGTATTCTGAGAGAGGAGACTGTGAGAGAAAGAAGAGGAAGTTACAGCGGGTTTTTGCTGTAGGTTGTATCCCTTCATTTGCTGGATAATAATAAAGGAAGGACCTGGCAATTTCTCTGGTGGACGTAGCCCACACTGGGTGAACCACGTAAATCTGTGTCTCTCTTGTATTGTGTGTCTTCTGTGTTTTTTGTTTCTACATTTGTTTTATTTTATTTCTCTGCGGTCCTATTTTTCTAACATAGTGGACAAAGCTCAGGAGGGGAACCATTTCTATAACACAGATGAGACCCAAAGGAACTGGGCTCGCAAGAGGAAGAGTTTCTCCTTTGTTGTGAAATGTTCATGAGCTTCCCAACATTATTGTTGAAATCCACCTGGATCCCAAACAATTCTCTGGAGTTGTCCATCTGCTCCATTGCTTAGCTGCTGTTGCATCTGCTTCCCTACTGCTATGGCAAGTTCTCCTTTACTCAGCTCCTCCTCACTGGCATTTTCCACTACTGACCTTGACATCAAACTTCTTATCTTCTCAATCTCCTCTTCCAGCTGCTCCAATGGATTCCTTTCCTTTTGCAGCGTTCTCCACTACACTTCTTCCCTACAAATGGGTAGATCATCCTGATCCCCTAGACTATTTTCTTCCTCTGTGGCCTCAAATTGCCACCTTGCTGCAAAATTCAGCTCTGTAGTCTTATCTTCTTGACTGATCTATTGTTCAGTCATCTGCTCCGACAGACTTGCTTCTGCCATTTTCCCTTGTGTTGGTTGAATTCCAGCTTCCTCCAGCTACTCCTCATACTAGAATTCTCCTTCATCTTCTGTTGTATGCCTCGACACTTCAATTATAATCTTTTCATCTCCCTGTCTGAAATTTTTGAGCAATTTCTCTGAATGTTCTTCTCTCAAAATCTCCATGAATATTTGCTCATGGAATTCATCGACTGGCTCTGGATGGTTTAACCAATCCTCCAACATTTATAACTCCTTCTCCCATGGAGTGAGCATCTTATCTGCATACTCTTCTTCTACTAGGGAATATGTCCACACCTACTCCACCTTTTCTTCCTCCATGACAATCATTGTTGGTTGTCCTTCTTCTGTTGCTTCATCTGCAACACATTCTTTGTCCTCAACTGGGATGTGTGGCATGAATACCTCAATTCCTCCAATGATCAGAAGGCATCTCTGATCCTTGTCATTCCTCTCTCCTCATTGATCCAAACTCACCTCTGAGTTCATGAGACTCTCGCATGGCCTCATCTGCTCTCTCTTGATCTCCTGGAAATATGGAGTTTCTCCTCTTCCTCTGCCCACCTGGAAGTCTATGAGATCAGCTGATCCCATCTCAGTACTCTCCTAGCAATTTGAACTTTCAACACCACCCTCCTGGCAGTATACAAGACCTTCTCTTGATCTCTTTCTATTGCCCACCTGGAAATTTGAAAGTCCATATTTTCCCACTTGGCATTCTATGAGATATCTGCTCGATCTCTTCTCTTCATCATCACTGATATTTCTCCCAGCTTCTGGTTCACAGGCATGAACCATCTCCTCTGTGGCCCTGAGGCTTTTCACATACCTCAACCACCTCCTCAACAGATTTTGTTTTCTTCTGGCCAACAATTTCTTGATTGGCCACTTTGCTTTCCTCCTCAGAGGCCATTCATACACCCAATGTGTCTTTGCATTCTGCTGCACCCGTAGTGCAAGATATTCCATTCTCGCCCTTATCTCAGCGAGATTTTCACCCATCTCATATTTTCTCTGCTTCTGGTGGTTCTTCTTTCCATCGCGTCTGTTTGCACCCAATTCGTCACTAGGTGAGAAAATTACGAGTGCTTACATGCCCAGTTGGGCTCTGCTAGGCATGACAGTTGTTGAGTAAAAGGTTAGAAAGAGAAACAACAAAGTTATAAACAAGAATTAAACTAAAACAAATAAAAACTAAAAGCATATGAAAAAATAAAAAATACAGACAAATGGACCAATATCACCAATGTATAAGCTGATCTATTGATGAAATCCAAAGGCACAATGAAGAAAGGGGACTTGGGTCCCTTCTTTCTCCAATGGAAGGCTCTTGAGGCCCTCAAAGCTTGCTCTCCTTACAATGAAAAGATGAAAATGTGGGTGAAAGAACTCCAAGCTTATTCACTCAAGTGAGGGGTGAATAGCTCTATGAAATGTAGCTTATGATGTTTATTGCCAAAGAATGAGTCCTTAGCAATCTCAGCAGCATAACAATACACAAAATTCCTTGAGAAAATGGTGGTCATTCATGGATTTTTATAGCCAAGCATTGGGTTATTATGTGACCTCTTTGGAATGTGAAAAGGGGCTCTTTAGGGCTCAATTAGGTCTTTGACCAGCCCACCATGAGGATTGAGCTCAGATTTGGTGTCAAATCGACTTGGGAGCTGATCCATTAGTGGTTGGGAGGCCCACCAATTTCAATAAATGCGCCGTTTAGCAGGCGCGCGGGTTTTTCGCCCAACAACTATGCATTGTGCGCTGATGTGCGCATTATACATTTCTGTTACGTGCATATGCGCACGCACCCTGGTTCTGTGAAGCGCCCTTCAATTTTTTGGTCATTTTGTATAGTTTTTGACCCTTTTGCAATGCTATGGAATTAATCCTGTGCCATGAATGACTCCAGTCCTGTTTTGACGATGCGGAGTTCTTGTCGCCATGTGCAGATGAAATTTCAGTGATAACAGATGCCCCCTAATGGATGAGGTTAGGAGCATACGTATAGCCGAAATCCATCAATGTTTCATTTACTGAGAATGGTGGTGTAAGGGAGAGCAAGAGTGGGACGATGTAGAGCAATCCTTTGGAGAAGAAAGGAACTTGTAGAACCCGACCTTCTACAAGGTGCGTAACAATATACAACTGTGTACAAACGAGGCAGGCATGCCCCATGCTCGTATGATGTAACTCTGAAAAAATATGACGGAAATTTTGGTGTAGACAACTGCAGTGCCCTCGAGGGCGGAATGATAAAGGCAGAAGACAATTCTGCAAAGGAACATACTCTGAACCATAGGTAATGGTCGCGGAAATAAACAACGACAGTGATGTGGGAATTGGTGGCCCTACCAAGTTCAGAGGTCTTCGGCAACTGATACTAAAAAACTGCAATAGTCGCAAAGTAAGACCCACCGCAACATGAGAAAGTGTTGGTGTCGAATGTTATGGGGGTCAACGATATCAGGGAGAAATGGTGTTTCCCCCTGTGCCATATGAGATCTCTCATTAAATGGAAAATGAGAATCAAGATACTATCGCCCTTCTGGAAAAGTGTGTTGATGTCGACAAAAGGAG
The DNA here is from genome assembly GCA_009831015.1 of Picea engelmannii. NCBI lineage: Eukaryota > Viridiplantae > Streptophyta > Pinopsida > Pinales > Pinaceae > Picea > Picea engelmannii. The sequence continues at coordinate 398,809 of ML777668.1, forward strand.
GAAGCGACTCCCATAATAAAAGGGCTTCGCGGAATCCACTGTGGTGAAGAAGTGGTAGAGGTACATAGACGAAGTCAAGAAATGGGAAGACTCAAGACTGCCCTTGGTTGGAGGGTATATGATAGAAGGAATGGCCACAACCATGTGACAGGATCAAGTGTCAGGGGGACGACAATATTAGGGATAAGTTGTGCCAGAGGCAGGACAAGGTGATCAAATTCAGAGGAGAAAGGTAAGTGACCGGGGTAGTACTCTGAAGATATAGACAATGTCGACGAGGGTAAATGAGAAGTAATGCTCCAACCAAGGGTGACATGGGTTGCGTGTGGCCAAAAGGGAAGCAGGTCGCCAATGGTGATGACAAAAGTAAATAATGGAAAATAAAGGCGTTTGTACAAGAAATAATGAATAAATGTGGGAAAGATGTACAAAATACAGAAATGGGTGCCCCAGTGTGAAATAAGTGCCCCAGGGAGGGCAGAAATTTTTGGGAAAACTGATGAAGGGTGGGGGCCCCATTGGCGAGTTTTTGTATAAGGTAGGTGAAATGAAGATAGGTTCACAGATGGGAAAACTAATGATGGATGAAATGGTGGGTTCATGATCCTGCAGAGGTGCAGGTAAAAAAGAACATAACCATAAAGCGATGTGCTGGGAGTCCATATGGGAAGCTAGCAAAATGAGGAGAAGAAGTATGTGGTTAATTCACAACATGATGAAAGACTACTGGGACTCCCATCCCTAAAGGGTAATGAAGAACAACATGAGTGTCAAAAGTGCAAAAAGGTGCTATGAATGAGACAACTCATGTGGGTAAGAAAACTACCGGGTACCAGTACCAAAAATGCAAATGGAGGTGTGAGTACTGCAGATCCGGAAGTGGGTATCCTAAAGGACAAAATCAGGGGGTATGAATGGGAATGTAAATGAAATATAGAGGGAGAGACTACATGCCAGTACTGAGTATATACCTGAAGGAATGATGTGAAGAAGTTATGATCAAGTACCTGCACAGAAAACAACATAATACCCGAAGTGAACAATATCTGAAGATAATAACAAATATGAACATGTATTAGATAAATGTGACAATGCGCATGCGTACCTGGCCATGATATGAAAAAAAGGTACCCCGGGGGCTCAGGATGAAAAGTGGCCTAGGGATAGCCATGATGTAGGTGACGGGATGCTGATCCCGTGGCTGAAGACGGTTTGAAAAATGGACGTCGTGGGCTCCCGGAATGGTGAGTGGAAGTTTGGCAAAAGGCCTATATATAGCTGTAGGGCCCACATTGCCACCTCATTTGTACCTACTGCTACAGTGAGTTTTTGAGCAGATTCAGAGGAGATTGAGTGATTCTGGGAGCACGAGATCTTCGATCGACGGTGTGCAAGTTTCAGGTTAGTGGTCTGATCATCCTGCATAGTAATAGGTTTCCAATTTTTGGGCAAGGTAGGTACGGGGGGGTCATACAGGGGTTTAAAGGGGTTTTTGATAGGGTGTGGTCCCACATGCGCGGGTGACTCAGTGGAAGGCACGCATGTGTGCGCTCCTATACACTGGATAAGAGCACGTTCGTGCGCGTGAGGAGGAATTTAAGGCGCGCCCTACAGGCGCGCCTGTGAGGTAGACAAGCGTGCATGAGTGTGCGCCTATGGGGTGAATAGGAGCGCTCCAGAGCGCGCCTGTGGGTTTGACAGGCGCGCCCTAGCACGCACCTATATTATGAACATGCACGCTCACAAGAGCACCTGTGGGAAAAACAGGCACGCATAAGTGCGCGTCTGTAAAGTGAACAGGTGCGCAAATGTGCACGCCTGTGGGTGGTAAAACTGCGCTTTTGAGGCAAGGTTTTAGGGTAAAAAATGAGCCTTTTTGATGTATTAGATGGTTGCTTGAGATAATATAGGACTCTGGGTTGTGTGCAGGTGGCGAGCAATGACCATGGATGTGCGATGGCGTGAGCGAGACTGGTCGCAGTTGCGAGATGCTGTGGCCAATGCGAGGCCTACAGTTCGAGCGTCTTTAGCAGCCAGTGGGTTGCTAAAGTTTTTTGAGTGCCCTTTGATATGGGCACAGGAGTACTTACTTCAACTCCTGCTCGAGATGTGGAGCCCCAATTTGCACTGCTTCCTTGTGCGAGGAGAGCAGATCCCCTTCACTGCGGTGGAGGACATATACTTCTTGACCGGGCTCCCCTTCCGGGGAACACCATTGTCGGTAGAGCCTGTGCTGTTGAGGGATACTCACCTGCGGTATGTCGCCGAGCGATATTGCTCAGGCGAGCGATACATGGTTGGGACGACAGTGAGTATCAGTGGGATAGATGACCTGCTACATCGTTGCATAGCAGCGATGATTATTCGAGTGTACGGGTCACTGGCGACCCACCGGATCAGTGGTGGTGAGCTGTTCTTGATGGAGAGGGTGGTGGTGGGCCATGAGCGGTTTGCCTGGGGTTTGAAACTTCACGTGCGGATGATCGCCCAGATGGACCGATGTCGGTCGACAGGTACCGGGGAGTTTTCTTTTGGCTCTATCATGGTGGCCTATTTTTTGGAGAGGGTGTTGATGCTGCGCCTGAGGGTGCTACTAGAGGCACCAGGGGTACGAGTGTCGCGCTTGAGGCGGTGGTCACAGATTTTGGTTCGCCACGGTGGTGGCGAAGGTGGACATTACTTTACTGCGCAGGCAGTGCAGATATGGCAGAAGATGCTGGAGGTTATACTCCAGTTCCCTTATGCTGGGGTGGACTTCTGGGGGGACCCGGACATGGTGTTGCCTCTTGGGGAGGTGTTCGACCACCGAGGTATGTTGTGTATTTGTATTTTTTGATTTATGTTAGCTTTGGATATATCAGTTCATATGTATGATGTATAGATATTGATACGACCGGTTGTTTGTTGCTTTATGTATGTGCAGATTTGGCACCTCGTGGGCGTGAGGTGGAGTTGTATAGAGCGTCGTCTCATGGAGAGCCAGAGAGACCTCCACGTGGAGGAAGGCGGTGACGAGATGAGGCTGTGGGGGCACTAGCAGAGCCCGAGAGACCGGCGAGGAGGTACCGATTTGATGACCCTGGTGCGGGGCCATCACATGCTTCTCTGACGGAAGTCGGATTAGATGTGGATGATATACGCCGTCGTTTTGAGACGGTGTTGTAGGACATGCCTGAGGGCATGTCGATCCGTATCTAGGACGAGGGGTTCCTGGAACAGTGTATAGGGTTACCGCCACCATGGCGGTTCCTAGTGCGGCGAGCAGCTATGCTCGCTGCGATGACTAGTGGACGTCTACCGCCTGGGCAGGAGGGTCCTGTGGATGTTCCACCACCACCACTTGGGGCTGGTGGGGGTGGGCCACCACCTCCTTCTGAGGGAGGAGCAGCAGGGGGTGCGCTAGAGGCACCCTGATGTATATGTATTTTGTATACTGTTTTGATAGGCTGGTGAGCCGATTTTTTGTACCGAGATGTGGCACGGGCCAGAGGGCTGATGTATTTTTGTTGAATGTAAACATTCGGATGGCCGGGGAGGCCTTGATTTATATATGAGTATACACCTTTTTGAGATCCAAATGTTGTTTTACATGTGTTTTTTGTGTTGATGTTGATGATGTTGATTCTATCTATATGCTGTGACAGGATATATGAGATGTTTTATGTATGTGTAGCTTGATGTGATATATGCCAATCTAACACTATGTTAGCTATTTCATCTATTGTTTGATTCAATTCCCTTGGAATATGTGTAAATGTAATGGAATCAAAATGTCGAGATAATAATCTAACCTGCAGGTATTTGTGAAAGAGGCATGGATCGCGTACACGGTACACATTGTTGAGTTGGAGAACGACCAGTTGAGAGTCAAGGAAAACGCTAAGGTGACGAATATGATGATGCTGGGCGTCAGTCAAAAGGCCAATGACAACAGTGTATTCGTCTTGGTTATTGGTTGCTGGTCCTAAACAGATGCCGCTGGAATGTAGCATTTCATGTGAAGGGGTGTAGAGAGCCCAAGCAGCCGAAGCGAGATTTTGTGTCCAACGGCTGGCGCCGTCGGCCTAACCAATGTGGTAAGCTGGTGGAGGAGTCATCTGTCAATAGCACAAGGGATAGTTTAGATGAGGGAGAAAAAATATTAAAAGCACTAAAAAAAGAAAAGAACCTAAAGTAGCTTGGCTACGTTTAAGCATAAAATTTCTTGAGGTATAGCCCATTGACGGGATCTTTCAGAAAGAGGCCTTCGGGGGAGGCCAGTATGTATGTGCTTTTGGTGAGGCAATGTTGGATGATGTAAGGGCCATGCCAAAGTGATTCAAATTTGCCGTGGCCAAAGGTATCATGAGCAATATCATAGGAGAGGACAACGTCACTTTCGCGAAATGATCGAAGGTTGACATGGCGATCAAAGGTAGCCTTAGATCGTTTTTTAGCTGCCTCATTGTTCTATAATGAGGATCGACGATCCTCATCCAGAGACTCCAAGTTTAGTAAGCGCTATTCCATTGGAGCAGTGTCAGGTAAAATCTCGATTGCGGTGTGAAGGGTGGGAATTTCGCACTCGATGGGAAGAGTTGCCTCGACCCCATGGACTAAGTGAAATGGCATGAAACCCATGGCGGTCTTCACGGCCGTTCGATAAGCCCATAGCGTGGAAAATAACATATGATGCCAATTGGTTTTATGTTTATTAACCGTGCGTTGTAACATGGTATTGAGGACTTTGTTCACTGCCTCGACCTGTCCGTTTGACCGAGGGTAGTATGGTGAGGCAAACTTGTGAGAGAAGCCTAACCGAGATGAGAGTTCGACGAAGATATCATTATCAAAGTGTTTCCCGTGGTCGGAAACGAGTTGGAGTGGTACTTCGAACCTGGATATGACGTGATTGAAGAAAAAATGCGTTGCAGTGTCAGCGGTGTTGTTGAAAGTGGGCATAGCTTCGGCCCATTTGGTGAAGTAATCGATAGCGACAACAATGTATTTGTGACCATTGCTAGAGGGGGGATTACAAGTCATAAAGTCAATGCCCCATTTACAAAAGGGGCCTGCAGTGATGACTGGGTGAAGAAGAGCGGGGGGAGCATGGGCTTTGTTGGCATAAAGCTGACATTGCTCACATCGTTTCACGACATGAATGCAATCATGAAACAGGGTAGGCCAAAAGTAACCGGCCCGGATAATCTTTTGAGCCATGGAAATGCCCGAAAGATGGCCCCTATAGGCGCCATTGTGGCAGTCGTTTAAGATTTTGTCGGCCTCGTCAATAGTCAGGCAACGACGAAGAATATTGTCGACGCCCCGCCGATATAAGATGTCACCGATGAGGAGATAGCGGGGGGGATGATGGAGAATGCGCCGACGATCATCTCGTGATAGGTGATTATCAAACTTTTGAGTTCGTAGGTAGACGAGAAGGTCACCATACCAGGGATCATCAAAAGCGATGTAAAAGAGATGTTCATCAGGGAAGTCAGTATTGACGGGGGCACTGGGTGTGTCAGAGGGAAGGGACGTAACAAGTTCGGCGAGAACGAGGGCCTTTTTACTCTTAGGTGTTGAGAACTCGAGGTCGTACTCCTGAAGGATAACGATCCATCGAGAAAATTTGCTGTTAACTTGGCGACGACTGAGCAAATATTGCATAGGGTTGGAATCTGTGACGACCTTGGTGATGTGAAGCAGAATGTAATGGCGCAGTTTCTGATCTGCAAGGACAACTGCAAGAGCAAGTTTCTCTTCATGTTTGTACTTCAGGGGTGGTCCTGAGAGATTCTTACTGACGTAGTAGATGACATGTTCACGATTGTCATCTCCGAGCTGGATGAGGACACCGGCTACTGATACAGCTGATGCTGATACATAGAGGATGTAGTCGCGATTGTAGTCAGGTGCACTAATCAAAGGTGCATTAGAAAGTGTTGCTTTAAGATTGTCAAACAACTGTTGGGCATAGTCGTCCCAATGAAAAGGGATGTCGTGACGCAGTAAGCGAAGGAAACCATGTGCGCATATAGCGTAATCAGGAACAAAGTGCCTTAGAAAGTTGGCTTTTCCCTGTAGACTCTGTAGTTGTCACAAATTCCGAGGAGGTGGAAGTTCGGTGATGGCTTGGACTTTGAGGGGGTCCACGGTGATACCACTTTGTGAAACAATAAAACCAAGGAGGCGTCCTGCGGTGACGCAAAATACACACTTGAGAGGGTTCAAGCGGATGTTATATTGACGACACCGTTCAAAGATGATTCGTAAATCATCGAGGTGTTGGGTACGCTTCTTGGATCGAGCGGTGAGGTTGTCCAAGTAGGCGAGGATGATTGCAGCCAGATCATGAAAGATGTATGTCATGGCCCGCTGGAAAGTTGCACCGGCGTTTTTGAGGCCGAAGGGCATGACACGATATGCAAACGTACCCCACGGGGTAATGAATGTGGTTTTGTACTGGTCGGCTGGGTGGATTTGAATTTGGTTATAGCCAGAGAATCCATCCATGAAGGAGAGGGCCTCGTGGCCGGCGCAGTCGTCGATAATCTGATCGATGAAAGGCGTTGGAAAGTTGTCTTTGGGACATGCATTATTGAGATCATGAAAATAGGTACAGATGTGGATAGATCCCTATTTTTTGTTGACGGGTACAGGGTTGGACACCCATAATGTATAAGCAATGGGGTAAATGAATCCGGCCGTACGCAATTTGTCAATTTCGGCTTTGATAGCCGCAGCCTTGGATGGGTGTAGCGGTCGCTGTTTCTGGTGAACTGGTGTGATGTCGAGCCAGGTGTCGATGCGATGTTCGACGATAGAGGGCTCGAGGCAAAGAATCTCCGTGTATGACCAGGTGAAGATATCCCTAAATTCCTGGAAGAGGGCTTTATATGCGGTGATTTCCTGAGGAGTGCAAGCAGCTCCAATGATGATTTCTTCGACGATGCCCAGTTTAATGGAAATGTCGATTTTGATGGTGGGGGAAATGTTGGCCAAATTACCTTCTTCGAAAGCGTCGGGTGCCAGAATAGGATTGTTGAACCAATCGATAGGCCCTAATGGGATAAAGTCTTTGGTTTCGACCGCATAAATGGGATTGTGGCTAGGAGGCATGAGGGCTTCCTGCGGAAGGAAGAGTGCACGATGATGTAGTGCGTCCCAGGGAGAGTCCGGGCGTTGTAGCTCTTCCAGTATTTCTTCATCGCATTGGAAATGATGGGAATATAATGGATCGTGAGGAGTGATCTTAGTGACAGTGTGGTTTCCCCCTTCTATAGAAACATAGGAGGTAATGCTAGGAGAGGGTGAGGGTTCACTCGCCATAAACCATATATTGAGGTATTGAGGGGTACCCGTAGTAGTGGGATGGGGAGTCTCCGCAGGGGGATGAGTGGGAGAGTTGGGTGGGTTACGGGGTAAATCCTCAGACATGTCATCTAAGAACCAAGGAGGCGTTGGGAGTGCCTCAGGTTCAGGAGAGACGATGTGAAGATTCGCTAGTGGCGAAGTAAGGTCAATTATTGCCTTTGCGGGTTGGTGTAGCAGGGCTAATTGACGTTGCTGATATTCGATGATCATCGGACATTGGTAGGTAAAATGAGCCAATGAATCACAAAGAGAGCAAGGGAATCTCATGCGTTCATTGACTGAAGTAGTGACATAGCGAATGTTAGTGATAGGTGTTGTAGAGGACGTAGCAGGGCGTGGGTTGTTCTGAAAGTCTCGGTTTATGATAGCTAATGCTTGTCGGAAACGAGGTAGTGTTGGACAATGATGGGTGTAATGGCCATACTCAGAATAGATGGAACACGTGAATTTGGCCTTCAACCCTTTACTACTGGAAGGTTGAGTGGTAGCAGTAGTAATGGGTGGTGTCGGGGTTGGATTGGGGGGAATCAAATTCCTTAATTCCGGTAGTGATGGGTAGTTGTTTGTTTGGTGACCCTCTTTGTCACACAATGCGCAAGGTGGTGGGATGCGCGGGGGAAGTGGAGCTGTGGGCTCCTTCTTCTGTTGCCTACCCTCAGCTGTAGCAGGGGGGGTAGGGAGTATGGGGGTAGTGGAGGTAGTGGGTGTGAGGACAGGAATCGTCATGGGGAGTCCTGCCTGTGGGCGAGGGACCATCTCAGGTGGATGTAAGTACCACATTGGGATTGCTAACACCATATTGGGTAGTGTGAGCGTTGCTGCGACCTGGAAGGATTCTATACCAGGTGGAGGGTAAAAGAAGGGAATTTGAGTGAGGGGTCGGGGAACTGTCTCCCAAATGGGACTAGGCCCTTGAGGGGATGTGGATTCATGGACTGTAGGGGTCAACGAGTGCACAGGAGGCTCCTGTGGGAGTGGTGCTGCGACTGTTGAGACATCAGGAATGACTGAAGCCTCCTGAGGAGGACGAACATCCTCCTGTTGAGTGTCGTTAGATGAGATGATGCATACTTGACCAGGGGGAAGGAGTGGTGGTGCTCCATGGTACGTCCCTAACAAGGATGGATCTTTGAAAATACCAGGACCCATATCAATGAGTGGATATATGTCTTTGTTGGTGTGAATAAGAGGAAGAATGTTATCGAGATTGGCAGATGGATTAGGCTCGTAATGTGAGACTTGGTCAATGGTTACAATCTTCCCGTTGTGGGGGAACATGATTGTCCTAAAGACGGATGATGCCACTGCCTTCATAGCATACATGTAGCTACGTCCAAGCCAGATATTGTAATCGAGCTGAGCGTCGATAACTTCGATGTCAATGAGGATAGTTTTGCCCCCGAGTTCCACGGGGACATTTTGGAAGAGCCCTTCAGGAGATGATGGTCATTCGTCATAAGCTCATAATGTGATGGCAGAAGGTATGAGTTCTGGGGAACCAAGTTTTTGCCATACTGTTTTGGACATGATGCATGTAGATGCTCCTTCATCGATGATACACCGATGGACGATGATGTTCCGTATTTTTACTGGTATTTGTATAGCAACTGCGGCAGGAAGACGCGGTTCACAGCTATCAAGGTCAAAGGTGATGAGTCGAGTATCGGCAAGGTCGACTGCGCCCAGAGTGGAAAGTAGTGATTTTCGCTGCGTGGGACAAGTCTGGAGGACTTCTAGAACTGACATGGCAGCCAAGGATTGTGCTAAGTCATCTACCAAGCTGTAGTTATGTGCTGCCCTAGCCTGTGGGTTGTGAACATTCCTACACAGAGGGATGCGAGGGATGCGTAATGGTGGTTCGACGGATGGGTGAGGGATCACCAATGGAGGTCCCGTCGGTGTAGGGTTTGTTTCTAGAGATGTAGGAGTAGAATCAGCTGTTGCAGGATACTGATGATTGCATGTTTGCAAAAGGATTTCTTCCTCACTGGTGAGGAGAATTGTTCGCTCTGCTAGATTGTTAGGATTGTGGTATTAGCCCCCCTGAGGTGGGGGATGCTGCCTGTCCTGTTGGGTGTTTATCACACCTTGATGTGGGATAGGATTTTGCAGCATGGCGGGAGGGGGTTGCTGCGCATATTGTTGTTGTGCCTGCTGCGGGGCAGGTTGCGCAGGAGAAGGGGGAAGGCTCCCCGAGTCTTTCAACCTTTTGAAATCAACGATCTGGGGGCAATGGTGGGTGTAATGACCGTACACACCACAAAGAGCACAAGGGTGGATAGTTTTAACAGTATTCCACCCTTGGCATTTGTTGTTATGGCCCCCTTGGGGGTTTTGGTTCAATTGGAATTGATTGCCCCCAGAGGGTTGATGTTGTGGGGGTTGGTTCCCACCTTGACCAGGATTATTGTTGTTCATTTTCCTTCCTTTCCTCTTAGTGTTGTTTGAAGGGTGAGTTGGATTGGCTGTGTTCAACTGTTCAAAATTTTGATATTGTTGAGCAGCAGAGGGTTGAACAAAATTTACCCCTGTATGAGGATGTGGGGGAGCCATGGGTTGTGGAGGACCAGGAAAGGGGAAGTAGGGGTTCTGTGGTGGTGCCACTCCATAAGGTACATAGGAAGGTGTGGCACTTTCGCTAGTACTATAAGGTGATGTGGAGGGAGTACCACTGGTGGTTGAAGGAGGTTGATGTATGGGGGGTGCTGGTGGTGGTCCACTGGTGGGTGGAGGTATAGCAACAGGATATGGCTGTTGATAAGGGGGTGGGGGGTAATAAGAAGTGCCCCCATATGCTGGTGGGTACTGAGGTGTTCCATACATCGGTGGTGGTAGGGGTTGTGGACTATGGTGCGTGGTGGCACCTATTAGCCCGTCTGCTGAGTGAGACATCCCTGGTTTGTCTTGACCAAATGGCACAGGTTTCGGAAGATCAGGAAGTACTGTGTATAAGTACCCTGACTGTGTGTAAATGAGGTCATATTGCTGGGCTTTACTGATGGATTCCTCTTCGGATTGAGGGAAGGTAGAAGCTACATCCTTACCAAGGAGAGTGACAAGCGATCTAAGAAACCAGTCAAGACATTGTTGTTTGGTGGTTTCTGCTTTACACAAACTACGTCGCCTATGCCACTCATGAATGTGGTCAGAAATGTGGGTGGCTAAGGACTGTTTGAAGTTGGATAGTAGTTCTAGACCGTTGTCATGGCAGATGGGTAATTGGAAGAAAGTTAAGAACGCTTTGGCCAATGACTCAAATGTTGTGTGGGACCCTGATTTTTCTTCAACATACCATTTGGCTGATGGGCTAGTAAGTGTGCATTAAAAAAGATGCAGTATGATAGAGTCTTCCATGATGCTATTGGAAGAACACCATAGATGAAAGGTCATGATGTGATTAGCGGGGTCATCCCCTGCCTTCCCTTCAAACTTTGGTATGTCTGAAGGAAGTTTGGTTGGCATTGTAGGCCATGTGGCATCATGCAATATAGGATCATTAGTGAGCTTGGTGAGATCCGGAATGTTGAGAGAGGCCAAGTATGGCATCTGTAGTGGGGTTGGAGGGTTAGCTCCGGCCATGGTGTGTTGTGAACCTGACCCTTGATGGGGACTAGGTGGGTTGGTGCTCCCTCCTTGAGAGGAAGTGGGTTCCCTGCCTCCGTGCAAAGGAGAGCGAGTAGATGGATGACCTTGGGAAGAAGACCCAAGTAAGGTAGAACCAAGCAAAGCTGATCCTAAGATGGTGGCACTCACAAGAGACTGTGAAGGAGGTACCGAAGAGTGGGTACGACCAGATACTCCTCCTAATATAGGAGGAAGATTGAGCAAGCGTCGTGGACGACGGGGGTTCTGTGGTTCCCCTATGATGTCATACTAGTTGTGTGAAATGTGTGCAACAAGTGGTGAGAGAAAATATAGAAACAAGAGTCTTTTGCCGTAATGATTTTCACAATATATATATCAAAGTCAAATTGTAATCAGATGTGCATCATACATAAATGAAAAAGAAGCATATATGTGGGTAAGAGGGTTTTTATCCACGTGGGGGAAACAAAATAAAGCAAATGCTCGTGTCCTAGAATACGTAACATCCTTCCTCTCAAATATCACTGGACCTTCCAATAGCTCTCAACAGTGGGGTCTGAAGTCACCGGAAGAGAAACTAGTGAAGGATGAAACAATTGGTTATAATGAGGGGTAAAGGGGGCAATATCCCGAAAGAGCTGGCGATACTTCCCAATAGCCCCACAAAATCCAATCAAGGTGCGATTGCAGCCCACAACTGCCACCTGGGTAGATGTCCTAAAATTGGTCACTAGGTACCTCGGTCCAAGCACGACATTTAGATTTTCGGCCTAAGAAATGGGTCACGGGCTGGATCCCATCCAAGAGGTGGGTGCCTCAAGGGGGGATGCACAGAACAACCAGACCTTGGCCTTCGACCCTTCACAGGTATCTCCCTTCCTTATGGTGATTGGAATGCTGGACTTGGAGGATTTGAAGTTCCCTATTTGTCAACTTCTATGTTTGAAAATGTGAGAACCAGATAACGAGGGGTTATTTGGATGCCTACCCCCGAAATCCTACCTAGACTAAAATTTTCTTTTGGCACCTCCTGTGGAGGAAAACTTAGTGAGTCGTTAGAAATATTTTAGATGAAGTTGTTTTGTGAGGCTGGGGGTGAAAACCAACCTCGTTTGATTAAAGGTGGGAGTGGATAGTCCGATCAAGAAAATATGGGGTGTTTTCAGAATCCCTTTGGAGGAAGCCTACTTAGACCACCATGTTTCGAGACGAGGCTATGTGAGTGAAAAAGTGGCTTTTGTGTGTGAGTGAAAGTGTACCAAATTTTAGTTATTTAGATGTCACTTTGCAACATGTGGACATCACTTGGTCCTTTACAAGAGTTTGATTACCTAAATAAGCTAGAGGTCATTGGTACAACCTTGCGGAATTTTAAAATCCCTAGGAAACTAGCATGTGGACATTGTGGTCCGTTACTATCCTTTATCTCCCTATGTGTGAGTTAATCTAGAAAAGCATGAAACTAGCCTAGATTGAACATGTGGGCATG
>ML777668.1:411728-425155 GCA_009831015.1 Picea engelmannii
AAGGATGGAGTCCTTAAAACAATATAGGCAGCATAACATTACATGAAATTCCTTGAGAAAATGAGGTGCATTCATGGCTTTTTATAGCATTGCTTTGGGCTTTTGTGTAACTTCTTTGTAGTGTGAAAAGAGGCCATTTAGGGAATTATTAGGTATTTGACCAACCTACCATTTGGATTCATCTCAGATTTGAGGGTCAAATTGGCTTGGGAGCTGATCCATAAGTGGTTGGGAGGCTGACCACTTAAATAAATGCGCCGTTTAGCAGGTGCGTGACTTTTTGCGCTAACAGCCGCGCATCGTGTGCATATGCGCGCATTATATGTTTCTGTTCTGCGCATGTGCGCACGTGCCTAACTTCTGTAAAGCGCTCTTCAATTTTGCACTACTTTGTATAGTTTTTTTCCCTTTTTGAATGTTGTGAGACTAATTCATGGCCATGAATGACTTCATTATTGTTTTGATGATGTTGAGTTCTTGTAACCATGTGTTGTTGAAATTTCAGTGATAACAGATGCCCCCTAATGGATGATGTTAGGAGCATATGTATAGCCGAAATCCATCAATGTTTCTTCTAATGAGAATTTTTTTGTAAGATAGAGCAATAGTGGGATTGTTCAGAGCGATCCATTGGAGAAAAAAGGAACTGGTAGGACCCGACCTTCTATGAGGTGCGTAAAATAGAAAACTGTGTACAAACGAGGTAGGCATGCCCCATGTTCGTGTCATATAACTCTGAAAAAAGATGACTGAAGTGTTGGTGTAGACAACTGCAGCGCCCTCGGGGGTGGTCGTGATAGAGGCAGAAGACAATTCTGCAAATGAACATGCTCTGAACAATAGGCATTGATCGCGGTATTAAGTAGCAGCGAGGATGTGGGCATTGATAGCCCTGCCAAGTTCAGAGGTCTTCAGAAAATAAAAGAACTAACTATAATAGTCGCAAAGTAAGACCCACCGTAACATGAGAAGGTGTTGGCGTCAAATGTTACGGGGGTCAACGATAGTAGGGAGCAATGGTGTTTCTCCCTGTGCCATCCGAGATCTCTCATTGAGTGGAAAATGAGAATCAAGATACTGTCACCCTTCCAGAAAATTGTGCTGATGTTGACAAAAGGGGAACGCGACTCTCGGAAGAAAAAGGGCTTCATGGAATCTACTGAGGTGAGGAAGTGGCAGAGGTACATGGAAAAAATCAAGAACCGAGAAGACTCAAGACTGCCCTTGGTTGGAGGATGTATGAGATAAAAAGTGGCCGCAACCGTGTAACGAGGTCGAGTGTCAGGGGGATGACAAGACCGAGGATAAGTTGTGCCAGAGGTAGGAAAAGGTGAACAAATTTAGAGGGTAGAGGTAAGTGACCTGTGGGGTTCCCTGAAGATATGGATGATGCTAGAAAAGGTAGATGAGAAGTAATGCTCCAACCAAGGGTGACATGGGTTGCTTGTGGCCAAAAAGAAGGAATCAATTCATCAAAGGTGACGACCAAAAGAGAATCTGATGACTGGAAATAAAGGCGTTTGTACAAATAAATAACGAATAATTGTGGAGAAATGTATAGATACAGAAACGGGTGCCCTAGTGTGATATGGGTGGCCCACGTAGGGCATAATATCTTGGGAGACTAACGAAGGGTGGGGGCCCCATTGGTGAGTTTCTGTATGAGGTAGGTTAAATGAAGGTAGGTTCGCAGATGGGAAAACTAATTGTGGATGAAATGGAGGGTTCATGAGACTGCAGAGGTGCAGGTAAAAAAGTAGAACCGTAAAGAGATAATCTGGGAGTCCATGTGGGAAAGCTAGCAAAATGAGGAGGAGTATGTGGCTGATTCACAACATGATGAAAGACTATAGAGAATCCCATCCCTAAAGGGTAATGAAGAAAAACATGAGTGTCAAAAGTGCCAAAAAGAGCTATGAATGGGACAACTCATGTGGGTAAGAATGCTACCGGGTAATAGTACCGAAGATGCAAATGGAGGCGTGGGTACTGCAGAGCTGGGAATGAGGATTCTAAAGGAAAATTTCAAAGGGTGTGACTGGAAATGTAAATGCAATACAGCGGGAGAGACTACATGCCAGTGCTGAGTATATAACTGAAGGGATGATGTCGATGAATGATGAGCAAGTACCTGTACACATAACAACCAAATACCCAAAGTGAACAACGTCTGAAGAGAATCAAATATATGAGCATGTATTTGATAAATGTGACTATGCGCGTGCGTACCTAACCATGATATGAAAAAAAGGCGCCCTGGGGGCTCAGGATAAAAAGCAACCCAGGGATTTCTGTGATGTAGGTGATGGGATGTTGATCCCATGGCTGAAGACGGTTTGAAAAATGGACACCTTGGGCTCTCGGAATGGTGAGTGGAAGTTTGGCAAAAGGCCTATATATAGCTGTAGGGCCCACATTGCCACCTCATTTGTACCTGCTGCAATAGTGAGTGGAGAAGCAGTTTCCAGAGGAGATTTTTAGATTCAGGGAGGATGAGGCAGCCGATTGAGGATTTGTGAGTATCAGGTTAGTGGTCTGATTGTCCTGCATAGAAATAGGTTTTCAATTTTTGGGCAGGGTTTGTACAGGGGGTCGTACAGGGGTATTTAGGGGATGTGGGCCCCCCATGCATGGTCAACTCAGTGAGAGGTACACATGCATGCGCTCCTGTACACCGATTATACACACATGGGTGCACGATAGGGGGAATTTAAGGCGCACATGAAGGGCGCGCCTGTGAGTTGAACAGGCGTGCATCAGTGCGCGCCTGTAGGTTTGATAGGCGCACACCGGTGCACATCTATATGGTGAACAGGCATGCGTAAGGGCGCACCTGTGAAGCAAACAGGTGCGCACTGATGCACACCTATTCAGTGTACAGGCGTGCATATATGCATGCCTATGCAATGAACAGGCGTGCATGTGTGTGCGCCTGTAGGAACAAAAAACGTGCCTAGGAGGCAAGGTTGAAGGGTAAAAAATGAGTCTTTTTTATGCTGTTGATGGTTGCATTAGCTGATATAGGACTCTGTGTTGTATGCAGGTGGACCGTGGTGACGATGCCAGTGCGGTGGCGAGAGCAAGACTGGGCCCAGTTGCGAGACGTTGTGGCCATTGAGGGGCCTAGCGTGCATGCAACTTTGGCAACCCGTGGGTTGCTAAAGTTCTTTGAGTGCCCATTGATACGGGAACAGGAGTATTTATTGCAGTTCCTGATCCAGATGTGGAGTCTGGAACTGCACTGCTTCCTCGTGCGAGGAAAGAAGATCCCCTTCACTGTGATGGAGGATATTTATTTTCTGACTGGGCTCCCCTTTCGGGGAACACCCCTACTGGCAGAACCTGTGCTGCCTAGGGATACAACCCTTGTCATGATTGGCCAGCGATACTGCTCAGGTCGAGACTTTTTGTCTGGGACTATGGTGAGTATAGGGGCGATAGATTCCCTGGTGCATCGTTGTATAGCAACGATGATTGTGCGGATATATGGGTCGCTGGCGGCCCAACAGATTAGTGGTGGCCAGCTTTTGGTGCTAGAGAGAGTGGTGGCTGATGAGTGGTTTGCTTGGGGGTTGACGCTGCACACGCAAATGGTAGCGCAGTTCGACCGCTGTTGGTCCACAGGTGCAGGAGAGTTTGTATTTGGGTCTATCCTAGTGGCCTGGTTCTTAGAGAGGGTGTCGATGTTGCACCCGAGGGTTATACTGGAGATGTCAGGGGCACGAGAGTCACGATTGAGGTGGTGGTTGACCATTTTACTTCGTCACGGTGGTGGCGAAGGTGGCCACTTCTTTTCAGTAGAGGCAGCAGGGATATGGTGGCAGATGTCGCAGGTGATACTTCGGTACCCCTATGCTGGGGTGGACTTCCGGGGTGACCCAGACATGGTTTTACCTCTAGGGGAGGTTTTTGACCATCGAGGTATGTTTAGTATGTGGGTATTTTTTTGATTTATATTGTCTTTTGAGATATCAGTCCATATGTATATGATATAGAGGCTGATACTATCTTCTGTTGTTTTTTTTTGTATGTGCAGATGTGGCACCTCGCGGGTGCGAGGTAGAGATGCAGAGAGTGTCGACTCATCGAGAGCCGGAGAGATTACTGCAGGGAGAGAGGCATCGATGGGAGGGTGCTACGGGGTGACCAGCTGAGCTGGAGCGGGTAGCGAGGAGGCGTCGGTATGATGACACTAGTGCGGGGCCATCACATGCTCCTCCGGTGGCGTCCAGAGTGGATTATGATGACATACGCCATCGTCTGGAGATGGTTCTACAGGATGTGCCTGAGGGCATGTGGACGTGCATCTAGGACGAGGGTTTCCTGGAGCAGTGTGTAGGGGTACTACCCCCATGGCGGGCCATAGTGCGGCGAGTAGTAGTGCTTGCGGCTATGACGAGTGGACGCCTACCACCGGGGCAGGAGGGTCCTGTGGGTGGTCCACCACCACCTGGGGCAGGTGGTGGTGGGCCACCACCTCCTCCTGAGGGAGGAGCAGGTGGTGGTGTGATAGAGGCACCCTGAGTGGTGTATGATGTACATTTTTGTTTTTGTTGTATATAGGCTGGTGAGCCCATTTGTTGTACTGAGGTGCTACATTGGCCTGCGGATACATGTATTTTTGTATGTAAACATTCATATGGCCTGATGGGCTTATATATATATATGAGTATACATATTTTGAGATCCTGATGTTGTCTACATGTGCTTTTTGATGATGATTTTGATGATGTCTATTCTATATATATGTTGTGACAGGATTTGTGAGATGTTTATGTATGTGTAGCTTGATGTGATATATGCCAATCTAACACCATGTTATCTATTTGATCTGTTGTTTGATTCAATTGTCTTGGAATATGTGTAAATGTAATGGAATCAAAATGTCGAGAAAAAAGCCTAACCTGCAGGTATTTTCGAAAGAGGCACGGATCGCGTATACGGTAAACATTGTTGAGATGGAGAACGACTAGTTGAGAGTTGAGGAAGACGCTAAGGTGATGAATATGATGACGTTGGGAGTCGGCCAGGAGGCCAATGACTACAGTGTATTTGGCTTGGTTGTTGGTTGCTGGCCCCAAACATATGCCGCTTGAATGTAGCATTTCATGTGAGGGGGTGTAGAGAGCCCAAGCAGCCGAAGCGAGATTTTGCGTCCAACGGCTGGCGCCATCGGCATAACCAATGTGGTAGGCTAGTGGACGAAGCATATGTCAATAGCACAAAGTATAGTTTAGATGAGAGGGGAGGAGAAAAAGATTAAAAACACTAGAAACTAACCTAAAGTAGAATGACTACTTTTAAGCATAAAATTTCTTGAGATACAACCCATTGACGGGTTATTTAAGAGAGAGGCCTTCGGGAGAGGCTAGGATATATGTGCCTTTGGTGAGGCAATGTTGGATAATGTAAGGGCCATGCTAAAGTGATTCGAATTTTCCATGGCCAAATTTATCATCAGCGATATCATAACCCAGGACGAGGTCGCCTTCGCAAAATGATCGAAGGTTGACATGGCGATCAAAGGTAGCCTTGGATCATTTTTTAGCTGCCTCGTTGTTCTATAAGGAAGATCGATGATCTTCATCCAGAGACTCCAAGTTTAGCAAGCGCTGCTCCATTGTAGCAGTGTCAGGTAATATCTCAATTGTGGTGCGTAAGGTGGGAATTTCGCACTCGATGGGAAGAGTTGCCTCAACCCCATGACTAAATGGAATGGTGTGAAACCAGTAGCGGTTTTCACCACCGTTCAATAAGCCCATAGCGTAGAAAATAACATATGATGCCAATTGGTTTTATGTTTATTAATCGTGCGCTGTAACATGGTCTTGAGGACTTTGTTAACTGCCTCAACCTGTGCATTTGACTGAGGGTAATATGGTGAGGAAAACTCATGAGAGAAGCCTAACCGAGATGAGAGTTCGACGAAGATCTCATTCTCGAATTGTTTCCCATGATTGAAAACGAGTTGGAGTGGTACTCCAAAACGAGATATGACGTGGTTAAAGAAAAAGTGCGTTGTAGTGTCAGCGGTGTTGTTGAAAGTGGGCATAGCTTCGATCCATTTGGTGAAGTAATCAACAACGACAACAATGTATTTGTGACCATTGCTGGAGGGGGGATTACAAGTCATAAAGTTGATGCCCCATTTACAAAAAGGGTCGGCAGTAATGACAGGGTGAAGAAGAGCGGGGGGAGCTCGGGCTTTGTTGGCATAGAGATGACATTGCTCACATCGTTTCACGACATGAATGCAATCATGAAATAGGGTAGGCCAAAAGTAACCGGCTCGGATAATATTTTGAGCAGTGGATATACCCGAACGATGGCCCCCACATGCGCCACTGTGGCAGTCGTTTAAGACTTTGTCATCCTCGCCAATAGTCAGGCATCGATGAAGAATGGTGTCGACGCCCCGCCGGTATAGGATGTCTCCGATGAGGAGATAGCGGGGGGCCTGATGGCGAATACGTCGACGATCATCTTGTGAAATGTGGTTACCGAAATTTTGAGTTCGTAGGTAGATGAGAAGGTCACCATACCAAGGATCATCCGAAGTGATGTAAAAGAGATGTTTGTCAGGAAAGTCGGTGTTGACGGGAGCACTGGTGGTGTCAGAGGGGAGGGTCGTGACCAGTTCAGCAAGAAAAAGGGCCTTCTTACTCTTAGGTGTTGAGAACTCAAGGTCATACTCCTGAAGGATAACGATCCATCGAGCGAATTTGCTGTTAAATTGTCGACGGCTGAGTAAGTACTACATAGGGTTGGAATCTGCGACTACCTTTGTGGTGTGAAGAAGAATGTAATGGCGCAGTTTCTGGACTACGAGGAAAACTGCAAGAGAAAGTTTCTCTTCATGTTTATACTTCAAGGGTGGTCCTGAGAGGTTCTTAATAATGTAATAGATGACGTGTTCACGATTGTCATCTCCAAGTTGGACGAGGAAACCGGCTACTGATACAGCGGATGCTGATACGTAGAGAATGTAGTCGCGATTATAGTCAGGTGCACTAATTAGAGGTGAATTTGAAAGCGCTGCTTTAAGATCGTTAAATGACTATTGGGCATGGTCGTCCCAGTGAAAAGGGATGTCATGACGTAGTAAGAGAAGGAAACCATGTGCGTGTATAGCGTAATCTGGGACAAAGCGTATGAGAAAGTTAGATTTGCCCTGTAGACTCTGAAGTTGCCATAAATTTCGAGGAGGTGGAATTTTGGTGATAGCTTGGACTTTGAGGGGGTCCATGGTAATACCGCTTTGGGAAACAATAAAACCGAGGAGGCACCCTATGGTGACACAGAACACACACTTGAGAGGGTTCAAGCGGATGTTGTATTGATGACATCGCTGAAGGATGGTTCGTAAATCATCGAGATGCTGGGTACGTTTCTTGGATCGAGTTGTGAGGTCATCCAAGTAGGCGAGGATGATATTGGTCAGATCATGAAAGATGTATGTCATTGCCCACTGGAAGGTTGTGCCAGCATTTTTTAAGTCGAAAGTCATGACACGATATGCAAAAGTACCCCATGGGGTAATGAATGTGGTTTTATACTGATCAGCTGGGTGGATTTGAATTTGGTTATAGCCAGAGAATCCATCCATAAAGGAGAGAGCTTCGTGGCCGACGTAGTCATCAATAATTTGATGGATGAAAGGCATTGGAAAATTGTCTTTGGGACATGCGTTATTGAGATCAAGAAAGTATGTGCAAACGTGGATAGTGCCCTATTTTTTTTCGACGGGTATAGGGTTGGAAACCCATGAAGTATAAGCGATGGGGTAAATAAACCCGGCCGTACGTAATTTGTCAATTTTGGATTTGATAGCTGCGACTTTAGATGGGTGTAGCGGTCACTGTTTTTGGCGAACTGGTGTGATGTCAGGCCAGGTGTCGATGCGATGCTTGACAATAGAGGGATCGAGGCCAGGCATTTCCGTGTATGACCAGGCGAAAATATCCCTATATTCCTGGAAGAGGGCTTTATATGTGGCAATTTCCTGAGGAGTGCAAGCAACTCCAATGATGATTTCTTCGAAGATGCCATTTTTAATGGAAATGTTGATTTTGATGGTGGGGGAAATGTTGGCCATATTACCTTATTCAAAATCATTGGGGGCAGGAATGGTATTTTTGAACCAATCTATAGGCCCTGATGGGATAAAATATTTGGTTTAGACCGCGTAAATGGGGTTTTGGTTAGGAGGCATGAGGACTTCCTGTGGAAAAAAGAGTGTGCGATGATGTAGTGCATCCTAGGGAGAGTCCAGGCAGTGTAGCTCTTCCAATATTTCCTCGTCGCGTTGGAAACGATGGGAATATAAGGGATCATGAGGAGTGATCTCGATGATAGTGTGGTTTCCCCCTGATGGAGAAGCAGAGGGAGAAATGCTAGGAGATGGTGAGGGTTCACTTGACATAAACCATATATTGAAGTACTGAGGGGTACCCATGGTGGTTGGGTGGAGAGTGTCCGTAGGGGAATGAGCAGGAGAGTTGGGGGGTTTGCGGGGTAAATCCTCAGAGACGTCATTTAAGAACCATGGAGGCATTGGGAGTGCCTCAGGCTC
The DNA here is from genome assembly GCA_009831015.1 of Picea engelmannii. Classification (NCBI taxonomy): domain Eukaryota; kingdom Viridiplantae; phylum Streptophyta; class Pinopsida; order Pinales; family Pinaceae; genus Picea; species Picea engelmannii. The sequence continues at coordinate 420,301 of ML777668.1, forward strand.
AGGAGAAATGACATGAAGATCCTCTAGTGAGGAGGTAAGGTCAATGATTGCTTCTGTGGGTTGGTGAAGCAGGGCCAATTGACGTTGCCTATATTCAAGGATCATAGGACACTGGTATGTAAAATGATTTAATGAATCACAGAGAGAGAAAGGGCATCTCATGCGTTCACTGACTGAAGTGGTGACATAGCGGATGTCAGTGATATTTGAAGAGGACGTAGCAGGGCATGGGTTGTTCTGGAAGTTCTGGCGTACAACTGCTAATGTCTGCCGAAAGTGCGGTAGTGCTAGACAATGATGGGTGTAATGGCCATACTTTGAACATATAGCACAAGCATATTTGGTCCTCAACCCTTTACTACTGGAAGGGTTGGTGGTAGTAGTGGGACTAGCAATAGTGACGGGTGTTGTGGGAGTTTGATTGGGGGGGATCAAATTCTGTAATTCAGGTAGTGATGGACAATTGTTGGTTTGGTGGCCCTCTTTTTCACATAGTGCGCAAGGTGGTGGGATGCGTGGAGGAAGTGGAGCAGTGGGCTCCTTCTTCTTCCTCCTGCCCCCGGCTGTAGTAGGGGGGGTAGTGAGTATGGGGGTAGTGGGGGTAAGGACAGGAATCTTCATGGGGATTCCTTCCTGTGGGGGAAAGAATGGTCAAGGGACCATCTCTAGTGGGTGTAAGTACCAAACTAGGATTGCTAACACCATATTGGGTAGTGTGAGCAATGAGGCTACTTGAAAAGATGCTATACCTTGTGGAGGGTAAAAGAAGGGAATTTGAGTGAGGGGTTGGAGAATTGTCTCCCAAACAGGACTATGCCCTTGAGGGGATGTGGATTCATGGACTGTTGGGGTCGACGAGTGCGCAGGAGGCTCCAACGGGAGTGGTTCTACGACTATTGGGACATCAGGAATGACTGAAGCCTTCTGAGGAGGAATATCATCCTCTATGTGAGTTCCGTTAGATGAGATGACGCATACTTTATTATTAGGATGAAGGAATGGTGGTGCTCCATGGTATGTTCCTAACAAGGATGGATCTTTAAAAATCTCAGGACCCATCTCGACGAGTGGATATGCGTCTTGGCTTGTGTGGATGAGGGGAAGAATGTTATCGAGGTTGGTAGATGGGTTAGGCTTATAATGTGAGACTTGGTCGATGGTCACAATATTCCCATTGTGAGGGAACATCATTGTCCGAAAGATGGAAGATGCCACTGCCTTCATTGCGTACATGTAGCTACAACCAAGCAGGATATTATAGTCGAGCGGGGCGTCGATAACTTCGATGTCGATGAGAATAGTCTTTCCCCTGAGTTCAACGGGGACATTTTGGAATATCCCTTCGGGAGAGGATGGTCGTCCGTCATAAGCTCATAATGTGATGGCAGAGGGTATGAGTTTTGGGGAACCAAGTTTTTTCCATATTCTTTTGGACATAATTCATGTAGATGCACCTTCATCGATGATACATTGATGAACTGTGATGTTCCGTATTTTTACTGGTATTTGAAAAGCGATCAAGGAGGGAAGACGAGGTTCTCCGCTGTCAAGATCAAAGGTGATGAGTCGAGTATCTGCAGGGTCGACTTCCCCCAAGGCGGAAAGTAATGATTTCCGCTGAGTGGGAAAAGTCTGGAGGACTTCCAAGACTGACATGGCAGTCGGGGATTGTGCTAAGTCGTCTACCAAACTATAGTTGTGATCTGCCCTAGCCTTTGTGTTGTGGACATTCCTGCACAAGGGGATGCGAGGGATACATAGTGGTGTTTCAGTGGAAGGGAGAGGGATCACCAACGGGGGTCCCGCCGGTGTAGGATTCGTCTCTGAAGTGATGGGAGGAGACTCAGTGAGTGCATGATACTGACGGTTACGAGTTTGCAGAAGGATTTCTTCCTCACTGGTGAGGAGAATTGTTCACTCTGTTGGATTGTTGGGGTTGTGGTATTGTCCCACCTTAGGTGGGGGGTGCTGTGTATCCTATTGGGCTTTTATCACACCTTGATGTGAAATAGGATTTTTCAGCACAGCGGGAGGGGGTTGTTGCACGTATTGTTGTGGTGCCTGCTGAGGGGAAATTTGTGCAGGAGAATGGGGAAGAGAACCCGAGTCTTTCAACCATTTGAAATCAGCGATCTGGGGGCAATGATGAGTGTAATGGATGAACTCACCACAAAGGGCACAAGGGAAGATGGTTTTAGCATTATTTCTCCCTTGGCGTTTGTTATTATTGCCCTTTTGGGGGTTTGGGTTCCCTTGGTTCTGGTTGCCCCCAGTTGGTTGGTGCCGTGGAGGTTGATTCCTTCCTTGACCTGGGTTGTTGTTATTCCTATTCTATCCTTTATTCTTGGCATTTTTTGATGGATGAGTTGGATTGGATGTGTTCAACTGTTCAAAATTTTGGTATTTTTGAGCAGCAGAAGGTTGAACAAAATTTACCCCTGCATGTGGATGTGGGGGAGCCATGGGTTGTGGAGGACCTGGAAATGGGAAGTATGGATTTTGTGGTGGTACCAATCCATAAGGTACATAGGAAGGCATAGTGATTTCACTAGTACTATAAGTTGATGTTGAGGGAGTACCACTATTTGTGGGAATAGGTGGATGTATGGGAGGTGCCGGTGGTGGTCCATTGATGGGTGGAGGTATAGCAACAGGGTATGGCTGTTGATAAGGGGGTGGGGGCTAATAAGAAGTCTCCCCATATGCCGGTGGGTATTGAGGTGTTCCATACATCGGTGGTTGTTGGGGTTGTGGACCATGGTGTGTGGTGGCACCGATTAGTCCATCTGCTGAGTGAGACATTCTAGGTTTGTCTTGGCCAAATGGCACAGGTTTTGGAAGATCAGGAAGTATCGTGTATAAGTACCCTGACTGTGCGTAGATGAGGTCATATTGTTGGGCCTTGCTAATGTCTTCCTCTTCCGATTGAGGGAATTTGGAAGCTACATCCTTTCCAAGGAGAGAGACAAGTGATCTAAGAAACCAGTCAAGACATTGTTGCTTGGTGGTTTCCTCTTTACACAAACTACATCGCCTATGCCACTCGTGAATGTGGTCAACGATGTGTGTGGCTAAGGTTTGTTTGAAGTTAGACAGTAGTTCTAGACCATTTTCATGGTGCATGGGTAATTGGAATAAGGTCAAGAATGCTTTGGCCAATGACTCAAAGGTCGCATGGGACCCTGATTTTTCTTCGACATACCATTTGGCTGATGGGCCAGTGAGTGTGCGTTGAAATAATCACATCCTGATGGAATCATCCATAATTCTATTGGAAGAGCACCAAAGATGAAAGGTCATGACATGGTTGGCAGGGTCGTCCCCTGCCGTTCCTTCAAACTTTGGTATGTCTGAAGCTAGTTTGGTTGGCATTGCAGGCCATGTGGGGTTATGCAATATAGGATCATTGGTAAGTTTGGTGAGATCTGGTATGTTGAGAGAGGCCAAATATGGCATCTGCAGTGGGGGGGGAGGATTAGCTCCGGCCATAGTGTGTTGTGAACCTGACCCTTGATGGGTACTAGGTGGGTTGGTGCTCCCTCCTTGAGAGGAACTGGGTCCCCCGCTTCCGTGCAAAGGAGAGCGAGTGAATGGATGACCTTGGGAAGTTGACCCAAGTAATGTAGAACCAAGTAAAGTTGATCCTAAGATAGTATCACTCACAGGAGTGTGTGAAGGAGGTGACGATGAGCGGGAACGACCAGATACTCCTCCTAAGATAGGAGGGATATTGAGCAAGCATCGTGAATGACAGGGGTTATGTGGTTCCCCTATGATGTCAGACTTATCTGTGTGAATATGTGCAAAAAGTGGTGAGAGAAATATAGATACAAGAGCCTTTGCGTTGAATGTTCACACAATATATATATCCAAATCAAATTGTAATCAGATGTGCATCATACAAAAAATGAGAAAGAAGCATATATGTGGGTAAATGGGTTTTGTCCACGTGGGGGGGAATAAAAAAGAAAGAAAATGCTCGTGTCCTAGAAGACGTAATGTCCTTCCTCTCAAATAGCACTGGACCTTCCAATAGTACTCAACAGTGGGGTCTGAAGTCACCAGAAGAGAAACTAGTGAAGGATGAAGTAATTGGTTATAATGAGGGGTAAAGGGGGCATATCCCGAAAGAGATGGCGATATTTCCCAATAGCCACACAAAATCCAATCAAGGTGCAATTGCATCACACAATTGCCACCTGGGTAGATGTCCTAAAGTTGGTCACTAGGTACCTCGGTCAAAGTGAGGCATTTAGATTTTCAGCCTAAGAAATGGGTCATGGGCTGGATCCCATCCAAGAGGTGGGTGCCTCAAGGGGGGATGCATAGAACAACTGGACCTCGGCCTTCAACCCTTCATGGGTATCTCCCTGCCTTATGGTGATTGGAACACTTGACTTGGAGGATTTTAAGTTCCCTATTTGACAACCTCTATGTTTTGACAATGTGAGAACCAGATAACGGGGAGTTATTTGGATGCCTATCCCCGAAATCCTACTTAGACTAAAAAATTTCTTTTGGCACCTCCTGTGGAGGAAAACTTAGTGATTTTTTAGAAATATTTTAGATGTAGTTGTTTTGTGAGGTTGGGGGTGCAAACCAACCTCGTTGATTTAAAAATGGGAGTGGATAGTCCTGTCAAGAAAAGATGGGGTATTTTCAGAATCCCTTGGGAGGAAACTTACTTAGACCTCCACGTTTCGAGAAGAATATATGTGAGTGATAAGTGACTTTTGTGTGTGAGTGAAAGTGTGCCAATTTTTAGTTAATTAGATGTCACCTTGCTGCATGTGGACTTCGCTTGGTCCTTACAAGAGTTTGATTACCTAATTAGCTAAATGCCTTTGGTACAACC
>ML777668.1:426348-450709 GCA_009831015.1 Picea engelmannii
TTGGGCTTTTGTGTAACTGCTTTGTAGTGTGAAAAGAGGCCATTTAGGGCATTATTAGGTCTTTGACTAGCCTACCATTCGGATTCAGCTCAGATTTGAGGGTCAAATCGGCTTGGGAGCTGATCCATAAGTGGTTGGGAGGCTGACCACTTCAATAAATGCACCGTTTAGCAGGTGCACGGATTTTTGCGCGAACAACTGTGCATCGTGCACGTATGCGCGCATTATACGTTTCTGTTCCGCGCATGTGTGCACACGCCCAACTTCTGTAAAGCGCTCTTCAATTTTGCACTACTTTGTATAGTTTTTTTCCCTTTTTGAATGCTGTGAGACTAATTCATGGCCATGAATGACTTCATTATTGTTTTGACAATGTTGAGTTCTTGTAACCATGTGCTGATGAAATTTCAGTGATAACAACCTTCTACAATGTTTCTTTTTCTGAGTAACTTTTCTGGATTATCTAATGTTGTTACAGGTTCTAGATCAGGATGCGATCTGGTGTGAATTATTTTAGGAGCTATAACTTTAAGCTTTAATAAATCTAAAATAATATATACAAACTTCAACAACCTCTCGACATTTATCTCTTGAAAGTTAGATCTTTAATTGTTCAGAAATAAAGTTTTCTTTATCTAGGGAAAATAATTCATAAGGATGGAAAGTTTGTTGTTCAATTCCCCAGTACGGTCGCCACTATGTTATCACTCTATAAATTCCCATAGGTTGTTAGGGGAAGAAGAAATTTCATAGAGCTAACTTAACAAAACCACTTTCGAAACTGGGATCTACCCCTACCAGTTTCAGAGAGGGATCTCTCTATAAGATTTAGATTTGTTTGAGTTTTATATATTAGGATAGTTAAAGTAATATGGGTTTGATTGTTTTGTTTATAAAGATTGGCTGAAGTATTTCTTTAAACATCCATTGGGATATGGGGTCTATGTTAAAGATTAAGATCTGATTACATCTTTTATAAGATTTCTTCACAGAGCGAGATAATAAAAATGTTGGATCTATTAAGATTAAATGTGGTGGAAAGATAGAATAGGTGAGAGATTCAACTAAGTAAAGAAGCAATTAAGAATTTCTTCACTCAATATCAAATGAATAACATGTAAATCGCTAAAGGCCAGAGACATAGTGCACAAAACAAATTTTGTTCATTAACTTCCTTTAAACGATTAGAAATAGAAAACAAAATTATTACAGAGTAAGATAAACATCAACATAGCAAGATAAACATCACCGACATCCAAACGCAAGAATCCTGTGAATCTGTCTTTTTATTACTAGTCGATCTTCTTAAAAAGATTACAAAGATATCTTCCTGGGCGCAAAAATCAACCCTCAATACTTCAAAGCAAGAAGTATTTATACAACAATTACATTTGATCTTGTCATTAATGACTAGGATATGGTGGAATAAAAATCTAATTGACTAGATACAAATTACAAAATAATAGGATTGTTGATGCTGTATTCGAATCCTAAGTGTTGATTTTGGGGGAAGTAGTTGGTGATTCATCAACTTGACTTTGACTATTCCTCATGCTGACTCAGATGTCCACATCACCTCTACTCGATCAAAGAACATATGTCCTCCCATCTCTTTTGACTGGGAATGGAAACCTTGAGTAACCTTCTGTATGTTTCATCCTCTCTGTGTACTTGGAAAAGGTAGGATTGGTGATGAATATGTATTTTATCTCATGTTGGATGCTCATGTCCAACTATAGAGTTTCTAGGAATTATTTTCCGGTGATGCTCCCTTGTATTCCTGCGAATTTAGAACCATATTTGTCTACTGTGAGGATATTCTGTTTGTATTCTGATAGAGTAATCAGCTTTTCCTTGATCACTAGTAAACCTAGAATACCTTTCTTGTGCAGTGAGTCGACCTTGCTAAAAAACCTCTGTACTCCAATATCCATTGTCTGAGCTCTCTCCTCAAGTTGCAACATCAATCCCTTCTTGGTCAAAACATTTTTGACCTCAAGGATTGTTTCTGTCCTATCCTCAATTCCCAATGCTTCCAACTCTTATTTGGTCTTTGAGTTCAAGAACCTGATGATTTCAGTGGCCTCTGTGGGCCTTTATCCCAATTCTTCTCTTGTCTTATCAATTTATTTTTTGGACCTCTGTACCAGTTCATGTTATTCAAACAAAATTTGTATGAGTGGACAAATATCATTCATGGACTAATTGATGTCCATCCAGATATTTGCTTTTGTCTTCTGACAGTGTCTTAGCCATGACAATATCCTTCTGCAACTTCTACAGTTCTTGATTGAGCCTCTATGATTTGTGCTTCTCTATGTTGTAGATGGACTGAAATGTGGATTTCAGCTTCTGGAGGTTATTAATCTCTTCCTCCAATCTTCTAATTTCCTCCCCCTGCAGGGTCATGTCCTCCATTGACTTTGCCAAATTATCAAATGCATCTATAACTGTTACTGGAATGGCTTCTGTTGTTGTTTTTGTTTTTGTATTGATCCTTGTGAGAGGAAATACATCCAGTGGGATGACAATCATTGGCATATTTTATTCCTTATGTTTGACTAGCTTCTCCAGCTCGACCTCCATCTCCTTTATCTACACATTCTGCTCCATGATTAATTTCAACATTTCCTCCTTGTGGCCTTTAGTCTCAACCATTTCCTTTGCCTATGAATCTTCAGTGGCTGGGAGCTTCAGTTGTTTCCTTAAGGATGCTATGTCAACATTCTTCTTCTTTAGTAGTTCCTCAGTTGCTTTAACATTTGATGGATTGTATCCAATTTTGAGTACCAACTCCTCCAAAGATTTGATCTTGTTATCTTTTGCTAGGGAAGATATATTTTCCATCTTCAACTGAGACTTGACATTGTTTAAAGAGACCTACAACTTTGCAACATTCATGGAGGTATTTTCCAAGGTGGAGAAAATAATCTCACCAGTTTGTCTATGCATATCCATTTGATCAGCTTGATGCACCTCTGTTACATCAAAATCAAACATTGACCTCTTGTATAAAAAATTTCCTTGGGATGAGGAACCTATGCCTACAAGAATTCCATGTGCATCATTCCTTTTTCTATGTCAAAGGAAGAAAGTAACATATGTTGCGTTCTCAATGTCTTCTTCTAGAATTGTGCATAGGTGTTATTGGTCAACAATTTTTCACATGAAATTGCAAGTAGGTTGTGCTCCCCGGTGTATTGTGAGAAGGGACTAATCCCCTCTCGTGGATCCTTGAAATTTGGTAGTGTTGAGTTTACCAATCACCTGCGGGTTTTTGTCTAATGACAATCATACTACTGAAAAATGGTATCAGAGCTAGAGGTCATGAGTTTGATACACACTTGGCGCGTGTTGAGAGGGAGATTATTGTGAAAAAATTCAAGTAGAAAACGCTCCTCGGTGTATCGTGACAAGGGACTAATCGCCTCTCATGGATCCTTGAAATATGGTGGTGTTGAGTTTACCAATCACTTGCGGGTTTTGGTCTAACAACAGTCGTACTACTGAAAATTGTTGGACATATTTTCATTGATGTCAATAGTCGATGTGATTATTTGTTGTTATAATGAATTATCATTGTGATTTACCAGAGATGAGATTGTCATTGATGTCAACAGTATATCAGTTAGCAAAAGATGTCAAACAATATGCAGAGATCAAAAGCGTAAGCTCAGGAGGACTAGAAAACAATATGAAGAGATCAAAGATCAGAAGGGAAAACACTGTATAGAATCAAATGAAGATCAAATCTTAGAAGGAAGAGCGCATTGTAGAAGTGTCATCGAGATCGATGGAAATATTGAGAGGTCGACCAATGCACAAGAAAAGGTGAGAAGCCTCAACAGTTGTCCGATCAAGAAATTGATGGTGTTGATCGTATCATATAACGAATGTCGGTCATATGAGTGACCATGGGATTGAGGACCGTTGGAGGATCATGACCGTCGAAACTGCAAGATAGATCAACAATAGGGATAAATTGTGGAGATCGGAAGGAGAATTAAATGATTCGCTAGTTCCAATCCCACAATTGGCCTAGATCGTCAGATCTCATAGACTCGAATATCTACGACTATGGTTGATCCAACAAAAGATCAGTTTAATTTAGATTAAGTCATGACCATTGGATGAACAATAGCCAGATTAATGGTAGGGATGAATTGCAGGGAGTGAAATAAGAATTAAACAACTCGTTGTTTCTAATCCCACAGTTGGTATAGATTGTCAGATCTCATACACTTGAATATAGATGACTGTAGTTGATCCAAAAAAGGATCAATTTAAGTCATATTAAGCCATGACCGTCAGATGCACACTCGCTAGATCAATGACAAGGATAGATTGTGAATATCAAAAGGAGAATTAAATATCGTGCTAGTTCCAATCCCGAAGTTAGTCAGGACCGTAAGATATTATAGCTTTGAATATCGACAATTGTGGTTGACTCACCAACAACGCACAAATTCAAATTTAGGAGTTTTGGTGATGCATTAAATCACTCACAAGTTGTGGTTCCACAACCATCCTTGATAATTGATATGATTCGAGTGTCTTCATGACCGTTGGATCAATTTAAGTGGAAGGATAGGATAAGCAGGGAAAAACGGTTGAGAATTTGATTATCCGAATACCTGTCAGCTGTCAGATCAAACCCGAATTCCTGTCAGTCGTCGGATCATTTTAAAGTAGAAGGATCAGATAAGCTGAGATAAAGGTTTGATAATTTGTTTATCTGAATACCCGTCAGCTGTCAGATCAAACCCGAATTTTGTCAGCCGTCGGATCATTTTTGAGTGGAAGGATAGGATAAGCGAGGTCAAATATCTAAGATCTCATTTATGCAAATTTTTTGTCAGTCATTGGATCATTCTAAGTGGAAGGACATGATAAGATAAAAGAGTTGCATCATAGACAGATAGAGCCATCCATCTAGGATCATGATTGACGAACAACATTTAGTTCGGGTATAAATGTGCTAGGAGGTTAAGCTTCGGAAAAATATCACTTCAGATTTTTCAGTTTGAGATTTGAAAAACCCAAAGCCCAGAGAGCTAGAAATCTGAAATGAATAAGGACCATCGAATCTGGAGAACATACGATGACCGTTAGATCTGGGATATCTATGTCAACAAGGACATGTGGCAGACCAAGTTAGCAAGGATGTATGGGAGATATAATTCAGCAAGAACATGTGACAAACCACATTGGAAATGACACGTGGCACAATCAAATAATGACAAGTGTAAAGATGAAATTGGAATTTCAGGTACGTGCAAATCGCGAATCTGCATAACACATGGTAGAAACTTGGCTCATGCCATGTCATCAAGTGACATAAACAAGTTACGTCACTCCATGAGTTTTAATTCAGGAGTTTCACCACCAGCAAATGACCAAAGTCCCGAAGTCCCGAATGCCGAAGTCTCGAAGTGGACATGAGTCATCCGATCTGAAGATCACTTTGAGATAATTCTCAACCATTGATCTAATATAGTGGAAGGATAGCATAAGGAGCTCAGATCATGACATGGCATCAAGTGACATAAGTAAGTTATGTCACGCTGGGAGTTTTACTTTGGGAGTTCTACCACCAGCACTTGCCCAAAGCCTCGAAGTCCCGAATGTCGAAGTCCTGAAGTGGACACAAAATGTCTGATCTAAAGATCACTTCGAGAGCATTCTTGACCTTCAATCTACTACAAATGAAGGATAGTGTAAGTGGAAGTATTAACTGACAACAAGTGGTCTCCACCACTTATGACTTACTCAACAAGTGATCACTCTGGAGGAAAGAAGGGGTTAAGATTTGAAATCTCCGAAGTCCAGAGACCCGAAGGAGATCTTGACCATTGATCTGAAAGGGACATGTGTCAATGGATTAACAACTCCAGAAGATTGACGTACGAAGGAAAGAAGGGGTTGAGATTCAAATATCCAAAATCCAGAGACCCGAAGGAGATCTCAACCATCGATCTGATGTCGTGTGTACTCTCAACCATTGATCAAAATATAGTGGAAGGATAACGTAAGCATAATATCTGAAGTCCCAAAGTAATTGGTGGCCATCCATATCAATGCTTGATTAAGTCTTGGCCATCGGATTAAGGAATGAAAGGATAGATGTAAGGGTCGAATGTGACCATTGATATGGCTCCGTGATATAAATGTGAACCATATGATATGTTCGGCGAAATCATATTTGGGAGATTTGAAAGGTTGAAAGTCCCAAAGACCTGAAGGGCGAAGTCGCGAAGTCCCTACAATCATCCATCTCATCAGGAGATTAAATTGTGACCGTTGAATTGATAAGAGCTCAAGTGCTTGTCTCACCTCACGTGAGGTCACCGCCGTTGGTCATATGGTAAAGAGATTTAAAGGGAAAAATGTAATGCATCGCTTAAATTGATAAGCATGTGGTTCTATGCCAATGATCATATGAACATGGTTTGAATGAAGCATCGATTTCTGTAATCACAGAGATGAAGGAAATCAATCCATACATGTGATCGATTTATGAAAGTGAAGGGGCTGACAAGTTTAAAGTTGAATACCCGAAATGATGATCTCACGTGGTCCCAATTTTTTTTGTAAACGAACAAGTTATTTATAACTTGTTGCACAAGGCATCCCAATAACTAAAACAAGTTTTGAGCATAAACAAGTACAAATACAACCATGATTACTTCACTTGGTGAGGTGTGCATGTGGAGAAGTAATAGCTGGATTTGGACCTGAGGTCCATGTGAATATCATAGAGATGAAGAAGTGAAGAAGGCACGAATATATCATAGGAAAGATAAAGTGAAGAAGGCGTGAATTTTAGAGAGAAGATGAAGTGCAGTGATGAGCATTTATGGTATACCTTTGATCATGAGATAGAGTTGATTCGGTAATGGATCACTGCAACTAGAGTGGGCTGAAATACTATATGAACTCTAGTTGGATAGACTATGTTCTATCAACAAGCCGGGTCTTGTGGTAAGTTGGGTCTTTCTTGAGAGTTGGTGCTCTTCTAGGAGTTGGTGCTCCTTACTTCAGTTGGTGCTGAAACAAAATAGTTGGTGCTGGGAAAAATCCTTATTACTATAGTCACATATATACATATGCATTATACAAAATCTTATAAAAACATATGGTATCTCTTGTCCACTGTGATTATGATTTAATTTCTCTTAATCTGTTTAAATATGTTTTAACTGCTAACTTAGAAGAAAAGTTAGAAATTTCCACACACTAGTTCACCCCCCCCTCTTAGTGTGGGCGGTGTGTTGAACAATTGGCATCAGAGAGGGTTCCTTCAGCAAATTTTAACCATTGGAAGGTAGATCCTAAAGAAATGGGTGTTCATATGGCTCTCTTTGCAATTGAAGCTCCCTTATTTTATGGAACAAATTATTCATCATGGAGAGAAAATTTGAACCCATATTTGAAGTCAAAAGGATATGAAGTTTGGAATTCAGTAGTAAGCAAGCCCTAGGATTTCACTACATTAAAGAATCTATCCAAGATTACAGTCCAAAGAAGAGAAAGGAAGAACAATGAAGTGGCATTGAATATTCTTCTCAATGGATTATCAGATACAGTCAAGGCAAGCGTAGGACTATGCACATATGCCAAGGACCTATGGCTGAAGTTATAAGAGATGTATCAAATCAAAAGACAAGACAAAGGAGACATTTCTACCAAGGATGAAGAGGAACAATCAGTCATCAATAAAGGTAAAGACTCTCCACAATATTTCAATTGTAATAATTTTGATATTGAATCTTCCCTTGCAAGTAAAGAAGAAGACTCAGATAAAATAAAAGAATGTTATGTTAGCATTTATCCCATGGAATATGTAGAAGAAGAACTATCAAAGGCCAAACAAAATTTTGATTGGAGTCTTTGTGAATACCACTATGACCATAATGATTTATACTAAGCTATCTTCATGACTACACTAAAGAATTTCTTGAAAAGAGTCAAAAACATATCTTGGAAATAAAGGAAATGCTCAAGAACAATAAAAAGATAATATATGAGCAGGATACTAAGTTAGAATAAAAAGAAAAGGAGATCAAGAAGCTGAAGAAATAAATTGGTCAAGTAAAAGAAAAGAAGAAGGAAGATGATGAGCTTAGCAATCAAAATCATGTACTGGAAATAAAAGAAAAGCTCAAATACAATGAAGCAATCATATCTGAGAAAAAGATTCAGTTAGAAAATAAAGAAGAAGAGATCAAAAGATTGAAAACAAAAGTTATTGATCTAACAAAATAAAAAGAATAAGAGATCGAGAGACTGAAAAATGAAATTAGTCAAGCAAAAGAAGAAAAAAAGGAAGATGATGAACCAAGAAAAAACCTTGCAGAACTAAAATAACTAAATGAAATCTATGTCAATCTCAAAATCCAACTTGAAGAAGCCAAAAGAAGGGAGGAGGTAGTGAGGAACCAACTGAACAAAAATGAAGAATCATGTCATAAGATGGAAGAAAAAGTTGTGAATCTTAGAAAGAAGGTTGAGAAGTCAAACACCAAATCAATTTCATGAACAACTCCATGACCCTGGATGGGATCTTGGATAGTCAGAGATCACCAAATGAAAAATCTGGTCTTGGATACAACATGGAAGAAATCAGTACTCCTAAGAAACCTGATGCAGGTCCTTCATTTGTAAAAGGTGAACACAGGTCTGACACAGGTCCTTCATTTGCAAAGGATGAATATAGGTCTGACACAACTCCTTCATTGATAAAAAGTGAAAAAAATCTGACACAGGTCTGACACAACTCCTTCATTTGTAAAAAATGAAAGCAGGTATGACTCAGGTTCTTCATGTTCAAGAAATAAAAGCAACACTACAAAATTTAGAAGATCAGATCAAGAAAGACATCTAGAAACTAATCATACACCTCAAAGAAATTTTAGAAGAGAGACACCTTCATTGATCAATCAAAGAAGGTATGAGAGTGGTTTTAACGGTTATTGTTTTTCTTGTAATGAATATGGTCATAAAGCTTTGGATTGTAGGCATCATGGAAGAAAACAAGTTGGTAGGTTCAACAACAGTATAATATGTTGGAACTGCAATCATGTTGGACATATTGCTACACATTGTTACACTATGAGATGCTACAGTTGTGGTGGATATGGCCACAAATCCCATAACTATTGGAACTCAAGAAATAAGTCAATGAGAAATGATTTATACAATACGACAAAAGGAGTAAATGGAACATGGAAGAAAAATGAAGTTGCAGTAATAGAAGATCAGAGAACAAAGTTCAAGAAACTAGGACACTCATAGATGTAGATAGAACAAGTAAACATGAGTGAAGTTGATTGTTGCAAAAATAATTGCAGTCGTGTGACAAGCATAGTATAAACTTTCCCAAACAACTTTAGATAAATGTATAATAAATAATCATATTGGAAAAATATGGATACATCTAGTTAGAGATCGATGAGAATCAATGGGGAGATAAAAGGGTTGTTTGAAAAATATGAGCTACAATTGCACAGTGCTCCAATAGAACAACGTCATCCGCAAAAACAACATTCTGATGCACAAAATCAGGTACATGACATCCAGTAGAGATAACAAGAGGAGAGACCCTGTCAAAAAAAGGTACCCTTTTAGAAACAAAGGGGGAGAACAGTTATTAAAAACTTAGGGGAAGTATTTTGGTTAGTAAATAAGAAAGTAATTAGATTAAGTTTTGAAAAGACTTGACCACTACAAAAATTGGTATTAAGAAGACTACCCATTTGAAACACAAAAATCCCAATCAACTGAGATAAGAAGTTATTAAATTAACAGGGGAAGAAACCTTGTCATGAAGAGATACCTTTTAAGAAACAAAGGGGGAGAGTAGTTAGAAGCAGAGAGAGAGCATATTGACAGGGGGAGTCATTCAGTTATGGCACGTAGAACATGATTATAGGAAGAGTTACCCAAGTTCATATTCTGGTTAGTAACATATAGATCTTTACCACAGGAGGAAAAACCCTTTGCCATTGATGTCAAAGGGGGAGAGAAAACTTCATAAGAGGAAAGCACCATCACAAGGGGATTTTTGTATATGAATTTAGTGGGTTTCCCTCAATGAAAAAGGGGGATATTGTTGGACATATTGTCATTAATGTCAATAGTCGATGTGATGATTTGTTGTTATAATGAATTATCATTGTGATTTACCAGAGATGAGATTGTCATTGATGTCAATAGTATATCAGTTAGCAAAATATGTCAAACAATATGCAGAGATCAAAAGCGTAAGCTCGGGAGGAGGAACAAAGAGTATGCAGAGATAAAATCTCAGAAGGGAAAACGTTGTACAGAAGAGAATGAATATCAAAGATCAGAAGGAAGAGCACATTGCAGAAGTGTCATTGGGATCAATGGAAATATTGAGAAGTCAACCAATGCATAGGAAAAGGTCGTGCAAAGGCGTATGGTGTGAGGGGAGGTCCCGGGGTCAAACCCCGTGGACTCCCATATAATTTTATACAACCATAATGAAACAATCAACGAGGGACACGTAGCCTATCGTTCTCCCTTGCCATCAGTGTCACCTATTCTTCTAATGCTTTGATCTTTGATTGCAGCAGGGGGAAGCCTTCTAGCGACTAACCTTGTGGTTGGTCTGCTGGGTGTCTGTGTCTCCTTTGGCTCATCAGTGAACTGTAGCCTCCTAAACTTCTTCATAATTGGATGGCTTGGTGAAGGGACCTCAATCTCCGCATCAGAGTCTTCTGGGCAGAGGCAGCAGCAGAGTGGTCAGGGTGGAGAGGATCTTGCTCTTTGGGCAAAGGGCAAGAAGAAGGTCGGAGGCTCCAACCCCCTAGTTTCTCAAGATACAACCTGAGGGAAGATCCAACTCCCCAATTCTCTAGATACAACCAGAAGGAGACTACGGTACATCAATAATCTATCAAACCATTTTCATTACGAAAATGACCATCTGATCTAGACCATTTTCCAAAATCGAAAATGCTTGTTCGTCAGAAATCTCAAACCACTTTCCGAACTGGAAAGGAACTGCTCATCCTGGACCATTTTTCAAACTCGGATTTGATGTCAAATCGACTTGGGAGCCGATCCATTAGTGGTTGGGAGGCCGACCAGCTTCATAAATGCGCCGGATAAGGTTGTCCATAAGATAGTCTGGAAGGAACAGGATTTGATACTCTTCCTTGTGGGTTATGGTATAAATATTCAAAATCACAAATTCAGTTATATTTTATTAGTCATGAATTTTCATATCAATAATTTCTTTCCGTTAAGAAAACGATACACAGAGCCAGGTAAGAAATGATAGATAGACCCAAGTAAGTAAACGATACTCAGACGGGAGAAAATCACTACGAGGCATGGAAAAAAAGAGAAAGGATTAATGATGCAACCTGCCCCTCGCCGAGCAAGCCGATCCCACCAGGACCTTCTTCACACACGGGCCCGAAGAGTCTGAGCTCTTCCAACTCCCCTTGGGAGTCACGGGTCATCTTATCCATCCTCCAGCTCATCTTTTATCCTAGTGCTCCCTTGTGTGGACGTTTTCGTTGCGGATCGGTTTTTCGTTTGGGTGCCCATCTTGCATACGCGCCTTGCGTTGCGTTTGGGCGCCCATCTTGAGGACGTGCCTTTCGAAAACCCCAAATTTTCCCCGCACTTGGGCAGTTTCCCCCGCGGCCCAGCTTCGGAAACCCCGAATTTTTCCCGCACTTGGGCAGTTTCTCCCGCGGCCCCGCCATGACGAGTGGGCGCCTGCCGCCTGAGCAGGGGGGTCCTGCAGATGTTCCACCACCACCGCCTGGGGCTGGTATGGGTGGGCCACCACCTCCTCCTGAGGGAGGGGCAGCTGGGGGTGCGATAGAGGCCCCCTAATTCGCCCTGACTTTCGATGGCTATAGAGCCAAGGTGAGCGACATACAGTTGGAAATCGATGAGAAGTTTATCAGAAATCCGCATATATGGAAAACAAAAATGTGCATTTATGGAAGCTCTCTTCCATATATGCACATTTTGGTTTCTATATATGTGCATTTACAGAAGCCAAAATATGCATATACAGAATCTCTCTTATGTATATAGAGCTTCCATATATGTGCATTTTGGCTTCCGTATATGGGCATTTACGGAAGCCAAAATGTGCATATACAGAAACATTAGAGGAATTGCGAAATTTTCTCTGGACGATCAATGGTCCAATTCAATCCTTTATCATCTGCTATGATCCTTTCGTGAACGCCTCCTTGTGAAGGAGAGACAATAGATTGATGGCCTTGGGTATTTGACCCAAGCAAATTCAAACCAATTAAAATCCAATATTTCTTTAAAGACATCTTCAAATTCTTTTAGTATTGCACAATCTTCAACATTTGACAATTTATCCTTAGGATATTTATAGTTCTCCCAAGCAGTGTGAGGGGGGGTGCTAGCACTCCTAGAAGAGGTATAGGGGAGCGCTCCCCTCCAAAAACCTAGTTTATTAGCAGGCCGAAGAAGGAACAACCGCCAAATTAGGCTTGCAGGCCAAAGAAGGCACAAACACCGAAACCTATGTCGTCCAGGAAGGAAACACGATGTAAAGGCTCAAGTCCACAACGGAAGAAGGAGAAGGTTAAGCAGGTCTGGATGCCGAAAACTCTGTAAAATGCAGCGGAAACAAGCTTGCTGGAATGGTGGTGGCTTATCTCTGAGAAGAGATGTGACGACAGCGTGCATTTGCAAGAAGAAAACCTAGCTCGTTTTTATTTGATTAAATTGGTTGATTGGGAATCAGTGATAATGTACAACCAGAGGGTTGCCGGAATAGCAGAACCACGCAAAATGGGACTTCACCAGGGCGAAGCTATATGACCGTTGGAGGCACCCCAACCGTTAAAATGATGCCCCCCAAAATAGATCTAGACCGTCCGAATGACGGAGGCCACGTGTCGTGAGATTTCCCATTTCGGGAAATCGGGAATCACGATACCGAGAGTCCTGGTAACAAGGGATCGAGACTTTCCATGGTGGAAACCCCAAGAAACCTGTCTTTGGTTGAATTTCTGGGTGGTTCCTTTCTTATCATCTTTTCATTTTGATTGTCCTGAGAAGGCTCAACAACCATTCGATCAAGAAATTCGATAGTGTTGATCATTTCATATAAAAAACGTTGGTCATATGAGTGACCGTGGGCTTGAGGACCATTGGAGGATCATGACCATCGGATATGCAAGCCAGATCAACGACAGGGATAAATTGTGGAGATTGGAAGGAAAATTAAACGACTCGCTAGTTCCAATCCTACAATTGGCCTAAATAATAAGATCTCATAGAATTGAATATCGACGACTATGGTTGATCCAAAAAGTGATTAGTTTAAGTCATACTAAGTTGTGATCGTCGGATGCACAATAGACACATCAACGATAGGGATGAATTGCAGGGAGTGAAATAAGAATTAAAAAAATCGTTGGTTCTAATATCGAAATTGGTCTAGATCATCAGATCTCATAGACTCAAATATCAATGACTATCATTGATCCAACAAATGATCATTTTAAGTGAGATTAATTCATGACCGTCGAATTCAAAATCGCCACATCAACAACAGGGATAAATTGCAGATATCAAAAGGAGAATTAAATATCGTGCTAGTTCCAATCTCGCAATTAGTCAGGACCATCATATCTTATAACTTTGAAGATCAACGATTGTGGTTGACTCACCAACAACACACAACTTCAAATTGTGGATTTTTGGTGACAAGTTAAATCACTCAAAAGTTTTGGTTCCACAATCATCCTTGATCATTGATCTGATTTGAGTGTCTTCACGACCGTTGGATCACTTTAAGTGGAAGGATAGGATATGCAGGGAAAAATGGTTGAGAATTTGATTATCCGAATACTCATCAGCCATTAGATCAAACCTGAATTCCCTTCAGTTGTCAGATCATTTTAAAGTAGAAGAATAGCATAAGTGGGGCTAAAGGGTTTAGAATTTGATTATCTGAATACCTATCATCCGCTGGATCAAACTCAAATTCCGATCAGCCATCAGATCATTTTTGAGTGAAAGGATAGGGTAAGTGAGGTAAAACATCTGAGATCTCATTTATGCAAATTTTCATATGTCGTTGGATCATTCTAACTGGAAGGACATGATAAGTTAGAAGAGTTGCATCACAGACAGATCGGGCCATTGATTTGGGATCATGATCGATGAACAACATTTATTTTGGGTATAAATCTGTGAGGAGGTTAAGCTTAAAAAAAATCCCACTTCAGATTTTTCAGTTTGAGATTTGAAAAACCCGAAGCCCAAAGAGGTAGAAATCTGAAATGAATAAGGACCATCGCATCTAGAGAACATACGATGATCGTTAGATCTAGGAGATCTACATCAGCAAACCACGTCAACAAGGACATGTGGCAGACCACGTAAGAAGAGCACGTCAACAAGGACGTATGTGAGATCTATGTTAGCAGGCCACGTCAGCAAGAACATGTGACAAACCACGTCGGCAAGGACACATGGAATAGTCAAATAATGATAAGTGTCAAGATGAAATCAACATTTCAGGTACGTGAAAATCATGAATTTGAGTAACACATGGTAGACACTCGGCTCGTTCCATGTCATCAAGTGACATAAACAAGTTACGTCACTCCAGGAGTTTTACTTCGGGAGTTTCACCACCAAGAAATGACCAAAGTCCCGAAGTGCTGAATGTCGAAGTCCCGAAGTGGACATGAGTCGTCTGATTTGAAGATCACTTCAGGAGAATTCTCAACAATTGATCTAATATAGTGGAAGGATAGCGTAAGAAACTCGGCTCGTGACACGTCATCAAGTGACGTAAGTAAGTTACGTCAGTTTGGGATTTTTACTTTGGGAGTTCTACCACCAACAGTTTCCCAAAGCCCCGAAGTCCCGAATGTCGAATTCTCGAAGTGGACACAAATGTCCGATCTAAATATCACTTCGGGAGCATTCTCGATCATCGATCTACTACAGTTGAAGGATAGTGTAAGTGGAAGTATTTAATGACAGCAAGCGATCTCCACCACTTATGAATTAATCAACAAGTGATCACTCCATAAGAAAGAAGGGGTTGATATTTGAAATCTCCAAAGTCCAGAGACCCGAAGGAGATATCGACTATTGATATGAAAGGGACACACGTCAGTGGATTGACAACTCCAGAATATTGACGTACAAAGGAAATATGGGGTTGATATTTGAAATCTCTGAAGTCTGGAGACCCGAAGGAGATATCGACCGTCGATCTGATGTCGGGTGTACTCTCAACCGTTTATCAAAATACAATGGAAGGATAGCGTAAGCACAATAGTCAAAGTCCTGAATTAATTGGTGGCCATCCATCTCAATGCTTGATTAACTCCTGGCCGTCGGATTAAGGAATGAAAGGATAAATGTAAAAATCAATTTTGACCATTGATCTGGCTCCGTGATATAAATGTGAACCATCCGATCTGTTCAGTGAAATCGTATTCGGGAGATTTTAAAGGTTGGAAGTCCTGAAGACTCGAAGGGTGAAGTCCCGAAGTCCCAAAAATTGTCCATCTCATCGGAAGATTGAATCATGACCATTGAATTGATAAGAACTCAAGTGCTCGTCTCACCTCATGTGAGTTCACCGCCGTTGGTCATATGGTAAAGATATTTAAAGGGTAGAATGTAATCCGTCGCTTAAATTGATAAGCTTGTGGTTCTACGCCAATGATCATATGAACATGGTTTGAATGAAATGTCGATTTATGTAATCACGGAGATGAAGGAAATCGATCCATACCTGTGATCGATTTATGAAAATGAAGGGGATGCCAGGTTTAAATTTGAAGACCCAAAACAATGATCTCAGGTGGTCCCAAAATTTGTTGTAAATGAACAAGTTAGTTATAACTTGTTGCACAAGTCGACCCAATAAATAAAACAACTTTTGAGCATAAACAAGTATAAATACAACCATGATTGGTTCACTTGGTGAGGTGTGTTTGTGGAGAAGTAAGAGGTGGATCTGGACCCGAGGTCCGTGCGAATATCAGAGAGATGAAGAAGTGAATAAGGCATGAATATATTAGAGGAAAGATAAAGCGAAGAAGGCGTGAATTTCAGAGAGAAGATGAAGTGCGGTGATGAGCGTTTATGGTATACCTTTGATCATGAGATATATTTGATTCAATAATGGATCATTGCAACTAGAGTTAGTTGAACTACTATATGAACTCTAGTTGGATAGACTATGTTCTATCAACAAGACGAGTCTTTCTTGAGAGTTGGTGATCTCCTAGGAGTTGGTGCTCCTTAATTCAGTTGGTGCTGAAACAAAATAGTTGGTGCTGGGAAAAATCCTTATTAATATAGTCACATATATACATATACATTATACAAAATCTTATACAAACATCTGGTATCTCTTTTCCATTGTGATTATGATTTAATTTTTCTTATTCTGTTCAAATATGTTTTAACTGCTAACTTAGAAGAAAAGTTAGAAAAGTCCATACACTAATTCACCCCCCCCCCTCTTAGTGTGGGCAGTGTGTTCAACAAAGTTCATTCTTCTTTTTTATCAAGTTATACTTCTCAAAGATGTTGAGTCCCGTAGGCTCCTGTGAGGATATAGTTGACAATGTGGTGTCTGTTTGTTTCTTGGATGAGGAAGTGGGCACTATTTGCTGGATGCCTAAGAAAAGTGATGAGTGTGGTCCCTCCATAACCATGGTGGATTGTGTTTCTTCTCCTTCAGACCTATCAGGTGTATGGATAGTCTTGGGCCTCTTCCTATAGACTTGGAAGTCTTCTGCTGAGACTTTTGTGATTGAGGGAGATACTTCTTTCCTGGCTCTCTTCTCTATTGGTACTTGTGGAGTACTAGTTTGTGAAATGATGGCAAGTGAAGTATGTTGCTTTGTGTATAGTGGAGTGTTTTCGTCCCACTCTATTTGGTTCATGAATCTTTGAATCTCAGGTTTGGGCACATGCGCATAGGAATAAATCTTTTGTTTTAGCATGATTTATGCAATAATTCCACATGGGTCATAGTATTATGGGAAACTTAGACTGAACTTCATTTCCTTTAACAACTTATTGGCTTCTTCTCCTACAACTCTGCTGTTGAAAATGAAAGAACCTATCTTACCTTTGATCTTGAGCTACTGGTTTTTCTTGAATGCCACACAGTAAATATCATGGGATTTTATCATCTGTTTGATATATTCTAGAGTGAATATCCTGACAAGTAAATACTTGGGAAACTTGTAAGGAGGTAACTCACACCCATAGACCCTGATTTCTGTGTGATTCTGGTAAAGGTACTAGTCTCCTATTTTTTTTTATGTCTGACAGGTGCAGGATCCTTTGGACATCCTCATTTACTCTTGGCTTTGTCCTGTTGCTGAGCATGCATACTACAGGGTGCTAGAACTAGTCAATGAACTGCTTGAAATTAAACTCAGATGAGTTCTTCCTCACCATTGAAGTCTAGGAAGTCACAGGTTGAGGGTTACCATCTTGATATAACTTCTATAGGAAGAAGGAGAATTTGTCTTCTTGGAAAAAGAGGAATAGGTACACCAATATCGAAGAATACCTGAACATACATTCTGTGGAAAACCTGAAGAGTTGTTCATGGATGTTGTCAGCCAAAAACTAGTTGTAGTTGAACTGTGTAGTAGCCTTTTCTTCAGTGGCAAATATGGATAGGAAAACCAAGAAGGGGTCATCTACCCACTCATCTGAATAGTATCCTAGTAGGTAACATAGGGAGGAAATGATCTGGTTTCCTTTAACTGAGAAGATGGAAGAATGGTACGGGGGATTCTTTTTGGGTAACTATGCAGCTTCAGGGAGGAAGAGTTCAAATATTTGATCTCTCTGTGGGAAGGATAATTTCTAGTACATCTTAGTCAGGATTTAAATGGAGAAGGGGGAGAGAGAGTCAGGTCTGGGTATTTGCAACATTTGGTTTATTGTTTCCGAGGTGATGGTGAACAAAGTTTCACCAGAAGAAGAGGCAATGGCCCTTTGGCTGGGAAGGTAGTGCGCTTGGAATTTCAGGGAAAACTTGGGGAAATGGTATGTTTGGGGAAATAGGTACAGTAGGAGATTGAACTCCCAGAGTTTGATCTCATCACTTTGATCCAGAAAAATATGTCTGAGCTAGAAGTGTAATTCAAAGAAGTCGAATTCACACTTTGTCTCTGCCACTAGATAATCTTTATTGACCAAAGTTATACGATCCAGGTTGATGGTAGGAGGGAGGAAAGGATTTTCTTCTATCTCTGCAGATTGGATTTGGGCACCATGGTTGGATGGATACCTGCAATAGAAAATGATAATATGTGATTACCAGGTGTAATGGAGCTTGTTGATAGTGTGTTTGGTGGCAGTTCGATAGAAAAAAGGAAATGGTGTCATCTCCTATGTTTGGATCGATGAACAATGTAGGAATGGTAGAAAATGGATTTTAATGGATGAACAGGGTGTCTGTTATGGAGCGGATGGTGAGTCAAATGGGTAACAGTAATGACTAACTGCATTGATTGGATAATAAACATATCATATGTGATGTGGAGGGCATTGAATGGCCAATGGGTAGATAGGATGTGATGGATGATAGGTGAGTGGAGGGTGATGTGTTGGTAGGGTAGTGGAGTGTTGCAGTGGAGTGGGGAGGTGGTATGGATGAGTGGTTTGGTGGTTTACTCAGAGGGGGGGGAGGGTAGCCAGTAAGTGGTAAAGAGTGAGGGGGGTCTTATTTAACATGAAGCCGACACGTTATAAGGGGCCTGCACTTGGAAAACCACCAACTCGTATCCCCCCCACTGTTAAAGGTAGAAGGGTCGGGGGGTCCGATATTCGTTGCTGACCGTAGATCTGAGCGCGCTCTGATGAACCGTTGAGATTAGTGCGCTCTTTACAAAAAGGCGCAAAAACTTTTATATCACCACAAAACTTAGGATAAAAAAATTTCGTGGGTTTTTGAAACTCGCCTTTCTTCATTTTGTCACCAAGGGGTAAAAAATACATCATTTTAACTCAAATCAAAGACATTTAATCAACTTCTAACAAGATTTTATTGAAACAAAGCATACTAACCTATCTCCTAATCTAAGTACCTAGTGCATTAACCTAGATTAAAATGTTGGGTTAACAACTCCTCTAACCTAATACAGTTGGCTAAGCTTAAACTGTTTAGCCAAACTTATTCACTATCCTATCTAATCAGGCTAAGATTAAACTGTTTAGCCCAATTTATTCACTAACCTATCTGCATAAATTCAAAGGACTTGATCATGGTTAGATGGTATGAATCAAGCCAATCTTATTACATGGGGTTTTATTTTCTCTTTTTCTCTTTTCATACCCTCTTTTGATTTTTTATATTTTTATATTTTTCTTTCTTTTCTTTCTTTTTCTTTTCTTTTCTTTTTCTTTTTCTTTTCTTTCCTTTTTCTTTTTCTTTTCTTTTCTTTTTATTTTTCTTTTCTTTTCTTTTCTTTTTCTTTTTATTTCCTTTTGTAAATCATTTGCAGGGAAAAATATTATTTACAATATAATGCAAATGGAAGAAGAGATTATAATCACCAGGTGATCCTATGAAACATAGGGGTATAATACACAACACTATTTTGATGAAGAATGAATAAAGCATAAGATATTTGTGGACGTAGCCTGGGGGGTGAACCATGGTAAAATATTGAGTTGCAATGTGTTTGAATGCTTTTTGTTGTTTCTGCAATTGTGAATGAATGGATATATTAATGCATTTATTAGGGTTTATTGACACCGCGTACTAAAATAATCATACACAATGAATTTTATTGAATAGATACAATAGTATATATGATTAATGTTATGGTAGAATGCATGTTAAAGTAAGCATATAAGAAGTAGAACATCCCAAAACCCTTCCATGATTGCAAAAACCTGGGTCATGCAATCCCCCATAAGCCATCTCAGGTGAGACTGCACTGTTCACTTTGTATGTAGTGTTTCCTTTTGGTTTACCAGAGGGGCCGATGGTGAAAAGGTTTTTTTTGGAGAACTAAGTTAGAACCCAGGTCAACCCATACATCCAACAAGGTTGAACAAAAATTGATTAGGTTACACTTTTGAATCCAGTTTCAACAACATTCAACTTAGTCAAAGGCATTCATTCAGTCTGGTTATATGAATAAAGTAATGGTTGATAAAGTTCAAATTTCCAAATAATATTCAGAAAAATGAAAGAATCATTCAAATTCAACTCCTGAAAAGATGATTTTAACAACAATTTTTTTTTACTGAAATTCAAGACATAATAAGATAAACCAATTCTTTGCAAAAAAATTTAGATGCATTCAAATAATACAGAAGAAATATGAGACATAGAAAAGGAGAGTCTAACCATCAGGATGTTTTTCAATTGAGTGCAAAATGTTGCAGATATCCAACTTTACAATTTTTTTGATCAATATGTTCCTTGAATGCCACAAAATCTAAACCCTATACTCTATCATCTAATTTCCTTTTTATACAAAGAGTTGTTTTCCATTTGGATCTCAGATCCTAAAACCTAGTTACAGTTTCGACATATCTAGCTATTAAATAGAGATTACATTCTATTTTATTCAATGTGTAAACAAAAAAAACTTGGATCTTAGGAAAACATCTTCTTTCATAGGACCATATCATAACTCCTAAAATATATTTGACCCTTACAAATAGGATCTGCTACAACTTTTCCAGGAATAGATACGTTGAAGACTAGATTTTCAATCTTGTACTTAATCATTTTCATCCATGATGTTGAACCTAAAATTACATATAACATGTGTATTGATAAAGCCTTTGAGACCTTTCATCCTTGAGACGAAGTTTGACCTTTAGATAGTTCCTGTTTTAGTTTGGTTTTGAGCACCACATTAGTCCAATATAGTTTGATATTCTTCTTTTTTATTTTCTTTTAAAAATCACGTTGTTTCTTGTGCTTTTCCTTTAAATTTTGGATTTTATCCTATAGCTTAGATTTCCACACCTCAATACTTCGATTTTGTTGCCTCAAATCTTCAATGTCTATCTTGTAGTCCTCTGAACCATGTTTTATTAGTGCATCCTATGTTTTTCCCTGTCTTTATCTTCCTCCTCTTCTGATGCAGGTCTATTTAAATCAATTGATCATTTAGGTTTTCTAGGATTTATTTCATACTTATGTTCCTTTGAGGATTTTTCTTCAATAATATCCTTTTTCATAGGTTTATATAATTTGTATGTTTCTTCCATATAGGATTCTGAAAATTCTTTAATCTTTGGAATGTAGGTGGGATCTTGCTCTATTCCATCATCTGATTGAGAAGATTCAACTTTAGATACTGGCTATTGTTTTTTCTCCTTCCTAGTTTTCCCTATTGGCATTTCCTTTAGATTTCTAATGGCCAACCTCTCTTTCTTGTTAATATTAGGAGTCATTTCTGGGATATCATCATCTATGGAAATTAATTTTTATTTCTTCAGAGAAGGTTTGAATAGATCCTTAGAGTTGAGTCTCAACTTATTTGTAGGTATGATTTTGGGTCTGCTAGGACAGTTTTCAGGATGATTTCCTTTATTCCTTTTGATCTGTCTCACCTGTCGAGACTCCTCGATTGATATATCATGAATTTATGATTTATGATCTTTTTTTATCCTTTGAAGTTCTTGTTTCATTTGCCTAGTCCTCCTTCTAGTATAAACTCTGTCACAACCCACAAAATCGCTTTTTAATGCAGACGATTCAGATTTTTTCTTGATTGCTTCTTCCTATTGTAAAGTGAGCTTTCTCTTGCTTGATCTGGTCTCTCTTGAAACATGGGAAGATTCTTCTTTTAACTTTGTTGTAATTTTTTATGTGCTTCCCATTCTTTTTGAAACCCTATTTTTTTTGACAAGAATTATTTTCTGTGTTTTTAAAACTTGTTCTTGAAACCCTAAAGAGGATAACAATTGTTCCGAGGACACTTGTACTTCAGTTAATGCATACATAACCATAATTTTGATAAGATCCTGATGAAATAAAATTTGAAGGGCGGTTTGAGGATGGCTCTATATCCTCTTTTCCATCTTTGTCAAACTTTTCAAAAGATAAAATGGCATATTCATTTCTTTATCTCCATTTAAATGCATCAAAAGTTGTATGTGATAGAAATGAATGGTAGAAAACCTACCTTCATGGGTTATATATTTCTAGATCACTAGTAAGATACTCTTCTATTCCTTCTTCAACCATTTATTTGGGATTCCTTTACTCCAGTCTATATTGTGATTCTTTTGCATTAAGAATTGGTTGCACAGGTCTGTAGGGAGTTTGTTCTTCTTCCACCACCTTTTACCTTTTATAGGAAAATGACAGGTTTCGACAATTAAATGTTCTATGCCATGAATAATCACATCTCCTGCCTGAGTTTGAAACTCATCGAAGTTCTTAGAAAATATAATTGAAATTTCTTGATGATGCCCTTGAAAATCACAACAAAACTTGAACCATTCTCCCTAGACAAATTTATGCATAATTTTAGGGCATGTTTCTAATAATTCAATCCCCTCTAGTTCTAAGTGAATAATTCGACCACCTTTCTTGGGTGACATATTTTTGACTATGGTATTCGTTACACCTGTGAGTATTAGGGTTTCACCTCACTCAATATTTTAAATATGCCTACACAAAACAACTAACACAGAAGGGTTTATAGTTGCATGTGACATTAAGCTGCATGTAAGGTAGCTAGAGAGGTAGTGGGGGGGCAGGGGCAGAGGGCCCATAGTGATAATAGTGGAGTTCATTCAATGTAAGGTGGACTAGATCCACTATATTATTAAATAAGGCCCACTATGGTAGTTAGATATAATAAATGTAAGAGGACTTCTTAGAAGGTTCTACTTCTAGAAGATTTCTCCTCTAGAATGTTCTTAGGTGATGGTAGCACTATATAAAGGAGTTCAAGCAATGTAAAGAGACATGAAAAAAAGTATTGTATTTGGAGTTGAAGCTCAATAGGAGGATGCCCCCTCGAAAAGGCAAGTGAACAGGAGAGGATCCCTTCCATAATAGGATCCATTGTATGGTGTTTCCCTACCTCAAGGGTTTGGTAATAATAAAGTGTGGTTTCTTCTATCTTTCTCTATGGATCTATTGTGTATTCAGTATTTGTGGTGATTATATTTGTAGATCTATTCAGGTTCTTAACAATTGGTATTCAGATTTTTTTTTTCGGAGCAGAAAAAATAGGGCTGCAACATTCTCGAAGTTTTCAGTATATTTATGTGAAACATTTGTAGAAAAAAGTTGTATATCTGAGTTCCTCTCATAAAAACACCGAATTTGAAAAAAAAAATCATCCGAAACGAAGTCCGGGAAGTCAAGATATTGAAGTTTTAAAATCTGCAAATTTTTAGGATTTTTTCCGCGGACGACGACGATAAATTTTTTATTTTCTGTAGCATATGGAGGTCGAATTTTCCCAAATAAATTACATATCTGAGTTCCTCTCACAATTTCACCCAATTTAAAAAAAAAAAATCAGCCAAAATGGATTTCAGGAAGTGAAGTTATCAGCATTTTAACTTCAGCATTTTTTTAGGGTTTTTCCAGAAAAAAAACCGCGATTTTCTGTCGAAAGTTATTGAGTCTATTTTTTTGGGTTTTTCATGACGGCTACAGGACCGAAGATTTCATAGGGTGCTCAGATGGCTATTTCCTCTCAAACCTTGAAATAAATTCTTGAATCATTCAAAGCCCAATTGTTTCACACATTGGATGACAGATTGGATGCATTTGTACAGGGTCTCACTGACGACCTCACAGACAGACTCAATGATAGTTTTCGTAGTATTCAATATTCATTGAATAACATGAAGGAGAGATTTCTTATGGAGGGCCTCAAGGATGAATATAATCAAGAAATATATGCTTGGTATGATTTTGAGGCTGATTGTGATGATTGGTATATGGATAGTTGTCATTTCTGGGATGACAACCACTTTCATATTTTATTTATGGGATGAGAGAATCAATGTGGAAAATTGAGAGCCAATGATTATTACTACTGTCCATCCTGCATATTCTACAGTGGTATTATTCTTTTCAGATTCTGCTACGACCCTTGTCCACTATGTGGATGGATCTTCTTATTTGGATCCACATGACAGGTGTTAGTATTTGGAGCATCATTTTGAGTTGGTTATTGGGTTCCAAAATCTTCCACGGGGAGTTCACATGAGCACTTGGACATGGGACCCTAGCTTACAATGGTGGTTGGACTACATCAGCATGGTGGCTTTCCTTTCTACATGGGACCTTGGTTCTCCAGTCTTCTTCAGCATTATGGTCCACAATTATCCA
>ML777668.1:450796-466288 GCA_009831015.1 Picea engelmannii
TATTATTAAATAAGGCCCACTATGGTAGTTAGATATAATAAATGTAAGAGAACTTCTTAGAAGGTTCTACTTCTAGAAGATTTCTCCTCTAGAATGTTCTTAGGTGATGGTAGCACTATATAAAGGGGTTCAAGCAATGTAATAAGACATGAAAAGAAGTATTGTATTTGGAGCTGAAGCTCAATAGGAGGATGCCCCCTCGAAGAGGCAAGTGAATAGGAGAGGATCCCTTCCATAATAGGATCTGTTGTATGGTGTTGCCCTACCTCAAGGGTTTGGTAATAATGAAGTGTGGTTTCTTCTATCTTGCTCTGTGGATCTATTGTGTATTCAGTATTTGTGGTGATTATATTTGTAGATCTATTCAGGTTCTTAACACTGCATTTCTCCTTATTTCAAAACTTGTTTAAAAACTTTTAAATCATGATTTTGAATGTTTTGAAAACATGGCTTGACACCTGAGTTTGATGGAAATACAAACATATTCTGATTCATGTTCATTAAATCATGCATAGGGATATAATAATCATTTAGATATTACCCAATTAAATACAACAATCATTTGCACGATCTCCTCCATGATTTCAGGATTGGTGACACGATCTTCATATTTGAAGCACACTTGGAGTAATGATGTTTTTATGTGCTACAAGAATGGTATCATTCTTGTAGCGACCTTGCTTATTCTTTAAACCTTGGAAAATGAAAATATTCGAACATATCTTATAAAAATCAAGTGAAAATGAAATTAAGCAAAGGAAAATCACACCAAAAATGAAAATTAAAGTATAAAAGGTGCAACAAACAAGAAAAATTGGTCTTAGGAAATATTTTTGATAGGATAGGCTAATTGTTTGAAATATAAAGGTAGAAACAAGCTTAAGGACTAACATTGGATCCATTTGGGGATAATGTTCTCCTTGTGAGACATTAAGATCTACAGACCAATGCCTTCTTTTCCAATTCTATCATTGAAACTTGTAACCTTCACCCTATTATTTCTTATATGTTCTGACATCTATCTTATTATAGACCATCCATTTTGCATTTTGAAATACCCAACTGCAATAAATTTAATTGTACACTAGTGGCTCCATTGGGCTATGGAGTCTTATTTAATCTACTAAAACACACCAAAATAAAGAAATATGTACAAGATAAACTAATTCTGGCTCACTAAGTAAAATATTGTTTCAGAAAACACCCATTGACCAAGCCACCAAATATATCATTGTCATCCAAATTTTGTAAGACAAAAGTTTTGTTGTTTAAAACTTTGGCTATTATAAATGGGACAAACCACAAATTATCAAACTTACCATGTTTTGTCTTATCTTCTCTTCTAGCATCCCACCTCAGAACAAGGTCCCCTGTTTGAAAACTACCCTTCTTAGTTTTCTTGTCAAATGTTGTTTTAACCTTACTCTGATAAGCCTCGGATTTTTCATTTAACATTTCTCTCTTCTATTGAACTTCAATGATTTGAAAAATCCTCCTTTGAATATCATTATGTTCTTCCAATTCTTCTTGCAGGAATTTTAGTATAGGTAAACCTAGTTGGTTTGGGAAAATAACATTTGTCCCATAGACTAACTTGAAAAGAGAAGTGCCAATTAAATTTTTGGTACTAACCCTGTCTTCCCATAAAGCATATTTCAGTTTAGAATTCCATCCCTTTTGTTTTTTGCCAACAATTTTTTGATATTCATGATCAAGATTTTGTTGAAGGATTATGACAATATGTTACCCAGTGAATAATATGGAGTAGAATGTTCCAGAGTAACATTATATCTTTTAAATAAGTCAATCATAGCAGTAGATTTAAATTCCTGAGCATTATCGCTGACTAATTTTCTAGGATAGCCAAATATAGGAAACATATTTTCTTCCAAAAAAATTATAATTACCTTATCAATTGCATTTCTGGTCGGGATGGCTTCAATCCATTTCATAAAGTAATAAGTGGCTATCAAGATCCATCTGCGTTTTCCAATGGAAGGTGGATGGATTTTTCCTATGAAGTCCAAGCCCCACTGCTGGAAAGGGCCATTTTCTATGATTGGATTTAAGGGAAGAGAGTGTAATTCTTTTTTTCCAACAAACTTTTGAGA
The DNA here is from genome assembly GCA_009831015.1 of Picea engelmannii. Lineage (NCBI taxonomy): Eukaryota > Viridiplantae > Streptophyta > Pinopsida > Pinales > Pinaceae > Picea > Picea engelmannii. The sequence goes on from ML777668.1 coordinate 452,908, forward strand.
CCACTCACATGCTCTAATTTTAGCAAACACATAAGAAAATAGAGTGGGCCAGTAGTACCCAACTCTCAAAATTTTAAACGTTGTGGCTTTCGAGTGTTGATATCCTCCACAAACACCTTTATGCAGGTGAATCATAATAAAATTTGATTCATCCTAATCAATACATTTAAAAAAAATGTCATTGGGATCCTTCCAAAACAAATTATGATTAATAATGCAGTGCTTTACAACTTTTATCTTGAGATATATTCTTTTAGATTTATCAAAATCCGATGGAAACAAAAAATTATGCAAAAAATAAACTATGTCCTTATACCATGATGAGGAATGATACTTTACCAATATCTGTAATTTTTTTTCTTTGTCTTGTGATACTAGAACACCTGATTGATTTTGAATATAGTTAAGTCCAAGATCTTTGCAATTTGAGTTAACAAGTAACCTATCAGACCCTGCCCTTTGATCAAATTGGTAGGTTTGAGTTCTACATCATATTCCAAGAGCTTTGCTATCCATTTACCTATATTTCCTTCGTTGTCTGGATGCACAAACATATCTTTCACATTGCTTCTAGGGACATAGACAATTATCTTAGAATGAAAAATATAAACTCTGAAAGATTACAATGCCTTCACTAAGGAATAAGCCTATTTTTCAAATATGTTATACTTAAGTTATTCATATCTAAGAGATTTTCTAAAGAAAGAAATGGGTTGCTCATATCCTTCTTCATTTTTCTGCAACAATACAACATTGATTGTTTCTTCAGATGCAAAAGAGAAGATCGAGAAATCCTTAGAATAATATGGATTGATGAGGACATGAGCTTCAATTAAAGCTTGTTTTATCCTTTCAAAGGATGGCTTAGCTTCCCATGTCCACTTAATCTCAACATCCTTCTTCAACATATTCATAATGAGCTTAATAATCTCAATAAAATTAGGTATGTATCTCCTTAAGAAGTTGATTCTACCTATGAAGGATTGTATGGATTTTGTATTTCTAGGAATATAAATCTTTTGAATAGCATTCACCCTCTCACTATCTATTTTAATTCCTCCTGCAGATACAATATGACCTAGGATCTTGCCTTCATGCATAGTGAAATGAGATTTCTTTGGGTTTAAATATATTCCATACCTTTTTCATTTCTTAAATTTCTACTTGAGGTGTTTCAAGTGTTCATCATCATATTTTGAGAAAATAATGATGTCATCAAAATAGATCACTATGAATTTTTCCTTTTCTCCAATGAATGCAATGCTCATTTCTCTTTGGAATGTAGCATGTAATTGTATAATTCTTATGAACTATAATGTATTATATAATTGTGACTTAGGCTGGTGAGCCAGTAAAGTTAAAAAGGGGCCAGAGTGCCTAGGATATGTAATACATCTATATGCATTAATACAAATATACATTATTGGCTGCAAGATGGACAAGGACAAAATAGATAGGAGCTATGATTCCACAAGAGAGGGGGATAAAGGGTCTAAGTCTTTTTATTATATTTTATTTACCCATAATTGATTTTATGGATAAAAGTGGTTACATGAGCTTCTTGGGAGGAAGGCCATGTGGTTCTTTTTTTCATGTAATTATATAAACATACCTTGTGGGTTGTTTTGGGGTTTTTTTGGGGTTCACTTGTTCTTATTCATTCACTATTACACCCTTCTCACTCTTTCATTTTTCGTGCCTCATTATTTCTAGTTCATGTTCTCTTGGTATGAGCATGGAAACAAATGGTTGGAAGAGGAGAGCCATTTCTAGATTGATGTAATAAATTATTGATCATTCAAGGAGGGAATGGATTCTTGAGTGAATGGAATTGATGGAAATTCAGAAAGAACTGCCCATAACTGAGAATCATTGCAGTTTCCAACAAGGATAATTCCAAACCAATAGCACTAGATCCTTGGAGAGAATTGGAACAACATGAGGAAATGCATTGCAGAGAAAGGTGTTCATTTCTTTAGGTTGTGTAGGTTGAATGAGAAAGAGAGTTGGAAATTAGGTTTTGTTGTGTGGTTGGGAAACCTGAGAGCTAGTTAGCCAACTATTGTGTGTTTTATATTTGGCCTAAGACTCAACTTTGTGGATTAATAGACCTGGCTGGAGGGTGAACTACTATTGAGATTAAATGAAAAACAATGTCTATGATTTGGAGTAATGTCCTTGGTATGCAACCAATTGGTGAATGTTTACTTGCAAAGGTAAGTGCTCTCTACACTTTTTGTACAATGTATTTTCCACTGTGTATTTAATTATCTCTGAGATGTATTTGTGTGTTCATGTTTGTTGGTTATTTGTTGTGCATGCCACACTATTTATTTATTTTATGTTGTAGCACATATCTTGATTAATGCATGTGAGTCTTTCATGCTTCATTTCAAATTAATTAGTATCAAAATTCGAAATCGGTTCAGAAGTGAGTTTTGGAGGTAGCGTGGCCAGCCTGTCGGTGGCTGGGTACATTACAGATTGGTAATAGAGCTTCTAGTTCAACACCGCACTGGTATGGGAAAGAAATTTTAAGAATTTTTCAAATTCGTTGTCGCAGATTTGTCTGTGATGAATTTGGGAGGGAAACAAAGAGAACATAAATGAAATCCCCAAATTATGAGAAAATTTCAAATTTCAATGCTTCAGAGTAGTTAAATAAGTTATTTATAGCGTCGATCTACAATTACAAAGTTAAATTCAGTTCTAGAAGTTGAATTCTTATGATTTTCATGACGACTATAGTTTTATGGATTAACGGCCCAAATTAATTTGACCTAAAAACTCAATGGTCAAGATTCAATCTTAGAGGTCCAAGAAAGGTGTTCCCAATAGGCCTTCATGAAGGAAGTGTCAAAAGGACTTCAAAGTCAGGCATGAAGATAATCCCGATGGTAGAATCCTAAAAGAATGAGAGATGGTAGATCAGTCGGTATCATTCTCAACTGTTAGATATCACAGAAATGTTCTTTCAAAAAAGTGTTTTCGAAAGATCTTGTTCAAAAGAGCTCTGACAATATTGAAAAGGGAATATTCTTCGATACCCTCCTTTTCGTAGCAATGAAAATTTTCCAATCCTCTGAAATACGAATGAAAATTTTCAATGGTATCGAAAGGGAATATTCTTTGATACCCTCTAGTTGGAGCGATGAATATTACCTAATATTTTGAACTCCGAGTGATAAGGTAACAAAAAGGAATATTCTTTGATACCCTTTGGTCAGAGCGACGAATATTACCTAATATTTTGAAATCTGAGTGATAAGGTATCTTGAAGGGAATATTCTTCGATACCCTCTGGTTGGAGCATCGAATATTACCTAATATTTTGAACTCCGAGTGAGAAGTTATGACGGTTTCAAAAGAGAATATTCTTCGATACCCTCTGGTTGGAGTGGCAACACTTACCTAATTTTCTGAACTTTGAATGAAAATATCTAATTGTATCGAAAATAAATATTCTTCGATATCCTCTTTTAGGAGTCCCTTTTGAGCTCGATTATTCATCACTCCGAATGGGAACCTATGACAGAAGGTCCAGATCTATTCCGATTTTAAGATCAACGATGCAAATTGTCAGTTTCTTATTTTGTCCATAACTAGAGAAGATTAAGCATATTTAAATGAAAATTATGAGTTTTTACCATAGAGATGAGCTCTACAAAAGCGACAAAGAGGGTCAGTGTCCATTTCTGCTTGTATTCATCAAAAAGTACAAAATAATGGTTTTTAAAGATGGGGTTCTAGATCATTGGGAGAGGTCCATATTAAGTTGAAATTCATCAAAAGTGTCCAGAAAGAAGACACAAAAATAACCCATGAACGAAATGAATAAATACTAAGGGGATTGGAACGGGGATGTTGAAATAGGCCAAAATCCACTATTCCATGCCACTTTTTTGGGATTTTTGAGATTTTCAAAGGAAGAAAAGTGACCCAAGATCACAATATTGAAAATTTTTATTTACCCAGAATTTTATTTACTCATAAATACAAACAACTTTGGTTTAGTGAAAAATGTCCAGAAGTACATAGATTGAGAGATAGTCAGTTTTTTCTAAAAATTCCAAGTCTAGAAAAAGAGGTGAAAAAGGGAAAAGTTGTCATTTCCAAATTGTTGTAGTTTTTTACTAGAGCATCAGATTGAAAATATGAGAATTTTTATGAATTCCTTGTAATTTTAATTATCTATTCCTAATATAAAAGTTTCTTTAGTTCCAGACATATTTTCTTCTGCAGTTGACTGAAGTTCATATTTCAATAAAATTTCACCGGTGGAGAAAATGCACAAATGGGGTGAAAGTGGCTTTTTTTAAGAAGCCATAACTTTCAGCTCAGAAATCAGACCGGGCCAAGAGTATAGTCATTGGAAATATGATTCATAGGAGAATGAACTATAATTATTATAATTTGAAGAATTGTGATATGATTATTCATAAATTGAGCAGAAAAAAGTACATGTAACATTAATTGACAATTTTTTTATAATATGTATAAATCTAACAAAATGGTTGCTTGCAAATTTGGAAGAATTAGAGGTATAATCATATCAAGTCAAGAATAGGATCATATATCAGGGTCATGGAAGCATGAAATATCTTACAAAAGTTGGATGAGGCAATAAAGAGCTACAAGGAAAGTAATGAAAAGTGGATAAAGAACTTGAGAAGAGCAGAATAAAAGGATTATTATTTAACTTCTACAGAATCTGAATGAATGCACAAATACAAAAGAAATAATCCTAACATAAGACATGAATATAGAAGGTGAATAATTTCATTAATGGGCTTAGAAAGAAAAATTAAGACTCCATAGTCTTGACGGTAGAAATGTGTAGATAGTTGTAAGATTGATGTGAAAGAGAACAAGGAGCTTAAGAGGTAATGTGTGGATCATATTTGTGTGCTAAGAACATGAGTTCCCAGGATGGATTTTCTAGCTAAGAATTAGATAAGAAAATATACTTAGAGAAAGAAATACACTTCTAATATAAGAGTTCACAGTGGAAGCATGATGTCAATGCAGGGAAATTGGAGATAGAATAATAAATGCTCTTTCTCTTGAAAAGTGTCATTGAATGAAAATAGACTTCCAATGGGGATGGTATTAAGTGTGAAAGGTATGGTTTCACAGGGAAATGTTAATGAATTATTTTGATATACAACTAGGAGTAATAACATTTGATTCTAGAATGTTTTGGTAGTAAAGTGATGGAATGTTATAAGCTAATTCATTCCAAGGTTCTTGAATGTTTCATAAAGGTAAATTTTAGATATGACTGCCTAAGAGAGGCTACTAAAAATAGAACACATTGTTTGGATTGCATAATGGAAAAGTGAAAATTGGTTGGAAAGTGTTCTGACCAAGGAACAATAGTGCATATGAGAAGAGTGAGAGCACACAAGTCAACGAGGATCCAAAGAAATTCAAGGACAACCAACTACAAATAAATAAATAAACAAATAACTGAATTGAAACATAAATGCACTAGACTACATGACACATACCATGAAGTTAGAATGCATATGCATTATTAGGCATGATGATATTGAATGATTGGAAAATATATATGTGCATTGTGCATATGTACATGCTTGGATATGCATATGGCATGCTTGTGGACTTAGAATAGTTTGTTGTTATATACACGCAATAATGATGTTATAGAAATTGAGTATGACTAATTATGGATTATTGAATATGTATTCAGGAAAAATGATATATCATGGTTAAATATGTGGATGTTGTTGTTGTTGATTATGACTTACATCTATGTGAAGACCCATGAGGGTGGTAGGAATGGTAATCGAAAGGATGGAAGAGAAAGCTTGTGAGATTTTACAAATAGTAGTTGATCAAATAGAAACAAGTAGGTTGATAACAACCATGCCGGTATGCATTTAGTTTCTTTTGATGCATAGATGTTGAAGGTAATTGAGGTAAGAATTCCCTCAGTTAATTTTTCGATATTTAAATGTATATGTGATGGCCAAAGGACTAGAGTATATAAATGATGTTGATGCTAGAATGCATTTAGATAAAATGTTAGTTGCATATTGTGTTATGATCGGTTATGGGATCATAAAAAGGTCAAGTCAGGAGACATACTCTTGATATAACAATAAATATCCATCGTTATAGAAATATTTTCCTCACCCTATGCAAACTTGCTCAGAGGACCTTTTTCCATTTCCCTATGCAGACTTGAAATCCCTTTTTGCAGTTCCTAGAGCTAAAAATTGTATTTTTCCACATATACGCACCCTAATAGCTATACAACATGCGTATACGCAGGTTGCACCATTAAAACCCACTTACATCGAGATTTGTGCCCAAAATTAAAAAATGGTGTTGGGTTTCCATGTCACGTCACATGATCCATGATCCTTGACCTTCCATACACTAGAAACGTTTTGAATCGACCTTCAATTCCATTTGAAGGATATAAATGGGCCATATCCAAGCTATGGAAAAGATGATAAGAATTCAACTTTGAGAGAAAAGTTACTCTGGAGAAATTATTCACTTCATATTGAGTTTACATGCCTTTGTCCTTTTAAGTCTGAACACATTGTTCGGGCCCTAAGCTCTTCCCTATTTGATGGAGAACCTCATTGTCTCTCTTATATGAGTTTGCCTTTGGTGGAGGGCCAGCTAGAAGGGACTTAGTTTCTCGGTTCCGAATGTGCCGACATAGAAGTTTTTCATTCATACACTTATGTTGATTACATTTTAATAGAAATACTATTTTCTCATCCAATTAATTTCTTGAAAATATTTGAATTGTTATTCCATGGGCGTATTTGTTATGAATATTGATGGATTATGCTATTGAATGTACTAAATTTATATATTATCACCATATGCTTGTGTATTTATTTGAGTCAAGTTCTCAACGGTGGTCTTCATCGAACGTTTGGATGAGGTAGGCTCTTTATCTTGTCTTGTTAGCATGTGTTTTATATAGAATACTTGACATTAGAGTTGATTTATGAAGTCATTTTCATCTGTTGTGGTTTACCCCATACCATAGAGTGATTTTCCTCGTAACAGAATTGGCGACCATACTAGGGAGAGAGTCTTCTTTTCAGGGTTTGGAGTGTTTTTATCCTTTGACTGCTCTCTGTTAGCTTGAGTTTTCTTGTCGTTTGATTGCTTGACAACCAATTTTCATTTTGAGTCCGAGTTTCTTGGCTTTATCCTTAACCTGACAGTGTTTTAATAGACATACACGGTTTTTCTCTTGACAGACGCGTGCATGCACAAGTTGTCATTCAATAGGGCACGTACATATGCGTTTTTTTCCTAGATAGTCATGCACATCATCCCTTTTTGCTTGATTGTTGAGTTTGATGTTTTTTGGGTGAGTTTTGATGGTTTTTGAGTCTTCTTAGGTCTCTTCCATGACTATTAAGTGCCTGCAGAGTGATAGGAAACCTTTCTTTGGTTGAATTTTTGGGCAATTTTTCTTTTTCATCATCTTTGTGATTGGTTGTCCTTACATCTTGGGATGGGTGTTTGTTTCTTGATATGCTTCTTGGTTTGTATATTTTTTCTTACAGAAGGGTTTATATATCAAGCTATTGTTTAGTCCTTGCATTTTCATTTATTTATATTGAAAATACAAAAAATATACATTTTGCATTGTTGGCATTTGATCTTTCGGGTTCTTATCGTTGATCTTAGTACATGTATGGAAAGATTGCATCTTATTTGAAATTGGAGAATTAAATTGAATATTACATTTTGAAACACATATCATTTATTGAGAATTGAAGTTAGGACTTTGCATTATATTCATATTCATTTCTTTTACTTGCTGAGTCATAACATCATCAATTTCATGACCACATATTTTGAGTAAACAAAGCCACTAAAAATAACATAGATTAAGTTAAAACTAAATAGAAATGATTTTATTTTTCAGGGTGAACAAACTAGATTAAGATTTAGGTCCTTGGAATAGGATTTTATGAGTAAACTTCTCCAAGGCTATTAAACTCAACATATGCGTATGACTAAGGGAGTGGTGAAATCCATTGTATAATTGGTGACGTCAGGAGGATCTGCTTACACCAGAGTTAAGCACGAGGTCGCGTGATGTTGGTTGAGAGGATATCCCCCCAATACCTTCTTAGCATCAGAGATATTTCTAGGGATCTATTCGTATATGGGGGTATTTCTAGTACCTTTACCTCTGTGAGAGGTGATAATTTCGAGATTTCAAGCTTTGCTACCCTGCCCATACAATAGACCTAACTTACGACTGTTCTCATGTGCATCGATTATATCATGGTGTCTTAGTTGCTTGACATAGGTACCACATAGGTTACTTGTAGGGGTTATTCTGTAGGTACATTGGGTCAAATAATGGTTGGACAACACACAAACTTTATGGAGGATTACCTCTCCAGGGGGGATCTGACTGACTGGTTATTAATCCCATGAGGGCCCTTATAATTGATTTTGATACCTTCAATATTTTACAGGGAGTCTCTGTCCCCTCTTGGGTGAGGCATACCTACTTTAGGGAGGGAGGCCCCTTCAACCACTTTATCCTGTTTGTGTGCATATTGTACTTTTGCTTATTTTGGTGTGCTCTCTGATTATTAGTTGGCCTTAGGATTTTTTATTGCATCATGAGTCTTCATTATTATGGATAGTGGAGCCCCCATGACTCGCTCGGTTAACATGACCCAACCTGTGGTATTTTCTCATTCCATGGGGATGGATCCCTTTGTATTTCCTAGTGGTATGTTGAATCACGCTACTCAGTTAATTCCTTGGTTATCTAATCATCTTTCTCATGGTATGACAGACATGTCTTCGCACTTTCCATCCTCTTTCTCATCTTCTTATGTGAATCCTAGTTTTAGGTCTGGGGGCATGATGCCCCCTTATTCTCCCTTTTCATTTGGTGGGAGTCATGTCCCTCAACCAACTCTTACAGTAGGAGGTTGGAATGTTCATTCCTATGGATCAAATCCTAGCTTCACTTTTCCAGGAGCAAGTGCTCAAATGGGTGGTCATTCTACTAATTACATCCCATCCATATATCCTTATTCCACTATAAAAGTTCCTACAAATTCGTTTCCTATGGAGGAACCCTATCTATCCTCTGGTGTTTCATCTGGGGGGAGTCAGTTTTATAGTATGGGAAACCCCCTTCACAAAGTTTCTTCGACTGGGGGAAACATATATCCTCAACTGAGTAACCCTTGTCATGTCACTTTCTCTTCGTAAGAATATTCCTCGATGACAATGACCTTACAACCTGTTATGAATCAGTATGGAGGAGGATACTATCCTTCTAGACTGGGCCATGGTGTATAATAGAACCCTTCCTGGCTTGCAATTTCTCAAAATGCGTCTTTCCTGGAACCCTGGTCTCAAATGTCGCAACCAATTGCCACCACCAGTCCAGTCATGACAAGTCATACATGCATTATATCACCGACCTCTTCTAGTCATGTTGGAGATAGGTCGACAACCTCTGCAAGTCTTGTTGAAGACAAACAACCAACTGGTGCAAGTCATGCTGCGGGAACAAATCTAGTCACTGCTAGTCACATTGAACATACATCACCAACCTATGCTAGTCATGTTGGGGATTCATCACCAGACTTTTCTAGTCATGTTGGGGGTTCATCATCAACCTCTACTAGTCTTGTTGAAGGTTCGTCACCAACCTCTTCTAGTAATGTTGAGAATTCATCAAAAATCTCTGCAAGTCATGTTGAAGATCTACTACTATCCTCTGCAAGTCATACAGGGAGCATGTCACCGGCCACTGCAAGTCATGTTGGGGGCATTTATTTGATTGAGAAGCCTCGATGTATAAGACATAAGCCCATGTTCCTTTGTAAACTTTGTAAAGGAGATCACCTTACTCATTTGTGCCCTGCTACTACTGTGGTACAAGAAGCGTGGTCCTTTCCTAGGGGGCCTTCAGGTTCTGAGTCACCTTTGGTTTCCCAACATTCTAATCCTTCTTTGGTTCATATAGTAGGCATGATGATGAAATATTCAATTGATACCATCCTTATTTTTGGAGGTGATGTGTCTATTGACCATGTTTTCTCGCATCCTGTTCAGTCAACAGTCGTGCCGATTCAATATTCGACCAACATTACTCTTGTTTTTGGAAGTGATACATCTCTTGACCACATTGTCTCACATTCTTTTCATCCAACGGTTGAAAAAGTTGTCATGCCAATGCAATCTTTGACCAATCCCATTCTTCTCTTGGAGAGTGAAAAGTCTAAGGAAGTGACATTGTCGATGCAATCTTTAGTCAATCCCACTCTTCTTTTAGAGGGTTATGCGTCTTTCGACCATGTCCTTAGCATTTCTAGTTCTCTACCTTCCGCACAAGGGAGAATTCCACTCTCTTCAAGTACACTCCCTCCAAGTCCTAGGATGGTTTCCTTTGATTGGAATTACCTTGTAGAGCCTTGAATTCCTTCTTTTATACCCTTCTAGATGTTGTGGGGTATTCTACCCTACGGACTAGCAAGCTAGGGCTTTAAACTTGCATGCAGATCATGACCCTTCTTAAGCTTACTTTTAACCTTCTACCCAAATCTAAAACCCCTTTTCTCAGGAAAATATGTGAGGAATCAACTAACCTTTTTATCGACGGTTGAAGTAGATCCTCCGTTGAGCTTTTATCCCCTTTGCTGTTGCTGCTCCTTCCACAAAGATTCCTACAATCAAGACAAAACTACGCATGCATGCTACTGATCTACTAGAGGGTTAGAGATAAAACATAAATCAGATAACATAGATAAGTTTCATGTATTCGGGACGGGAAAAGTATCTTTTTCATTAATCTCAATATGAATCAACTTACAATGATTTTAGAGACCGTCCACCGTTCCTCGATCCTGATCCTGGGCTCCTCCTCTCCTTTTGTCCTCCAACTGCTTGTGCTTGAATTCCTCCTAAAGCTTGAGGCAAGGCTAAAGGGTTGGGAAAAAACGGACTTGGCAATTTGGCAGAGTTTCTTTGCTATGATTTTTTCCCCCTTTTTGAATAGTACCCCTACCCCTCCTTTTATAGGCTAGAAGGAGCTAGGGTTTTAGGCAAACTCTCGGCCATGCATGGTTGGGAGTTCCAGTTAACTGACAAAAATCTCTTCATCCCAGCGGAAACTTTCCTGATTTTTTGCTTTGTTAGGTAAACACGGGCTATAGTGGGCCAGCCAACGTTCACCCGCGTTCTGCAGAAGGCCTGCCAGCATCCCAATGCGCCCAGTGCTAAGTTAGGGCACGGGTTACTTGATTTAGGAGGTTTTTGAAGAGTTTGTTCAGCATGACTTTGGCAAGGAAAGGCAATGAGTAGGCCTGATGCCAGGTAGGCAGGGATAGTGCAATTTAGGGTTATAACACTAGATAAGGGGCATTATTCAATATATTGTAGATAAATTCTCCTCTACAAGTATTTTATCCTCATCGAATTGCAAAGTTTTGGGTTTTCCCAAGCTTGTGTCAACTATCTATGAGTTTCTTAATTTCGACATAAGTCATGCATGGGAGCCCTGGCCTCCCCCATGATATGTTGCTTACAACATCATTCCCAAGTCTTGTTTAAGCTCTTTTTTGATTCTCTCAAAAAGATAAAATATTGTTGAGTGAACTTGTCTCTTTCACACTCGTTAATAAAATTTGAAAGGACATCTATTTGGTGTAATTTTAACCCTTTTTTGGACCAAGTAGACTAATTTCAAAAAATGAATACTCTAGTCACTAGTGTCTAAAAGAGTTCTCCTAGGTATTGTCTTATACTTTTTCGGATCTAGGGGACTAAATTGATGAAAATGGTTATTCTTTGTATTCAAGTTGTAATTGTTGGACACACCTACCACACTTAGAGGGGGGGGTGAATGAGTGTGGGGCTTTTTTTCCCAAAACTTCCCTCTTGCACAAAAACTCATCAATTAGAATTCAAAATTTATTCATTACCCATTGTTGTCATTTATAACCAGTTATATGTGAGCACATATCAGCAACATATATCAGCAATATATCATCAACAAGTCATCACCACAATGAACACAAAGAACGCAAGATGTATGTACAATTTTCTTTTTATTACGGACTACAATCCTTGGGGTTTATCAGCAACAACTGAATAGAGTACAACTCTACAAGAGCACTAGATCTATATGAAAGAATCATCTTGCATTCTCAGCACCAACTGAGATGAGGCAACAATCCTCAACATATATCAATCTGTATCATAAACAAGAGCATCAACCATGCACCAACCTGTGCCAAACAACCTGTAATAAACCTGTACCATAAACAAGTGCATCCAACCACGTACCAAGTATATACCAATCATGTGTCAACTACTCATCAACAATGACTCATCAATATGTACCAACATCATCAAATATACACCTCATGTATGTGTCAACTCATCAACTGCTTGTCTCAACCATGACTAGTTTTGGATTAGTCAACAACCCTAACTTGAAATAATCATAATTTTGTACCTATACTAAATAAAGATATGAAACTGATCCAAAATGTTCTTCAGTGTTTTTATGTAATTCCTCCAAGTGGAACTACTTGGAACCTCTCAGAAAGGGAGTTATAGCAAAAATGGCATACCTTGCTGAATTCTGGCTTATTCTAGAGAGTGACCTTGTAGAGCGTGCCCTGCACAAAATATTTGATGAATAGATTTGAAACTATTAAAGAGAATACAAAAGACTGTAATATAACCAACACAATTGGTCTCACTGAATTTGGATTTTTTATGAAGAAGTTATGACGTTTTTACCCGAAACACCTGATTTTGACTAGTTTCGGGAGTAGCCACAAACCCTATTTTCCACAGAGTGTAACTCCCAAAATACAACGACCCACAAGCTGAAGTTTTAACCACATATACTTGGCTGTGTTTTATCACTTGCATAGAAATTTCAGGATCTGAATCATTATAGAAAAAAAGTTATAGAGAAAATGGTGAGATGACCTGTAAATAACATACCTTAGAAAGCACCATCAAAATAATTTATCCTTCCTTGCATTTCAGCCTTCTTTTCTTCACTTTCCTCAGAATTTCGGCTTACATATACTTGGTTACTTCAGTCACCTATAGATCTTCAATATCCTCAAGTGTTCCACACCAAAAATGCTCAAGAAGCTCTCACAAGAAGCTATCCATCAATACTCCAAAATATATTCCCACAAGAAGCTCTCCATTGATCCAAAAAAATGATGATATACAAGAGACCATTGCTATATTATTTATACTTTCATTCTTTAGGTCACTTAACCCATTTCTAGGTCACTTAACCTATTTTCCTTATTTTAGGGTTAACCACTTTCCATAAATAGAAAGTTCTCCAATACTTTAACATTTAAAT
>ML777668.1:471351-484295 GCA_009831015.1 Picea engelmannii
AGGAAAGTGGGGCCAAGTGACCTAGAAGATGTTTTTAAGGAAGCTACTTGGAGAGTATAAATAAGAGGAAAGGCTCTCTCATTTTAATCACACTTGAGAATATTGCATATCTATAGGTGTCTGAGGTAACCAAGGATATCTAAGCCTAAATTATGAGGGAAGGTGAAGAAAAGAAAGCCGAAATGCAAGGAAGGATAAATTCTTTTGATGGTTCTTTCTAAGGTATGCTATTTACAGGTCATCTCACCATTTTCACTATAACATTTTTTTTATAATGATTTAGACTATGAAATTTCTATGCCATTGAGAAAACATATCCAATTATCTGTGGTAAACAATTCAGCTTTTGGGTCATTTTATTTTTGGAGTTACACTCTGTGGAAAATAGGTTTTGTGGCTAGTCCTGAAACTAGTCAAAAACAAGTGTTTTGGGTAAAAACGTCATAAATTATTCATAACAGATCTAAATTCAGTGAAATAAAATGTGTTTCTTAGTTTAAATTATTTTGTATGCTATGTAATAGTTTCAGATTAATTCAAAAAATATTCCATGTGGTTCATGCTCTACAAGGTTTCTCTCTAGAATAAGTCGAAATTCAGCAAGGTATGCCATTTTTGCTATAACTCATTTTCTGAGAGGTTCCAGGTAGTGTCACCTGGAGGAATTGTATAAAACACACTGAAGAACATTGTGTATCAGTTTAAGATCTGTATACATTACAGGTACAAATTTATGATTACTTCAAGTTAGGGTTGTTGACTAATCCAAAACTAGGCATGTGAGACTAAAGAAAAGTTTGATGAAAATGTTAGTCTCTTGTTGTTGAAGTTAAGGAAGGTTTGCAGGAATGTGATCATATACACTGGGTCTATTAAAGAGATACAAATCATATTTTGATGATGAAATTGATGAGTGATTTTGGTTGAGGTACATGTTGAGTATATGGTTGAGACAAGTAGTTGATGAGTTGACACATACATGAGGTGTATAGTTGATGATGTTGGTACATATTTATGAGTCATATTTGATGATTAGTTGACACATGATTGGTACATACTTGGTACATGGTTGGATGCACTTATTTATGGTACGAGTTGATTACAGGTTATTTGGTACAGGTTGGTGCATGGTTGATGAACTTGTTTATGGTACATGTTGATTATAGGTTGAGGTATAGGTTGATGCATGGTTCAGATTTATTGGTACAGGTTTACAACGGTATATCTCACAGTGACATGTTGACAGTGGTTCCATCATTCTACTTATACTTCAAGGTGGCAGGATGGGGCAAGGACAGGTGGTTGTAGCCACCTTCCAGTTGTAGCCAGAGAACATAGGGGGTTGTAGCCTCCTTCTAGTTGTAGCTAGAGAATTGGGGAGTTGGAGCTTCCCTCAGGTTGTATCCTGAGAAAATAGGGGGTTGGAGCCTCCTTCCAGTTGTAGCTGGAAAACAAAGGAATTTGGTGCTTCCAATGAATGTAATTCTTCAATACATATAAGAAAAAGCATTCTGTGGTTTTCTCCCTATTTGGGTTTCCACGTAAAACACTGGTGTACTGTGTATATGTATGTTTGTTCATTTTTTCATTGCTTATTTACTCTACAATTATTGGATGATAATTATTCATTGATATAACACTTGAATTATATGATTAAAAAGGATTAAATTTCTTTATTAATGATTCACCCTCCCCCTCCCAGTAATCCAACAATTGGTATCAGAGAAGGTTCCTTCAGAAATCAGTTTAACCACTGAAAGGTAGATCATGGAGAGTACCAACTCATATAAAAAAATGGAATACCACAGTTTGATGGACAAAAGTATGATTTTTGGAGCAAAAGGATGAGGACATATATACAGGCACAGGTATTTCAAGTTTGGAAATCAATTGTAGATGGATACACATCACCAGCAGTTCCACCAACAAATGAAAAAGTAGTAAAACTCAATGAGAATAATTCCAAAGCCACAAATGCACTTTTGAATGGTATCAGTGATATGGTATTCAACAAAGTTACACACTATAAATCCACTAAAAAGATTTGGGACAAGCTTCAAAATATTTATGAAGGAGATACAAAATTCAAAGCAACAAAGCTTCAAACTTACAAAGGTCAGTTTGAATAAATAAAAATGAAGGAATATGAAGATATCGCAACCTACTTCTTATGAGTTGATGAAACAGTGAATGCAATCATAGGATTGGGAGAAGAAATTGAAGAATCTATAATTGTTCAAAATATAATAAGAACTCTTCCTATGAGATTCAACCCTAAGATATCATCACTAGAAGAAAGATCGGATCTGGACTCAATAATCATGGACGAACTGCATGGAATCTTCACAACATATGAAATG
This sequence comes from Picea engelmannii, assembly GCA_009831015.1. Lineage (NCBI taxonomy): Eukaryota > Viridiplantae > Streptophyta > Pinopsida > Pinales > Pinaceae > Picea > Picea engelmannii. The sequence goes on from ML777668.1 coordinate 473,712, forward strand.
AGAACTGAGCAGGAAAATCTAGATGTAAAAAAAGTAGCTTTCAAGGGATCCAAAAGATCAAAGCAAAAGAAAAAGGAACAAGAAGAATATAGTAGCAACAATGACACCTCAAAATATGATGAAGAAGTGGCCAACTTCGTCAAAAGACTAAACAAGGGAACCAATGGTAGGTATTGAGGTAATCTCCCTTTAATTTCTTTTAATTATGATGGTATTGGTCATTTTGATAAAAAATGTCCTCATAAGAAAAAGAGAAATGATGAAGGTTACTCAAAAGGAAAACACACATATAAAGGAAAAATAACTACAAAGAAAGTTTTCAAGAAAAGCTTATACACCAAAGAAGACATCTCATCATCAGATGAAGATGAAGTCAGTGACAATGAGACAGGAAGAGTTCTATTCATGATAGTAAAATACTCTAACAAAGAAGAATCCGAAGAAGAATATGAAGAAGCCAAAGAAGAATCTGAAGAAGTTGAAGAAGAAATTGAAGAGGTAGAAGTTGAATATCGAGAAGAATTAATGTATGCCATAGAAGTTATTAGAAGAGAAAAGAAGAAAATAAGAAATTACAAGAAGAACTAGACAAGAAAAAGGACACTCGAGAACTAGAGGAAATGATCACAAAATTGAAGGTTCAAATAGAAGAAGATAAAAGAATTGAAGAAGCACTCAAAGAACAACTAGAAGAAAAGGACAAGATCATTGGAAACTTGGAAGCAAAGGTTGTCATACTCAGAAAGGATATTCAAAAGAAAAATATGCAGAATAGATCAAAAGTTCCGAATGACATTATCAGTAGTCAAAAATCTTATCTTGACAAGCCCGGACTAGGATACAATCAGACAAAAGAGGGATCAAGCTCCAAAACAACAAAGAAAGAAAGAAATCCAAAGAGCTATGCAAAAACATTCAAAGAGGATAGGAAGATATACAAGGAAGATTACAGGGACACTCCTCCACCAAGAAGATTCATATTTTAGAATCAACAATAGACAAATAGGCCTCAACAAGAAGAAGGATTCATAAGAGCACCTCCTTTCAGAAGATCTTCAACTCCTAGGTATCAAAATATATATTTTTGGTTTATGTTATGCATGTAATAAGTTTGGACATAAAGCTGTGAATTGCAGAGTGATCTGGATTTATGAGCAGAACGAAATGAATATAGATTATTAACAGGTGCTTAACAAAAAATAATAGACATACAGTAAAATTGGTTTTCTATTCAATAAAGAAATAAGCTAGAAACTGTAAAATGCAGCAAAAACAAGCTTGTTGGAATGGTGGCGGCTTATCTCTTAGAAGAGATGTGATGGTTGTGCTCCTTTGCAAGAAGATGATTACAATGAGGCTCTAAAGGCCTTTTTACAATAAACAAGAATTCCAAAAAACCCTATACATCCAAAAACCTAACCCTAGGAGATGAAGCGCCAACAGTCACGTGGGCCCCGTTTGGGTAAGTCAGTACATCAACTTCCCGGGGTCATAACTTTTGCATACGATCTCCATTTTAGGCGTATGATAGCCCATTGGAAAGATATATTTGAGGACTACAACAATTGCACAAAATTTGCGATCACAAGAACTATGATGAAATTTTGCGACTGCAACATACCCCAAAAAACGTCGTTTAGGGCCTCAAAACGACTCCAGAAGTTTAGGACCCAAAAAACTACTAAAAATAGTAAATTATCAAAATTGCTAGAAATTTGTTTTGAGCCAGATGGAAAAGGTGGGTGGCCACTAATATCTACCTGGATCAATCTTCCCTCCTTAGGAAGCAATGGTATCCATTGCGTTGAGTTCCCCCATCAGATGAAGAAATTTCTGTTGAATTTGGCCCCGGGTGAGCCACTTGCCTTGGTGCAGGAGATACCTTGCTTTGACGACTCGATAAAGATGGATCCTTTTTTGTCGATTTCCCTTGATCTGTATGTCCACAATCTGATCACTGGATTCCTATTGTATGTAGTTGGGGTTGAGATCTATTGGTTTCAGTTGTTTTGGTACGTCTGAGGTGTCCAATAATGGTGGGAAATAAGGTCGAAGGAGGTCCACGTTGAACACTGGGTGCAAGACAAGGAAAGGAGGAATGTTGAGCTCAAAAGAATTATCCCCCATGGCCTTGGTGACAGTGTACGACCCATAACAGAGTGGGATAAGCTTCTGATGGGCTCATGCAAGGCATTCTTTTTGCAAGTGCAACCAAACTTTGTTGCCCACCTGAAACTTATGTGGCACCCGATGTTGATCATGGTGTTGTTTGTATTTGTCATTGGACTTCTGTACGATATCATGAACCTATTTGTGGATGTGTTGGATCCACTCAATGAACCGAGTGGCTTTGTCAGTTTTAGTTGGAGCAGAAGATGAGTCGGTCGAGGTGACCGCAAGGGGAAGTGCAACATCTATGGGACCCAATGGTTGGAATCCCAACCCCACCTGAAAGGGGTTGTGGTTGGTTTAGCTATGTAGGGCTTGGTTGTAGCTATGATGGACATAGGGAAGGCTCTCATCCCATGTGAGGGGGTTCTTTGAATTATACATGCAAAGGATATGCACAATCATTCGATTTACAACCTTGGTTTGACCATCTGTTTGGGGGTGGAAGGCCGTGGATTTGGTGAGCTTGGTGTCCAGCAATGACCAGAGGCTCAACTAGAATGTGCTGAGAAATCGACTATCCTGATCTGAGACAATGGTTTGTGGGATTCCAAAATGTACACAGACTCGTTCAAAGAAGATCTTAACAGTGGCCTCTACTGTGATGCTCTTCTTGTAGGCAACCAGAATCACCATCTTAGAAAAGCGATCAACAACCACAAAAACATAGTCATTTTCCCACTTGGTGGACGGGAGGCTCGACATGTAGTCCATTGAGATGGATTCCCATGGCCTGTCAGGAGTAGGAAGAGGGGTGTACAAGCCCTGTTTCTTAGTGGTCGGTTTGGAAATAGCACAGGTAGTGTAGGACCTGCTATACTTGTTGACCTCCTGTCGAAGTTTCGGCCAGTAGAAATGTTTCTGTAGCATCACCGCTATCTTTTCGACACCGAAGTGTCCTGCCACATGACTATAGTGGGCTTCCCAGATTATCTTTTCTCTCTCTCTTGATGGAACACAGATATGGCCCAGACGACACAACAACCCATCCTGAAGATGGAAATTATTGACAATTGCATTTGCACCCAACATTTGGTAGGTGGTGGCGAAGTTAGGATCTATCTCATAGAATTGGGGCCATCCAGAGGTCTCATGTCCACAAGAGTCTAGAACTGTGGTGAGTTCCATGACAGGTGGTCTGTTGAGGAAATCAACGACTCGATTGGTGCTACATGTTTTATACTTGATGTTGAGGTGGAATTGCTACAAGTATGTGGACCACTTTTGATGGCGGTCATTCTGCAATTTTCCCTATGTCTGCATGAACTGCAGTGGCTTATGATCAATGTGGATGACTGTCTCATTCCCAAGAATGTAATGTCTCCACTGGCGACAGGCTTTCACAATGGAGTACATTTCTTTTTTGTAAGTAGGGTACTTATGGATAGTATCTGATAGTGTCTCACTATGATAGGCCACGGGGTGGTTGTGTTGAGTGAGAACGACACCCACAACATAGTCTGAAGCATCTATCTCAATCTCAAAGGGATGTTGCAAGTCTGGTAGTGAAAGTATTGGGGATGAGCATAAGCGTTGCTTCAAATCATCGAACACTTGTTGTTGGGACTGGCCCCATGCAAATTTCTCCTTACCACCACCCCTGTTTATTTGGCTGAGGTCCCATGCAATATGGGAGAATCCCAGTACGAACTTGCAGTAGAAATTAGCAAGGCCCAAGAAGCTCCAAAGCTCAGTGAGTGTGGTTGGGGCTGGCCAGTCACGGATGACTTGGATCTTGGCTAGATCCACATGTATGCCATGTTGATCAATGATGTAGCCCAGGTAATGCACCCTGTCCATGCCGAAGGAGAATTTTTCCAAGTTGGTGTATAGCCTGTGTTGCTGCAAGGTGTGAAAAACCTGTTGAATATGCTACAAGTGTTCGACCCAAGTCTTGCTATAAATTAAAATGTCATCCAGATACACCACTACAAAATTATTGGTGAATGGTCGTAGGATATCATCCATCATCCTCATGAAAGTGGCTGGAGCATTTTTCAAACCAAAGGGCATGAACAAACATTCAAAATGGCCTTCCTTTGATTTGAAGGTGGTATTCCATACATCTGTCTATTCTATCAGGACCTGGTGGTAGCCAGAATTTAGATCAATCTTACTGAAGTATTTGGCCCCCGTAAGTTGATCAAGGAGGTCGTCGATTCGGGGAATTGGGTACCAATTTCTGACTGTGATTTTATTCAGAGCCTAGTAATAAATACAGAGTTTCCAGGTTCCATCTTTCTTCTGTACCAACATGATTGGGCTCCCGCAAGGTGATGAGCTGGGATGGATGTGCCCCTTGTGGATAAGTTATTGGATCTATCGCTTGATCTCCTCATTCTCTAAAAAAGAGTGACGATAGATTGGCCCATTGGGAAGTAGTATGTCGAGGGTCAGATTGATGGGGTGCTTGACCTGGTAGTGCAAAGGTACCCCTGTAGGTGAGGAGAAGATATCCGAGTATTCTTCCACGACCTTATCTGCTTGCTTCTGCTATGTGGAGAGGTCGGTCGTAGAGACCCTAGATGTGGTTGTGATCTTTCACTTATTCTGAGAGATAATCATGAAGAAGACAAAATTCCCCATCTGAGAGATGACCTTCCTGCATTTCTTAGCAGAGATCAAGGAAATAGATCTAGGTGGGATTGCCTCGGGTATCCTGTATAATTTCCTGTTCAAAGTAATAATAACACAACGAGGCCTAGACTCATATACAAAATGACATTTCCATAAATAAGGTTGGCCCAAAAGAACATCACAAACTTCGAGAGGAGAAACATCACACAATACCTCATCTTTGAAGGGCTTGATTCTGTATGACAGTCGACACTGTTGGCTGACACAGAGATCACTTCCTTGGTGGAGCCATCCAATGGTGTAGGGTTGTGGGTGTGGCGTTATTGGCAGGGCTAGCTGCTTGACGACCTCTACTGAGATGAGGTTCTTCTAGCTACCACTATCAATGATGAAGTGCAGTTGGGTGCCTTTTACCCACATCTGTGAATGGAAGAGGCGCTCTCATTCTTCTGGCTCATCTGGTTCACTAGGATGGAGGTTGGTGGTAGCAACGGTGGCACTAGGTTCTATGTCAATGATCCGTCTTCCCCTTTTTGGTTCTGTCTCATAGTCAGAATCTACATATGATCCAGAGGCTTTCACTTTGGCCACCATCGACTGCTTTGAGTGACAGTTAGCAGTGTTATGCCAAGGGTTCTTATGGAAGTTGCATCACTTCCCGATGTCTTTCTTTGTCTTTCCGGTGTCCTTCTTTGCTTGCGGCTTGGACTGGTTGTCTTGATACTATCCATATTTACTTTTTCCTTTGTTCTGTGGGTTGGGGCTGCCCTTTCCTGGCTTTTGTTGTGAGGGGTTCCCAGGCCCAAATAGTTGTGTCTTTTGTTTGAGCTTCTGCTTGATTTTGACGGCATATCTATAGGTCGCGCCCAAGGATGAGATGTCTAGAAATTCCATTTTGGTCTAGATGTATCTATGCAGAGTAGCATGATACTTGAGCACAAGATTTCACTCTGAATCTTTGATACCCAACTTGGTGTGCAAGGTATGGAAGATATTTGTGAAATCTGGCACTGCTTGGTCTCTTTCTTGCCGCAGTGTGGTCCATTTGGTATATAGGTCATCATAACTTCTGACAGGATAGTATTGTTCCTTAATAGCATCCTTGAAGGATTCCCAGGTGGTCATGACTGAAAATAATGAGGGTTCCTCTGTTTCCTTTTGCTCACAGAACGTTTCCTACCAATCTTTGACATGGGGAACGACTTTGAGGAGTGCAAAAGTAATCTCTTCTCTATTCGAAAAGTTATGGACAGAAAAATACCCTTCTAGTAGATTCAACCACTTGTCTACAACATCTGTGTCTATCTGACCTTCAAATATGGGAATATCGAAGTTTATTTGTACCTTGAAGGGGGCGGTGCCTCCGTTCGAAGAAGATGCGTCACCTGTTGGTAGTTGCTGAAGGATTTGCATGAAACTATCCATCATCTCGTTCCTTTGTTGTGTGAGATATTACTCAATCAATAGTTTGAAAGGATATCATGTCCCATCATCATTCTTTTCTCCTACCATGAGAGGTCACTTGGGCGTGCGAGAGTTTTTGTCCTCAAGAGAAACAAGCTTGAGACCCAAGTCTTTGTACTCTGACCTCGTTGGGGACATGCATTAAGACGACAAGGAGCAGACCGCTCTAATACTACTAATTCAAATTTTATGAGCAGAACAAAATGAATACATATTATTAACAGGTGCTTAACACAAAATAACAGAGATACAATAAAACTAGTTTTCTATTCAATAAAGAAATAAGCTGGAAACTGTAAAATGCAGCGGAAACAAGCTTGTTGGAATGGTGACGGCTTATCTATGAGAAGAGATGTGAAAGTTGCGCTCATTTGCAAGAATATGATTACAATGAGGCTCTGAAGTCCTTTTTACAATAAACAAGAATGCCAAAAAATACTAGACATCCAAAAACCTAACCCTAGGAGATGAAGCGCCAAAAGTCATGTGGGCCCCATTTGGGTAAGTCAGTACATCAACTTGCTGGGGTCGTAACTTTTGCATACGATCTTCGTTTTAGGCGTATGATAGCCCATTGGAAAGATCTATCTGAGGACTAGAACAGTTGCACAAAATTTCAAGATATTGTAACATACCCCAAAAAAACGTCGTTTAGGGCCTCAAAACGGTTCTGGAAGTTCAGGACCCGAAAAACTGCTAAAAATAGTCAATTATCAAAATTGCTAGAAAGTTGTTTTGAGCCAGCTGAAAAAGGTGGGTGGCCATCGATATCCACCTATATCATAGAGCTAACAACAAGAACAGTAACAACTTTTAGAGTTATACACAAAGGGTTATTCAAGGAGACCTAGTGACACACAAAGAAAAAGTTACAACAGGTTTGAATCTTTGAGCATTGAAGTGGAATGTTACAAATGTAACAATTTTAGACACATGGCCAAGGATTGTAGAATGATAGTCCCTCCTAAAGAACCTCAACAGAATAACAATAGTCACACACAAGAACCTCAAAAAACGACATGGATAAGAAAACAAGATCAGTAGAATAATGTAGAATGCACAGTCGATTTACAAGCTAGGCAGGAGAAACAAGGTTGGTATGTTGACAGTGAATGTTCAAAACACATGATAGGTGATAAAGACAAATTTATTACATTACAAAAAGAAAAAATGGATCATTCTCCTTCAGAAATGATAATTCATCCAAAATCATTGGACAAGGCATAGTCTGAATTGGGAACAAGAATGAAAAGGCACAAAATGTTCTATTGGTAGAAGATATGAAACATAATATTCTAAGTGTGAGTCAAATTTGTGACCAAGGTCATAAACTTATTTTTGATTCAGAAAAGTGTGAGATAAGAAAAGAAGGTTCAGGGAAATTGGTCGGTACAACTGCAAGAACTTCAAATAATATATATGTGTTAAGTGAAATTGGAAATGAAAAGTGCTTTCTAGGAAATGAAGATGAAAGTTGGCTATGGCATAGAAGAATGGGTCACATGCATTTTGATAACCTTGTCAAAGTCAGCAAAAGAGAAGCAGTTAGAGAAATGCCCTAGATCATGAAACCAACCAACACTTTATGCAAGCATTGTCAACAAGGAAAGCAAACAAAGACCAGGTTCGAATCAAAGGAATATTCAACAACAAGACCACTGGAAATTGTTCACATTGATCTAGTTGGATGATCTACAACAAAGGTCTTAAAAGGTGAAAAATACTTTATGTTATTAGTTGATGATTATACAAGAATGACTGCAGTTTGCTTTCTCAAGAACAAGTCAGAAGCTTTTGAAAACTTCAAGATCTACAAGGAAATGGTTGAAAATGAGATGGATTCAAGAATCAAATGTTTGAGATATGATAATGGAGGAGAGCTCACTTCAAAGGAATTTATGGACTACTGTAGAAGTTATGGAATAAAAAGACAATTCTCCATTGCTAGGACACCTCAACAGAATGAAGTTGTTGAAAGAAAGAACAAGACAGTACAAGAAATGGCTTGAACAATGCTAATGGATTCCAAATTGACAGATATAATTTGGACACAGGCATTGCATACAACAATTCACATTCAAAACAGAGTAATGCTCAAAAACAACACTGATAAAACTCCTTACGAGCTATGGAAAGGAAGACCAACAAATGTGAAGCATTTCAGAGTTTTTGGAAGCAAATGCTACAACAAAAGAGAAGATGGCAGAATGAGAAAGTTTGATTCTCGTGTGGACAAAGGAATACTTTTTGGTTACTCAAGTACAAGGAAAGCATACAAGTGTTAAAATCTAATATTGAACAAAGTTGTGTAAAGCATCAACGTAACAATTGATGAAACAGGTAGACCATAATCAAAGGAAGAAGAAAACAAATCAATGGAACAACTTTTTGAAGAAGAAGATGAAAAATAAGTAGAAGAGGAAGATGAATATGAAGAGAATCTGACAGAAGCAGAAGAACAAGTTCATAAAGTATCTCCAAAGACACCTAGCAAACGAGTACAGAAGAATCATCCTTCAGATCAGATTATTCGAAACAAATATGCAGGAGTTGAGACTAGAAGAAAAATCCGTTCACCAGAACAAACACACCTAGAAATCTTATCTACAATTGAACCAAATTGTTTTGAAGAAGCCAACAAGGATGAATTTTGGAATAAGGCCATGGATGAAGAATTGGATCAAATAGAGAAAAATGACACTTGGGAATTGGTTCGAAGACCAAAGTATAAGAATGTGATCGGCACAAAATGGGTTTTCAAGAATAAATTGAATGAAGATGGACAGGTTACAAGGAACAAATCTAGATTGGTATGTAAAGGATATGCATATATTGAAGGAATCGACTTTGAAGAGACATTTTCCCCAGTTGCCAGAATGGAAGAAATCCGTTTACTTTTAGCTTATGCATGCTCCAAAAATGTTAAAGTATATCAGATGGACGTAAAATTATCTTTTCTGAATGGGGAACTTGAAGAAGAAGTCTACATTGAACAACCAGAAGGATTTCAGTTGTCAAAGAACACAGACTATGTATGTAAATTAAAGAAGGCCTTGTATGTTCTAAAACAGGCTCCTAGAGCATTGTACTCCAGAATGGATAAGTATCTATAGTAGGCAGGGTTTAGAAAAGGAAGTGCAAACAACAACCTCTACATCAAGGTAAGTCAAGGTAATATTTTATTAATTGAAGTTTATGTTGATGATATTATTTTTGGTAGTGATGATGACAGGTTAAGCTAGAAATTTGCAAAAGACATGCATAATGAATTTGAAATGTCGTTACTTGGACAACTATCCTTCTTTTTAGGACTTCAAATACGTCAAAGAAACCAAGGAATTTTTATTTCTCAAACCAATTATATAAGAGAAATGCTAAAGAGGTTCGGAATGGAATATTGCAAACCAGTTATCACTCCCATGAAAACCAGTTGTAGGTTGAGCAAAGATTATGATTCGAAGTCTACAGATCAGAGGCAATACAGGTTAATGATTGGTATCCTACTATATGTGACAACATATAGACCAGATGTAATGCAAGCAGTTGGACAGGTGGAACGGTTTCAAGCAGCACCAAAGGAATCACATGTATTAGCAGTAAAGAGGATTTTCAGATATCTCAAAGGAACAGAAGAGTTTGGATTATGGTATCCAAAAGGAAAATATCTATCACTTATTGCCTACACAGATGCAGATTGGGCAGGTTGTATTGATGACTGATGAAGCACCAATGGAACAATGTTCTACTTAGGTGAGTGTTTGGTATCATGGCTAAGCAAGAAAAAATCATGAGTATCTCTATCTACAACCGAGGCAGAGTATCTTGCACCAACAACATGTTGTACACAGGTTCTTTGGATGAAACAAACTTTGAAAGATATACAGGTTGAGTATGATGAGCCCATTCCAATATATTGTGATAATACAAGTGCCATCAGTATCTCAAAAAACCCAGTGATTCACTCCAATATGAAGCACATTCCAATCAAGTATCACTTTCTACGGGAACAAGTTGCAGCAAAGAACATCAGAGTTGAGTATGTGGGAACAAAATAAAAAGTGGTAGACATCTTTACAAAACCACTTCCATGGAAAGACTTTGAATATCTTCGCCAAATCCTTGGAGTTATTTCTCCAAAATGAATGTTTTTTTAATGATTTTTGAATGCTTATCTTATATGTCTTAGATGTACACTAGGAAGCACCAAAAGAGGATAGTTCAGTCAGGGGGAGCATGTTAAGCCCTAATATTGGATCATTACCACTTAATTGGGGCATATTAGATTAGTAATGTTATTTTATTTATGTCGGCTTTAGGCCATTAGTTGTGATTTAGATTAGTAATGTTATTTTATTTATGTCGGCTTTAGGCCAT
>ML777668.1:490951-521340 GCA_009831015.1 Picea engelmannii
TTGAGACAAGTAGTTCATGAGTTGGCACATACATGAGGTGTATAGTTGATGATGTTGGTACATATTGATGAGTCATAGTTGATGAGTAGTTGACACATGATTGGTACATACTTGGTACATGGTTGGATGCACTTGTTTATGGTGCAGGTTGATTATAGGTTATTTGGTACAGGTTGGTGCATGGTTGATGCACTTGTTTATGGTACAGGTTGATTACAGGTTGAGGTACAGGTTGATGAATGGTTGATGCATTGTTTAGATTTATTGGTACAAGTTTACAATGGTATATTTCACAGTGATAGGTTGACAATGGTTCCATCATTCTACTTCTACTTTAGGGTGGCAGGACAGGGAAAGGATAGGTGTTTGTAGCCACCTTCCGGTTGTAGCTGGAGAACATAGGGGGTTGTAGCCTCCTTCTGGTTGTATCCAGAGAATTTGGGAGTTGGAGATTCCCTCAAGTTGTAGCCTGAGAAACTAGGGGGTTGGAGCCTCCTTCCAGTTGTAGCTAGAAAAAAAAGGAAGTTGGTGCTTCCAATGAATGTAATTCTTCAAGACATATAAGAAAAAGCATTCTTTGGTTTTCTCCCGATTTGGGTTTCCATGTAAAACATTGGTGTACTGTGTATGTGTATGTTTGTTCATTTGTTCATTGATTATTTACTCTGCAGTTATTAGATGATAATTCTTCATTGATATAACACTTGGATTATATGATTAAAAAGGATTAAATTGCTTTATTATTGATTCACCCCCCCTCTCAGTAATCCAACAATATTACAGGAATTATTGAATGCATGTATATATTATATAACGTAGAAATTATTATGCTAAAAACTGAAATGATGTGAGTATTGCTAACTCATGAAGTTGAAAATACTTCAGGAGTTGTTAGATATTGCAACAAGAAAGTTACATGTTAAAGTAGTTACATAAAAATTATGGAAAAGCTCTATCAAGGGAACAAAGTGATAGCAATATTGACAGATAGAAGAAATCAAATATTGGTTGATAATACATGTGTAGAGAATGATGGGTTCATTCCAATTGATAGTTGTATTAATGGAAGTGATTGAATTTTAGTTGTAAACAATTCTGAGATCACTTTGTGAATTTGTTTTGAATTGTTACCATGAAAATATATATCTTGTACACAAGATATTGAAAATTTGTTTGGCTGAGTGTGAATTGAGGAAATTGCAGGTAGAATGGTATTGGATATGGCAGGAATGTAATCCCATAAGGAAGACCAATTCCTGGTGTTGCAAGAGCTAAATTCTATGAGAAAAAAATTCATGCCTGGGAATTTTATTTCCTGTATATAAAAAGATTTGAGAAATTAAAAAAATTATTATGATATGCTAAAAATTGGTTTGGTTGATCCAAGGTTGAGAAAATTGCAGGAATAATGGTATTGGGTATGGAATTGTTGTAAGACATAATAAAAATTGATGCCTGCAACTGTAAGAGCTAATGAATTATGAGCAGGAAGCTCATGCTTGGAAAAAATTATTTTCTTGTATAAAACAGATTTGACATGTATGATTGAAAATTGTTATAATGATATCTCATGATAATTGTATGTGTATAATACATATGAGATGTTGGATATGCAAAATGGAAGCTCATGAAAAGGAGCACTAGAAGGAAATCAAGCTCAATGATGAAGGCATAAAATGAAGAAAGTCCAATGGACTTGTTGTAGCTAGATTTCTTGGAACTGCAACTATGAAACTTTATAGTCAAGTGCACTTGATCCATGGAGAGAAGTGGAACAACCTAAGGGACTACATGGCAGAGAAAGAGGTTCATTTCTTTGGGTTATGTAGGATGATAGGGAATGTGAGCTTGCTGGTTGGAACTGCTGCAAGAAATATAAATTATGAAGACCATTATACATGTTTTGGGTCGAAATGCCTATGTATACATGTTTAATTTTAGGCTAGAGTGCCTATGTATATAAGAGTTGGTTGGATTTCCTATGTGGATTAAGGCCAGAGAGCCTAGATTTCTAATGTTAATAAAATTGGAATGGTATTGTGCACCGAGGACAGTGAAAAAATAAGGGGATGAGGATGTAACACCCCGGTTTTAATCCCTATGAACTATATTGTATTATGTAATTGTGACTTCAGTTGGTGAGCTGGTAAAGTTGAAAAGGGGCCAGAGTGCCTAGGAAATGTAATACATCTATATACATTACTGGCTACAAGATCGACAAGGAAAAAATAGATAGGGGGCTATGACTCCACAAGAGAGGGGGATAAAGGGGATAAGTATTTTTATAATATTTTATTTACCAATAATTGATTTTATGGAGAAAAGTGGTTACATGAGCTTCTTGGGAGGAAGGCCATCTGGTTCTTATTTTCATGTAATTATATAAACATCCCTTTTTGGTTGTTTTGGTGTTGTTCTAGGTTCACTTGTACTTATTCATTCATTGTTACACACTTCTCACTCTTTCATTTTTGGTGCCTCATTCTTTCTAATTTGTGTGTGTTGGACCTTGACCAACTTTTGAGAAAACATTGGTCCTGTTTGACCATTTTTGGGACTTCGACAGGCTAGTCAAAGATGGAACACCAAGGCGGAGTTGAGATCATGGGATCTCACCTATTTTATGGGATTTTTGGGCCTTTTAGGGTTTATGTAATGGGTTAAGGGATGTCATACCATGGGTTTAACCATGATTAGGACTTTTTGTAATGTATAAATAAGTAGCTAAGTGATATAAGAAGTAGTTATGAGTACTAGTTATTGACCAACTTAGTGAATGACTAGTTGGATTTGCGCAAAATGATGTAGATGTAAGGCTTTGTGCTAGTAAAAAGTTGGGTATGTGCCTTGACCTGATTTTGGGAAGGAGGATCTGGTGGGTTACGTGCAGATCTCCTGTCCTCTACGAAGTTTCTCTTTGTGGCTTTGTGCGCAGGAGCCAAAGAATGTAGAAATATTGAAGATTAATAGAGAAGAGAAGAAGAAGTTGTTGGGTGAACCACATATATCCTGTGTTTTGATGTGATTTGTGCAATGTTTCTCATGTTGTTTAAGTGTTTATCTTCTTAGTGAAGTGATCTTGATGTATGATAGGTAGATCTATGGATGCTTAGTTCTTTATGATATTTGATTGTTAGATATGAGTAAATGATATGTTCTAGGTGATTGAAAGTACTTGATCTTGGTTGCTACTGCGTTGATCTATAATTAGGTTTTAATTTGCGATGTGAACGGGACTTATGAACTAATGCATATTGATTGTCTAAGTGATCTATTAAGTGTTGTAATCACAAATCTGTGTCTCAACTAGGTTGTATACACCTAAGTCCTGCAACCCCCTGCCTCTACCTCAGGTGAGACTTCATCTTCTTTGCAGGTGTTGCCAAAAGGGCCGGTAGTTAGGGTTTTGTTAGTGTGTTGCTGAAGCGTTGACCCCTGGGTTTTCCCCTATGCCAACAAATAATTTCATTTTCGGGACCTAAAACCATGATTGCTGGGAACTGAAGAAAAGAGAAAGCTTTGTGCATAGATCTGTTGCTGCAGTGAACAATATTCTACTTGACTTGCAAAGATCTGTGCTAAGAAAGGAACCAGATCTGAAGAAAAGAGGTAAGATATTAAAGATTTGTGCTCTGATAAAGGTAAGATAAGTGGAAATGTTTTCTTCAAAAGTATGAATCTAGGTATGTTTGATAGATTTTATCCTAGTCTGAAAACTAGGGCAGAGTTAGAAGAAAGAATCGATTTGAATATATTTGATAGAGATAGTGAAAGATATGTTATTCCTATGCATCGAAAGAATTTTTGGACTAATAAGTGGATGTAGGAACCTAGAAAGAATTTTTGCAGATTGTAGGTCCATCATTGTGATCCTAGTGCGCAGTATAGGAAAGGTTGGGGATTGCTTAAAAGAAAGAGAGGGTTGACATTGTTTTATAATTGCAGAAGATCAAGACATCTTGCTAAGGAATGCCTTGGTATAGGTCTTATTTGTCTCTATTGTAAAGCTATTTGCCATGAATTTGAGGATTTCCCTAGAATGATTCCCAAAGTTGAAAAGATGAACATGAGACTAGAAATCTATGAAGAAGGTCAAGGGACTAAGGATATGTTAGAGAACTAGAAAGAGTCAGAGACTATGTTATTACAACTGAAAGAAACACTGAATGATCACAAAGACATCAATTTAGCAGAGATGTTAAAAGAGAAACAATGCATAGAAACAATAATAGGAGACTTTGACATAGATTGTGTACTGGATGAGGACACACAAGTGAATATCATGCCAAAAAGCACTTGGGAAATTTTGGTAAATCCTGCTCTGATACCTTCTTTGGGAATAATAGGTTTATTTCAAGGAAAGATGGTAACCCTGTGTGGAAGACTTACTCATGTACCTATGATAGCCCATGGAACATCGATTGAAGAATAATTTAAAGTTATTAAGTTTGTTGAGAATAACGCCCCATTTTCACTTTTGTTAGGAAAGAATTGGATTGAGAAGGATCATATCAGAAGAAAAGAAGAGGAGGAAGACACTGGACAGAAAAAGCAAGAACTATGGGACTTCATAGCCAGAAAAATAGAGTGATTAATACAAGAAAAAGAGGATAAGTCAAAGTAGCAAAAGGAAAGATAATTAGTTGTCGAAGTTGAAAGAACACAAGAAGGCTTAAAGAACATGTCCATGCAGGAAAGAAGTGCATCCACCCTGAAAATAGTAAGAGAAGAGGTATTATCTCTGAACCTTCTGAAAGAACATCAACAATGTGAAGTTACTACACTAAGAGAAGATAAGAATAAGAATGGAAAGAGGAATCTAGAGACTCGGATCACAAGAAAAAAAGCAAGAAAGCTCAGTAAGAAGAAAGCCAAGTTAGAAAAACTACAGGAAGTTACAGTAACAACTTTGCAGGAGACAAGTCCGTAGAATTTGAACCTTGTTGGAATAACATAACAACACAGAATGGGAATTCACCATGGCAAAGCTATATGATTGTTGGAGGTGCCCCGACCGTTAGAATGATGCTCTAGAATGACTAGAAACACAATTATTGACGAAAAGACTGTCATTGGACCATTGGGACTGCACCATAACGACCCGATTCATATTGATTGAAGCATTTCTGCCCATTGGAGGAATTTGTTACAATGTTGCATATTTAACCCATCGGATGCTGCGCTAGGACCACTTTTTGCAAACCAAGATATCCGAGAAAACAAAGAATTGATTGCATACCGCGTTGTGCTGTCTAGACCTCGCCATCTGTTTGATTACCTTGTCTATCTATTCTCTTACCCAATCTCCTTGATTACAAGTGTGAATGTCGAGCGAGCATAGCACACTAGAGAAGTCTATGGAGGAGATTTTGATAGAACTCATGGCTGAGAAAGTCATGTCTGTAGGAATATAGGCATCGTCGACTGGAAAATTGCAAGCATCCACATCAACTGGATGACGTTATGGTTGCGCTACTGAGAAATGAAGCAAACACCGCGATGATATGGATAATGTGGAGAAGATACCATCGGTCTTGCCAAAATACATCTCACCTTTGGTTGGCGCGGTTAACCGCAAAAAAATCTCGTGTTTTTTTTAATACATGTTGATCACTGCGTACCTCTCGAAGGGGATACGCGCAATTGGACACTAGTTAGGAATGATCCCATCTCTCAATATCAGTGAATTAAACTTCAGAGACCGGAATAACTATGCGATGCTCATGCTACATAGGTACTTGATGAAGATGACTGGGAATAATCCCAAGATAATTCCCCAGCTGTGGATTAAGGAGTTTGTGTAATCAACGATCTTGAATGTGATGAATATCCCCCACTTTGGTCGACATCAGGAGGTTAACTCTTGCATTAAAATACTCTTGTCATGCTATTATGAAGGTTATATTTGGTTATATATGTGCATCACTGTGGATCTAGTGTTGATCCACTTCATTGGATTAAGCATGCAGGGACCAGACCCTCAATAGTTCTACCTAGGGAAGACGTCAGATCTCTCCTTGGCCCAGTGTATAAAAGAAGACGTCATATCTCTCCATCTAGGATGACATAGTGTGCCTTTCTTTCCAACTGATTGCTGGAAAGATCGTCAGAAAGAACTGGCCAACACAAGTCACAGGGTTCATAGTGGACCTCACAGGGAAGTGTGTAGAAGGTATGTAGATGAACTAGGTGAGATACCTCATCAACGAGCTGGAAAAAGATTGATGCGAAGCGCAAGATCAAGGGTATGAGTTTCACTTTAGTTGGCTATTGGTATTGATATCATTTGTCGATTGGAAAATGCCGAAAGGACCAACCTTCCTAGAAGTTGAGCCATCAGAGTCATTGGCCACAAGTTTCTCCACCTTATGGTACATGAATGATATGGTGAAGCAATGGAAGTCAAATGTTGTCTTGCATACTTACTACCTACAGCTAAAGAATGCCATTGAATCATTCCCCCGAATGACACCAAATACACTCCATCAGTATAGACCATTCACAAAGTTTCGTGTAGAGTAACACTTCATCTACATCATCATGTGTAGGGATGAAAGTAAGGAGGAGCTGCAGTCTTACTATAAGTTGACCGAGAAAGACATGGAAGAGATCACTAAGGAATGGCCAACAAAATTCCTTGTACCAGTTGAAGATGTCAAACTCTCCGACCCTGACATCATCGAAAGTCCTTTGGTCACTCGGATTGAGTATGATGGACAGAGCAACACAAAGAAAAAAAAGAGAAAGGAGGAAGTGAAAACATAGAAATTGATGAGAAGGACAGTGCATCGGAGGAAACTGCACCTGACTCACCTGTAGGAGGAGGAGGAGACAAAGTAAACCAAGAGGAAGGAGGGGAAGAAGGAGAAAAGCATGAAATAGGTGAAGTAACACCACCAAAGGATCCCTTTATAGAGGCCGAGAAATCAAAGAAAAGGAAGGTTTCTTCGCAAAAATCCTCAGCATGAAAGAAGACCCGAGCCAATAATCCTCAGTCGCAGAATGTGCTCATAGTGGACAATATCGAGCTCATCATCACAACTATATAAGATGCTTCAGAAGATATCCTATAGAGACATGAAGAAAAGTAAGAAACACTGTATGACAGAATAGAGAAGGAGCTCAAAGACATCCAACAAGATATCCATTCAAGCTGCGTAGTGCCTACTATGCCGTATTCAGCAGAAAGTGTAGAATTGGGGGATGAGCCCACCCAATTATGAAGGCTAGAATATGAAACTGAAGCTCGACTCCATCGAGTCCAAGGAGAAAAGGAGCAGGCCACATAGACCTTAAGTAAAGAAAATGAGGAGGCCCTAGAGAAACTTCAATTTGCGTAGAAGGAGAAAAATTAAATTCAACTGAAGTTTGAGCAGGACAATGTGAAGATATAGGAAGAAAAATACCAATTGCTCACAGAGAATATTGTGATCAAGGAGCCAGTGACTAAAGAACTTCACTTTGTGTTGGGCTTGGTGTAGGAGGAAGAATATTCAACCAAGATACAAGTGGGGAAGCTCGCTGGGGCCATTCAACAACTTCAAGCTAGAGTAATGGAGCTAGAAATCCAAGCAGTGTCGAGCACTCTGAAAGAAGTGTGCGATTAGAGGGAAGAAGCTTCCAGGAACATAGTAGAAAGAATTAGGGAACTTGCCTCAGAGTGTAAGAAACTAATTGATCGAAGTGCACAGACCTATGAGCACCTTGCAGAAGATATGGAGATGAGGAAACTTGAGGGACAACTCCAAGAGGTGAAGCAAAAAGCGTCCATCATACAAGCACAGATGAAGCTACTTACTAGTGTTTAGAATATGAAGAGGTCACAGGTGTAGCGTGCAGTCCATCAGATGTGCACAGTCCAGGAACAGTGCACAATCCAACAACAAGTTACTGTTATCCAGAGAAAGGTTATGGAAGTGACACAGAGACTTTAGTCGATGCAGGATGAAGAGCCTGCATGATTTTTGAAGAGCTTGAAGGACACAGCTCATAGCTGGAACAAGTGGTTATGGCAGTGGAACAACGCCTAGAAGGACTTGTTACAAAAAAAGTGATTCAAGAGTTCACCGAGCAAGAGGCTCTGGCGAAGCATAAAGTCAAGGAAGCTCGAGGCCTTCGAAGAAGCCCTACCCAAATCTGAATGACTCGGGACGAGTCATAGGTGAGTGTTGGGGGCCTGTTGGCCCTTAACCAAGTTTTGAGGAAACATTGGTCATTTTTGACCATTTTTGGGACTTCGATAGGCTGGTCGAAGATGGAATGCCAAGGTGGAGTTTAGATCATGAGATCTCACCTATTTTACGGGATTTTTGGGGGTTTTAGGGTTTATGTAATGGGTTAAGGGATGTCGGCCCATGGATTTACCCATGATTAGGCTTTTTTGTAATGAATAAATAAGTAGCTAAGTGATGTAAGAAGTATCTCTAAGTACTATTTATTGATTGGCTTAGTGCATGAGTAGTTGGCTTTGTGAAAAAGGATGCATATGTAAGGCTTCGTGCTAATAAGGATTCGGCTCTATGCCTTGACCTGATTCTGGGAAGGAGGATCTGGCAGGTTGCACGCAGATCTCCTGTCCTCTACAGAGTTGCACTCTGTGGCTTTGTGCATAGGAGTCGAATAATGTAGAAATATTGAATATTAATAAAGAAGAGAAGAATAAGTTGGTGGACGTATCCCCACACTGGGATGAACCACGTATATTCTGTGTTCTGATGTGCTTTGTGCAATATTTATCATGTTGTTTATGTGTTTATCTCCTTAGTGCACTGATATTGATGTATGATAGGTAGATCTATGGATGCTTAGTGCTTTATGATATTTGATTGTTAGATCTGAGTAAATGCTATGTGCTATTTGATCAAAAGTACTTGATATTGGTTCCTACTGCGTTGATCTGTAATTAGGTTTTAATCTATGATCTGAACGAGACTTATGAACTAATGCATATTGATTGGCTAAGTGATATGTTAAGTGTTATAATCACATATCTGTGTCCTAGCTAGGTTGTAGACACTTGATTCCTGCAACCCCCCTGCCTCTACCTTGGCTACGACTTCATCTACTTTGCAGGTGTTGCCGAAAGGGCCGATAGTTAGGGTTTTTTTGGTGCGCTACTGAAGCGTTGAACCCTAGGTCTTCCCCTGTTCCAACAATGTGCCCTTGGTTTGAGCATGGAAATGAATGGTTGGAAGAGGAGAACCATTGCTATATGGTTGTAGTAAATTACTTATCATTCCAGGAGGAAATGAATTCTTGAGTGCATGAGATTGATGGAAGTTCAGAGAGAACTATCCACAAATTAGAATCCTTGGAGTTTCCAGTAGGGTGATTTCCTAACCAGTAGCACTGAATCCATGGAGAGAAATGGAACAACCTGAGGGACTGCATGGTAGAGAAAGGTGTTCTTTTCTTCGTGTCGTGCATGCTGAAGGGGAAAGAGAGATGGAAATTAGGAATTGTTGTGTGGTTGATGTTAGCACCATGATTTCATAGATAAGGTTAGAATTTTGTCAACAATTTGCAAAGTCATGCTTGTTACAACCCATATCGTTTTTATGTCTGGCATCATCTAACATCTCCAAGGGTCAATTTCAAAAGGAAGGTTATCATTTATTATTTCCATTTCCATTTGCAACTGCACGCTGCAAAATTTTCTACGCATTGCACATAGAACTTCACTGCACAAAGGATTTTTTCATGCAGTGGATTTCATCATGCAGTGGATGTTGTCGCGCAAAGGACACTATCGCGCAGAGGATGTTGTCGCACAGAGAATTTCGTCGCACATAGGATGTTGTTGTGCAGAAAATGTCATCGCACAAAGAATGTCGTCACGCAAAGGATGCTACCACGCAGAGAATGTTGTCGCGCAAATAATGTTGTCACGCAAAGGATGCTGTCACGCAGAGGATGTAGTGGACGCACTGCGTAAATGACTGGTTTAGTGGTCAACTTCAAGATCAATTTTTGACCAACTGGAGAGGAATTTTGAAAATCCCCGAGAGGTTTTTGTCGAGGATAAAAGAATTATAAAAACCTCTCTCATATTTGCAAAATGTGTCACGGATTGAGAGATTCGAAGGAATATTTGAGCCCTATTTTTTAGTTTTCATGATTTTCTGTCTGAGACATGTTTTTACGACACATATTACGGCCAGCTGGAGGTGAATTTAAATAAACTGAGAGAGGATTTTATTTATAACGAGCTTAAATACAAAAACCTCTCTCAGTTTTGGAAAATAGTTTTTTATTAGTGAGATATGATGTCATATTTAACGCCTATTTTCCTAGTTTGCTA
Organism: Picea engelmannii; assembly: GCA_009831015.1. NCBI lineage: Eukaryota > Viridiplantae > Streptophyta > Pinopsida > Pinales > Pinaceae > Picea > Picea engelmannii. Next base: position 501,252 of record ML777668.1, read on the forward strand.
CACAATCCATTGTGTTTTGGCTATAGGTTACTCTTGCGTAGAAAAATTGGTCTGCAAGGGTGAAAAAGTGTCTAGAAGTGCACATGATGACTCATCATAACCATATGGTCAAATTTTGATCATGATCAATGATTATAAAGAATATTTTGGTTACGATTATGATTTGGCAAAGTCGGGTTTTCTATTTTTAGTGAATCCATTGAAGTTGTTTCTCTCTTTGAAAGAAAACAGATCCACAATTCTAGGAGGGAGTAGTTCGACCCCAACAACCAAGGGTGACATTATTTTTCTATATATGGGGATCATTTTCATGTAAACAATGTTGGTTGGAAAAATTAGTATAGACATCGTCTATTGAATGTAATTTGAGTTCGGTTGAAACTTAATGCAAAAATCCTGTAACTTTGATGAAAAGATTATAATTGTAGTAGTTGGATGTATTTTTTCCTCTCTTTGTGTACGTGCTTCCTGTTGTCTTTATTCATATATTTTTCTGTCTGAATCAGAACCAATTTTTGAACCTGGGATTTTCCGCGCAGCGCCCTTTGTTCGTGCCATTTAGAAAAACCGTTTTCCTCTAAGTTAAACTCTGAATTCATCCTTAGTGATGCTCCAAGTTTCTTTATATTTTATTCTCCCCACTTCACACAACAATTTTTACACTGAAAACCATTTCTCGCTTAGCCTTTATCCTCTCAAGTTCAGTCACCGAGTCATTTGTTTCTATCGTTTCTCGAATTGAATCCATAGCCCAAGGTATTACTCTCTTGCGCCAATATAAGAATAACTTATTATTTCGAAAGGTGTTAAATCTAGACAAAAAATTTAAAGACATATCCCGCGCTGAGACTGTGTCTCTCTCGAGATCCCTCTCCAGATTCAAAAGGCTAGTTTCAGATCTCAAAGTTGGTTGAAAATTTTACCTCTGTTGTTTTTCTCTCAACCGAACATATTTACAGAGTGCTAACATTTTCATGTCGTTGTCGGGGACGGGATTGAATGAAACTTTACCTGGGAAGAACGACATCATTTCAGTTCTAAGGTCTAAGAGAAATAGACACTTAGGCACATATTGGTTGTATTTCTTCTCTGGTGACTCCACACATCCGAAAATCAGTTTGAAGGTGATTCCACTGGCATAAAAATATAGAGCTAAAATTTTTATGGTGACTCAAATCAAGCTTCAAATGTGATTCAAAGACCCCACTAGAGAATGAGACCTGTTGACAGAGATATGGAAGAGTGGTATGGAAAAATCAGGTACTCGATCATAAGTTTAGTTCAAGAAATACTCTTTTGTTTCATCAATATCATCTTGTCATTTCCTGAGTTTTTAAAAGAATATTTCTTCACTTACTTCATTCAAATGAATCCCAGAGATATACCCTTGTATATCCTTCATTGCAAGCTGTAGGTATACCTCCTTCTTGTATAACCTATATTCACCAAACTCCTTCCTCTGAAATATATGATGTTCATGATCATTCTTGTGAGCTTAATGAAACCAAATCTAATCTTCTACATTCTATTCTTAATCATCTACCCTCCAAGATTCAAGAAAGATACAGTCCTCTTAAATTTCCTTCCATCCTTCATGAATTTCCTCTGAAACATTAGAAGTATCTTCCTAGGTTCGATGGATATCTTGATGGACAATCAGCTGAAAAACATATTTAGTTCTTTGATCATTTCATAGACCTTTTTGAAATCGAACATGATGATGTGTCTATAAGGAACTTTTCTTAGTCCTTACAAGGAGATGCCAAAGCATGGTTCAAACATTTGCAGCCTCAGTCGATTAGCTTGTGGGATGAACTGAGGGAAGCGTTCCATAGATTTTGGGGTGAGAGAAATTCATGGGATCTAATCCTTTCAGATTTTTATGCCATGAGAAGAATGAAATATGAAACCATCTAAAATTCCAGTAGGAGGTTTGCTAGTCTTTATTATAAACTACCTAAAGAAGTCCAACCTCCTAAAGTTGATACCATGCTACATTATGTAACAACCTTTCAAACATACTTATCTTTTCTTTTGATGGAGAGGAAGTCTATGTCTTTACAACAGATGTTCAACAATGCTCAGGAAGTTGAAGATAATATTCAAGCATGTAAACAGATTCAAAATGAGGAGTTGGCTGCTAAAGAACATGATAATGAATATGAACAAAGAACAATTGATTTGAATCTTGAGAAGAGGGTTAATAATATCATATGTCCTCTTGAAGCTTCAAATGTTGATGATTTTGCAAAGGATTATATTCCACTTATTGAAAAAGAAGGTGCTAATTTATCTTCTGATCCATCTCATGATAAGCACCGGGATGATTGTTTTTTGTATTCATTTGTAGACAGACAAGAAAATGAATTTGCAAATCAGCTTGTTGAAGCGCAGGTTGATGTCCCAAGATTTTTCTTGTTAGGTGACATTACAGATGTTGTTGATTTGACTATATATGATGAATATGATGATGGTTATGAAGTTGAATTCCTAGAACAACTAACTTCATGTACTCTATCAGAAAATGTTCCTTTTCAGTAGTGTAATGAGAGCAATCAACCTACATATCAAGGTTACAAAGAATAATATGAAGAAATTACTGAATCAGCTGAAGAAAAGTCTTTACCTTTATGCTTTTCTTCGTTTAAATTGTTGAAAGAAAATTTAATATCATCACTGAGGTAGAGGAATGTGTGCTGATGCAAAATCAAACTGATTCATGGGAAAAAATTGACAAGAAATTGCAGCAATCTTCTCATGTGTTTAATGACCCCGTTGCTTGTTATATTGAAGGTTTTATCAGTTCAAATTTGCAGCCATTGGTCGAAGATGAATCTGAAAATGAGTGTGTTCAGCAATCCAAAGAAATTGAAAAATGTGCATATGACAGCAATGAAGAAAATGAAGAAGGTTTTGAATTAGGTGAAAGAACCTTACCATTGTGTTTCACTTCTTTCAAATTGTTGAAGAAAAATGTTTATAATTTTTCAAATCAGAGATCCTCCAGGCATGATGTTTAATATGAAGAAAGAGATGGACATGCAAATGAAAACCATCTTCCATTATGTTTTTCTTCCTTTGAATTGTTGAAAGTAAATCATGAGATAATAGAGGAAGCAAAGAAGTATGACTGCATTCAAAGTGACACTGTTTTACATGAGCAATTTGTTATCAGTGAGGAAGACCAATAAAATTCTCATACCTTTAATGACCATGTTGATGATTATATGGAAGGGTATCTCAGTTTAGATTTGCAGCCTGTAATCAACTATCAGCTTGGAAATAAATATGATGGTCGATCAACGTCAATGTTAGATATGGATGGCTCACCACCAGGGGTTTCATTTCATCCAACAATGTCTTCTGAGTTAGAAGATTGTTACTTCGAGCAGTCTCAATAGATTTTTCATCCTCTTTGTGGTGATCAATAGGTTGAATTACATGAAAAGAAAGATGTAGTGGAAGGGGTGAAACATGATTGTTCTTTTATGTGTGTTCTGGAGGATCCATTTGCAGTTTTGTTGGAGGCGGCAAATAGTCCCAATGTTTTTAATTTTTTGAGATTTGAGTTTATAGATAAATTTGTGAATGAATTATCAATAAACAAGCTTTGGAGCAAGCATATGAAAAGAAAGAAAAAAGTGGATAAAGTGCTTGAATGGTTTCATTGGAAATTTGATTTCATTTTATTGCAATTTTTTTCAGCGGTTAGGGTAGGTAGGTGTGAATAAGCTCAACATGTTGAGCATTTCTTTTAGCAATCTGCATTTTTCATTTTCATCTTAGTTTCATATTTCAGTTTAGAGCATACACAGTTTTGGGTTTTTAGCGGATACAGGAAAAAGGCCAGAGCATAGTTTTCAATGGTTTGAGAACATCCCAATGGATAGGCACATGGTCTATGAGTTCTTTTCTACCTCACTGGGAGGATAGCATCCCCGTTGGAGCCAGATATTAGCACCATGATTTTCATATCTAAGGTTAGAGGTTTGACAACAATTTGCAAAGTCATGCTTCTTAGCACCCATATCGTTTTTATGCCTATCATCATCTAACATATCCAAAGGTCAATTTCAAAAGGAAGCTTATCATTTATTATTTCCATTTCCATTTGCAACTATGCACTGCAAAATTTTCTATGCGCTACAAAGAGCACTTCACCGCGCAAAGGATTTTGTCACGCAGTGGATACTGTCGCACAGAGAATGGTGTCATGAAAATAAGGTTGTCGCGCAAAGGATGTTGTCACACAGAGGATGTTGTTGCGTAGAGAATGTGGTCACACAGAGGATGTTGTCGTGTAGAAAATGTCATCGTGAAAAGAATGTTGTCGCGCAAAGGAAATTGTCACGCAAATAATTTTTTCACACAAATAATGTTGTCACGCTAAGGATGTTGTCGCGTAGAGGATGTTGTCGCACAGAAAATTCCATCGTGCATAGGATTTTGTCATGCACAGGATGTTGGTGCACACAGGATGTTGTCACGCACAGGATTTTCCTGCGCACAGGCTACAAGATGCGTTGCGTAAATGACTGGTTTAGTGGTCAACTTCAAGATCAATTTATGACCGACTTGAAGATTTTGATTCATTCCTCTCTTTGATTATGTGCTTCCTATTGTCTTTATTTATATATTTTTCTATCTGAATCAGAACTAATTTTTGAATTTGGGATTCTCCATGCAACGCCCCTTGTTCGCACCATTTAGACAAACTATTTTCCTCTAAGTTAAACTCTGAATTCATCCTCAACGGTGCTCCAAGTTGCTTTCTATTTTTTTCTCCCTGCCTCACACAACGATTTTTATAGTGAAGATGATTTCTCTCTTAGCCTTTATCCTCTCAAGTTCAGTCACCGGGTCATTTGTTTCTATTGTTTCTCGAACCAACACCATAACCCAAGGTATTACTCTCTTGCGCCAATATAACCAGAACTTATTATTTCGAAATGTGTTAATTCTAGCCAACAACTTTAAAGCCATATCCTACGTTGAGACCGTGTCTCCCGAGAGAACCCTCTCAAAATCCAAAAGGCTAGTTTCAGATCTCCAAGTTGGTTGAAAAAGTTACCTCTATCGTATGTTTCTTAGCCGAGTAGATTTATAGAGTGCTAACAATTGGGAAACCTAAGAGCTATTTATCCAACTATTTCGTGTTTTAGATTTGTCCTAGGACCTATCCTTTTGGATTCATAGCCCTTGGGGCTGACCAAATATTGAGAGTAAATGAACAACAATGTCTATGGTTGGGAAGAACGTCCTTGGACTATAGCCATTTGGTGAATGTTTACTTGCAAAGATAACTGCTCTTTGTGTTTTTGGTACAATGTATTTTCCGTTGTGTATTTAATTATCTCTTAGATGTATTTCTGTGTGCATGCTTGATGGTTATTTATTGTGCATGTCACACTATTTTTTTTTTTTTTATGTTGTAGAATGGATCTTGATTAATGCACGCGAGTCTTTCATGCTTCATTTCGAATTAATTATTATCAGAATTTGAAATATATTCAAAAGTGATTTTTGGAGGTAGTGTGGATAACCTATGGGTGCCTGGGTATGTTACACTTTGGGTTTAAATATATTCCATACCTTCTACATTTATTAAATTTTTACTTAAGGTGCTGGAAGTTTTCATCATCACATTTTGAGAAAACAATGATGTCATCAAGATAGATCACTATGAATTTGTCCTTTTATCCAATGAATGCAATGTCCATTTCTCTTTGGAACATAACCCCTGCATTCATCAACCCAAAAGGAATATTTTCATACATGAAGGTACCCCATGGAGTAGTAAAAACAATTTTATTTTTATCTTCTTCAAAAACTGCAATCTGTTTGTATCCAGAATACCCATCTAACATGGAGATCCTCTGAGCACCTACCACTTTCTGTAAAATGTGATCCATTTTTGGTAATGGATAGTTATCCTTGAGTGAACAGATATTTACATTTCTAAAATGCACACATAACCTTATTTCACAATTTTTCTTCCTGATTGGCACCAAATTTTCCACCCACTATGAATATCTCAAAGGTACTATCATCTTAGCATCTAGCAGTCTTTTTAACTCTTTTTCAATGATAGGAAACCACATAGGATTAAACTGTCTCATTTTCTTAAAGGTTTAGATCCCATTTTTAAAGGAATTTTGTGTTGAATTATGTGAGTGTCAAAAATATTAATGTCTTCATATGACCAAGAAAAAATATAAGCAAATTCCCTCATAAGTTTAACATACCTTCTCTTTTTCTCTTCTAACAATTCGTTGGACAATTTTATGATCTTTGTATATGCAATAATGCCAATATTGCAATCAAACACATCCTTTTCCTTACTCTGAATTGAATATTTTTTGGAAACATCATTGTTTTCAAACGGTCTTTCTAGTAAGACCGGACATTTTGGAATGTGATTTTTCTTTAACTCCACAATTTTATGCCCTGCTACTTTGTTCTGAAAAGGAACATATGATTCAATTTATGTCCCATCATTTTCATTCTCTTGGTCAATAGAAATTGCAGAAAATTCATCAATATTTTCTAGAAATCTTTTCATTTCCTGGTCATCATTGAAAACTTTCCAGTGTTTGATGTTATCTAGGATTGAAGGCCTATGTTTAACTTCAATTTCATATCTAAAATTGGAACATAACAGAGTCTTGAAACTACTAGCTGCTAATGCTAGTGAATTTGCTTGTTGATTAAAGTTTCTCTGAACAAATGTGATATCAAAAGACAAAAAGAAGTTTTCAACAAAATCTCATATCTCATTCCTATATTTCTTTAGTATTTTCTAATGTGTTTGATAAATATTCTTGACTTGATGGATGACTAATTTAGAATCTCCAAAAACTGCTAATTTGTCAATTCCCATATATTTTGCATCTCTTAAACCCAACAATAGAGCTTCATATTATGCAATGTTATTGGTAGTCTCAAATTCCAATTTATAGGAAAGAGATATAACTTATTTATAAGGATAAATAATTACAATCCCAACACTCGATTCTTCTTTTGAACATGATCATCAGAAAACATTTTCCACACAAAGTTTTCCATATCCTTTGATTGCTTACCAATGAGCTTGTTACTTTCAAGAACATCATCACTGATATAGAATATGGTTGAGCCAATTTCATCGTCTACTGCATAGATAGGGTGATTTCTTGGATTTTCATGATCACTTACAATATAAGAAAGTCATAATTCCCTATATAGTTTTCGATGTTCTCCACCAAAAATAGGTATGGTGGCATATGTCAGATGTATTTGCAAATATCCAACCACCGTTTTAGCCCAAGACTTAGACAACAACATTCCAAACTTTGGTGGTATATCAACCACTAAAATTTCCATAACAAAACTCTTCATAGGAAACTGAGACAATGTTACAACCAAATATTTAGTAACTCCTAAAAACTTGACATTTTCAGAGTCAAAAGAATAGAGATCTTGGTAGGGTTTTATGACATCTAAACCTAACTCATCCATAACCACCTTCGACATAACATTATGTGAAGATCCAAAGTCCATGAGACAATTATGCAAAAAATTATCATGAATGTTCAGGGATATATAAAATGGAGGTGAAGCATCATATTTATCTTAAATATGCGGACCAATTGTGATAGAAGGATTTTCATCTTGCAAATTTACTATATCTGAAGATATAATAGGTGCAGAAGATTGCAAAAACTTCAAGATAGAATGTTTAAAAGGATCATTATTCATTAGCTCCACCAAAGGCACAAGAATTTTAATTGTATTTATCTCGTGCTCTTGATTAAAAGGAAACAATTGTCATTCTGTTTCTTTTACCTCTGAAACATTTTCCTTGATAGGTTGTTGATGTTGATCTGATTTTCTTGGCCCCTTCTTAGCCTGATTATTTGTCTTCTTAATCTCATTTTGAGCATTCGGTTCTGACCCACTTTGTTTAGAACTTAAATCATACCGATTTTGAAGCTCATTCTGAAAAATTTCCTCTTCTTGATCATCAAACTGATTTGATATCAAAGAATCCTCATATTCCCGTTGAGTCAAGTGACTGGTAGGAAGCTCAATTCCATTTAAAATAAATGTAGAATTTTCTTCAACATCATCACGTGTTTTCTATCTTCAACTGCATTATTCTAGAAAGGGGGAAAGATCCTTTGGTCTTCATGATTCCTTCTTTCTCTTTGCATGATCCGAGGATCATTTTGTGGTCTTGTGAACTGATTTGGATTCCTTTTCCCACCCTCCTGAACATGTCTATTCAGATGATTTTCTTCCAATTTCAATCTGGCCAATTATGATGTTAGAGTCTTCAACATTTTATCCATTTCATCTATTCTTGGATCAGATGTTGTTGTATTAGAAGAATATGGGACATTGTCTTTTTGTTTCTTTCTATCTCTGTTGGATTTTGTCTTTAATCTTTCTGCTTCCAAAATATTTGACTCTACCTCGATAGTTTCCTCTTGCATCGAGATCAATGTAGTAGACCTTCTTTATCTCAAAAAAGGAAAATTCAATATCAAAGGCATTAGAAAAAGTAATTTTAGAAAAGGTTTTAGTAGGCTTGATTTCATTGCGGATTTTGGTATACATTTTATTAAACCTTTTAGTAAAATCTAACACAGTCTCACCACTTTTTATTTTCAGGGATCCAAACTCAGTGATATAATACAAGTAATACTTTTTGTCTCCCCACTATTTTAGAAAAGTCTCATATAAAACGTCAATATCTGGAATAGAAACTTCAAGAAGACCTAGGAACCATTTTCTTACTTATCCATCTAGAATTTGAACAAACACTCTCATCCAAACATCTAATTTCTCTATATTGAAATTATTTGCAAAACTGTAAAAATAGGCTAACTGTTCTTCAACAGTAACATATCCCTCCCCATTGAATTTGGGAAAATATTTCATGTAATATTTAGTTGGGAAAGCAATTAAGACTTCAGGTAAAACTAGGGGTCCATATCTATCAGAAATGATAGAATCCATCCTATTTACAACCATTGTTTGAGCAACCAGAGTATGTACTTTAGGTGGTGCTGAAGGTTGAGATGAAAAAGGTGAAAATGGTGTTTGGATTTTAGAAGGTGATGAAGTATGAGTATGGATTTATTTATACTTTAATAATCCTTCAATGGAAAGGATATTATTAAAAACTTGAATTTCTGGTTTATCTTCCTCAGAGGTGCTTGGTTGAGGAAAAGATGGAGACAAAATTTGATCAATTTCTTCCTTTGTATACTTAGGAAAGTATTTTATGGGTATTTCTACAAAATTCAACTCTTCATCATATTTTTCCTCAACGAGGTAATAAAAATGATTCCATTCCTCAATTATTTGTTCACCTAACTGAAGAGATACTTGTTCTTCTAAAGAAACAATTTTAGGCTTGTCCTTTTCTTCAACTATTTCTGAAGGATCAATAATAGGTTTTTCTTCAATAATAGGAAACCAATTTTCTCCAAAAACAACAATGGATTTTTTAGGAACAAAAATTGTCTCTTCAAAAGAGGACTTACCTTTAGAAGAAGAGGACTAACCCTCAATATTATTTTATTTTCTTAATATTTTTTATTGATCTGACAATGTTGGAATTTCCTTGAGGTCCAGATTTATTTTGGTTACTCTTTTTATTGAATATGAAGATGATATTGTGGCCTTGGTAGGCTTATACTTTGGTCCTTTCACTTCTCTTTTAAGAGCCAAAACTTCTGCAATGGAGTCGTCGGGTGAAAAATATGCAGTCTAATTTCAGTATCTAATTTTTGTCCACCATCAAGAGTTATCCCTTCTCAATGTCATTCTTCCTAGGGAAATATGTCTTCATTCCTTCATTCCATGGAAATGATGCCAAAGTGTGTTATACCTAAATTTGTCCTTGATTTCTAAGGGGAAATCTAGGGAACCTCAGTTATTACAATGGTTTATATTCGTAAATCAAATTGAGTTTATAGATTGGTTTGTGGATAAAGTGGCAGATAGGTTCGACAACAATTGATCAGGTTACACTTTTGAATCATGTTTAAACAACATTCAACTTAGTCAAAGGAATTCATTATGTCTATTAAAGAAGAAAAAGAAACTACAAGTTACAATATGTTTACTTGTAAAGAAAAAATTTTAAATTTCCAAATAATATTCAGAAAAATGAAAGAATTATTCAAATGAAACTCCTAAAAAGATGATTTTAACAAAAAAAATACTTTACTGAAATTTGAGAAATAACAAGATGAAACAATGGTTTGCAAAAAGTTTCAGATGCATTCAAATAAGACAAAAGAAATAAGAGACATAGAAAAGGATAGTCTAACCATATGATTTTTTTTGAATTGAGTGCAAAATGTTGCAGATTCCAACTTTACAAAATTTTGATTAATATGTTCCTTGAATGAAACAAAATATGGGCCCTATAGTCTATCATCTAATTTCCTTTTTATACAAAGAGTTGATTTCCATTTGGATCTCGTATCCTAAAACCAAGTTATAGTTTCGACATATCTGGCTATTAACTAGAGATTACATTCTATTTTATTCAATGTGTGAACAACAATATCTTGGATCTTAGGAAAAATATCTTCTTTCATAGGACCATACCATAACTCCTAAAATATCTTTGACACTTACAAACAAGATCTGTAACAATTTTTCCAGGAATAGATATGTTGAATACTAGACCTTCAATCTTGTACTCGATCATTTTCATCCATGATGTTGAACACAAAATTAGAGATAACATGTGTATTGATAAATCCTTTGAGACCTTTCATCCTTGAGAAGAAGTTTGACCTTTAAATAGTTCTTTTTTTAGTTTGGTTTTGAGCACCACATTAGTCCAATATAGTTTGATATTCTTCTTTTTTATTTTCTTTGAAAAATCAAGTTGTTTCTTTTGCTTTTCCTTTAAATTTTGGACTTTATCATGTAGCTTAACATTCCACACCTCAAGCCTTTGATTATTTTGCCTCAAATATTCAATGAATGTATTGTGTTCCTCTGACCCATGTTTTATTGGTGCATACTCTTTTTTTACCTTGTCTTGATCTTGGTCCTCTTCTGATGCAGGTCCATTTAAATCAATTGATCATTTAGGTTTTCTAGGATTTATTTAATACTTATTTTCCTTTGAGGATGTTTCTTCAATAATATCCTTTTTCATAGGTTTAGATAATTTGTATGTTTCTTGCATATAGGAATATGAAAATTATTTCATATATGAATTGTAGGCAAGATATTTCTCTATTCCATCATCTGATTGAGAAGATTCAAATTTAGAGACTAGATTTTTCTTTTTCCCTTTCCTGGTTTTCCCTATTGGCATTTCCTTTAGAGTTCTAATGTCCAACCTTTCTTTATTGGTAATATTAGGATTAGTTTTTGGGATATCATCATCTATGAAAATTATTTTTCCTTTCCTCAGAGAAGGTTTGAACAGAGCCTTATAGTTGAGTCTCAACTTATTTGTAGGTCTGGTTTTGGGTCTGCTCGGATAGTTTATAGGATGATTTCCTTTATTCATTTTTCTTTGTCTTACCTTTAGAGACTCCTCGACTGGTATATCATGAATTTCAGATTTAGGATCTGTTTTTATCCTTTGAATTTTCTATTTCATTTTCCTGGTATTACTCCTGGCATAAACGTTGTCTCAACCCACAAACTCTTGTTTTGATTTAGAAAATTCAAACTTTTGCTTGGCTGCTTCTTCCTATTATAAAGCGATCTTTATCTTGATTGATCTAGTCTCTCTTGCAATAGAGGAATCTTCTTCTTGTACCTTTTCTATAATGTTTGAGGTGTTTCCCATTCTTTTTGAAACCCTATTTTTCTTGACATGAGTTATTTTTTTAATTTTTTTTATTTGTTCTTCAAACCCTAAAGAGGATAACAGTTGTTCATAGGACACTTGTACTTCACTTAATGCATACATAACTAGAATTTTGATAAGAACTTGATGAAATAAACTTTGAAGGGAAGTTAGAGGATGGCTATATATCCTCTTTTCCATATTTCTCAAACTTTCCAAAAGATAAAATGGAAGATTCATTTCTTTATCTCCATTTAAATGCATCAAAATTCGTATGTGATAGCAATGAATGGTAGCAAACCTACCTTCATATGTTATATATTTCTAGACCACTGCTAAGATACTCTGACATTCCTTCTTCATTAATTTATTTGGGATGCCTTGAATCCGGTCTAGATTGTGATTCTCTACCACTAAGAATTGGTTGCACAGGTCTACATGGAGTTTGTTCTTCTTCCACCACTTTTCGCCTTTTATAGGAAAACAACATGTTGATGTAATCGAATGTTCTGTGACATGAATAATCACATTTCCCACCTATGTTTGAAACCCATCAAATTTGTTAGAAAATAACATTGAAATTTCTTCATGATTCCCTTGAAAAGAACAACAAAACTTGGACCATTCTCCTTAGATAAATTTCTGCATAATTTCAGGGCATGCTTCTAATAATTCAATCCCCTCTAGTTCTAATCAAATAATTTGACCAAATTTTTTGGGTGACATATTGTTGTCTACGATCTCTGTTACACATACAAGTATTAGGGTTTCACCTCACTCATGATTTTAAAGATATCTGCACAAAACAACTAACGTAGAAGGGTTTCTAGTTGCATATGACATTAAGCCTCTTTTCTCCTTATTTAAAAACTTGTAAATCATGATTTTGAATGTTTTGAAAACATGGCCCGACACCTTAGTTTGATGGAAGTACAAACATATTTTGATTCATGTTCATTAAATCATGCATAGGGATAGAATAATCATTTAGATATGACCCAATTAAATACAACAACTGTTTGCATGATCTCCTGCATGCTTTCGGGACTACTATCACGATCTTCAGATTTGAAGCACACTTGAAGTAATGATGTTTTTATATGCTACAATAATGGAAAAACTCTTATAGAGACCTTGCTTATTCTTTAAACCTTGGAAAATTCCCTTTCATTGGAAATGTGAATAACAAATCTGACATGACTTATTTATGCAAATATTTCAAACATATCTTATAAAAAGAAAGTTAAAATGAAATTAAGCAAAGGAAAATCACACAAAAAATGGAAATTAAAGTACAAAAGGTGCAACAAACAAGAAAAAATGGTCTTAGGAAATATTTTTGATAGGATAGGCTAATTTTTTGGAACAAAAGGGTAGAAACAAGATTAAGGACTAACACCTGTGAAGGTGTCTCAATGAAGTATAATTATGTAAACTCATGGTCGACCTAGAGTTTGTCCTTCCATATAGAGTAAGTCTCAAACTCCCCTCTACTGATGTCCCAAAAATAAAGCAGACTAAGCACTATCATGGCTATGTCTATCATCATCATCATTTGAGTCAATCTATCACTAAGATGAATTCTCGAATCCCACCGCCAAATTGGAAGTCTACTACTCCCAATACCTTCTATCTATTGTTTTTCCATACTGGTAACCATCGAACTAAAAATAATCCATGTCCTTGGTATGCCATCATCTAGTGGAAACCAATTAATAGGAATTGACTATGTTCCTACTAATTTGTTTGGTCCCTGCCAAACTACACCGAGAAATCTATTATCTCGATCACCATCAATGTACTCAAGTAATCCATGGATTCTAAACACCTCCCTAGAAAGTATCCCTATCACCTGCAATGCCTCATACTCATACGAGTACCCATAATTCCTTGTCAGAGATAAATCACACATAAATCTCATAATATTCTCTCTAAGTTTGGACTCAAGGAACACATGTGAGTGACCTCTGTAGTGGATAACACCATCCACCAATTTGTTTCCTAAAATATTTGTGAGATAATCCAATATAATTTGGATCTCCTCTTATGATCTGACCACATAGACCAAATGAAAGAACTCTGACATGGCTATAATCCTTCTTGCCTCACTCATCTGACTTAGGTGACCCCTCCATGTCCTGTCAAATATATCGTTGGCATCATACAATAATTCTATATGCCACTGCCACTTCCTGCAAGATTGGAAAGTGTCGGGTGCATTGGTCAATCCCAATTATATGACCAAGAACTCCAGGAAACACCTGTAGATATCATGTTCTCTATCCTTTCTATGGTGATATCTTATTCGAAGATCATTATTTGAATGATATACCTCTCCATGAAACTTTCCCACCCACTCATCGATCCTAGGTGAACTAAACTCAATGACATGTCTAAATTCCATGTATGGAGGTCTCCCCAGGGAAATTTCTCCAAAAATAAACCATATATTGATGTACATCACTGCACACTCCCATATCATCATGTACCACCTTTTATCTTATATGTGCCATTGTATCAATCACTCCACTAATATCAATTGAACCTAGATCCTAAAGTAATGTATCCACAACTATCCTATACTCTATCCCCCAATAAACAGGTGCATACATGTCCTTGTTGGCTATTCCACAAGGAATTTACTCAACTACTTCCTCTATAGCTAAGCCTTGAGCCACAAGAAACAACTCATGATCCTTGTGATGAAAAATAGGTGCATGTTCAAAAGCCTCTCTATCAAACCTGTCCTCAAACACTTGTAACTCAAACTTCTCCTTGTGTGGAATCATCACAAGAGGCTCCTCCCTCAGATCACGAGTGTTACTCACACCCTCATGTGTCACTGCTACCAAAGATGATGGAGTCTATGTTGTTGTCAACTATGAATAGTGTGCCAAACTAAGATGGCAACAAATCTCCTCAATATCCCTTTCCTTTTCCTCAACAAACTTTAGTGTAAGGTCCCTATCTGTGAACAACTGCAAGTACCTAGATTTTGTATGCTCTAGTGATTGTTTGATGGTGCATAATTGGGTATTAGTGACTCCACCTATAATTCCTATTTGTATCTCCTCCAACTGGATTTTCCACATAAGGTCTTCTATAAACTTATGAGTACCATCTGTCCTCGTCAAAACCTACACAACTTTCTCCTCTATGACCAATAATCGGTTCTCCAATTCATTCAATGTTATTTCATCGACATGGCACGGGATGTCACACAAGGGATCAATTCACTCACTAGATGATGACATGAAATGTGCGTTATCCTCCTCATATTTTTATGGTTTTTTCCCATCCATCAATTCATCTCCTTTGTTATCATATTCTATTACCATCATGCCATAAATAGGATGAGGTATGTCATCATCGAGATCATACATAGTGAAATATGTTGGTTCCTCAACATCGACTAATTGGAATATTTCCTCATGGTATTCAAAAGTAGGACAAGATGTTGTATACTCATCATTTGCATTAGAGGTGTACCCATATGATACATTAGTGTCATCAGCCTCATCAGTTAGCTCAGATGATGTATCATAGGCTACTATTCAGTCTTCCTCTATGCATATATCTTCAGCATGGATAGATGTTTGCTCCTCCAATTGTCCTTTAAGATTAGTTTTATTTAATTTTTTACATGGGCCTTTAAAGGAATCGTCATCCACATTCTTAGGTCAACATCTGTACTTCAGGGTGAAATATATTTTAAAGGGAAAAGATGCACGGATATCCTCAACCAATGTTAGATACTCATGGTAGTGGTAAGGCATGTTTTGAATTGTTGGTAGCCTCCTAGAGATTTCATCCATGGGATTTAGATATTCCTCCATCATGCTTAACCACATGAATGAAAACTCCACTACCATCCTTTCTTACACCCGTATGAACAGGATATGATTTCCTTCCCACTATTTCCCCTCGGGCTAGCAATATCACCAACTATGATACCACTGTAATGTCCCCAACTAGGATATATAGGAATAATATGTTTGTTGTCCAAAGCATTGTTTCTTATGTGTAATTTTGTCAAAACCTTTTCATCAGGGCTACTGGAGATTTCTTACAAATAGATTTCATGTGTCTCAAAGATAGGAAAATTTTCAAACATATCACATGCACCCATTACAAAAATAATAGAGAAGATAACCACGAAATATTTATTATGTTTTGAGAACCCAAATCACAATAGTACAAAGATCACTATTGGTTTTAACTACAGATGCTAATCCCTCCTAAATACACAAATCTACTGGCTACAAGGTAGATGCAATATATACTTGTTATCACACTAAGTTGCCTTGGGTCTTTAGCCCTTAGTTTTGATTTTTCTAAGCCTTTAGATTTTTTAATTTTGATTTGTCTCTTAAATGTGTGATTTACTTAGATGACTTTGATAAATAAAGGTTTAAGTCATGGCTCAAAATTTGATCCTCACATGAACTTTTGGCCTAGTTTTATTTTCATGACTTATGTTTTGATCTGTTGGCATGTTTTCAGGAAGATGTGATTTTCATTGATGGCAAGATCAGAGTATGCAGTGATGGAAAAACAGGGACAACGTAAGCTTAGAATAAATAGTGTAGAGGTGCACAAAGATTTCTTGGTTATTTGATGAAAAACAGGCAGGCAAAGAAGATTAGCAGCGCATGGATAATTGCATGGAAAGATCAGAAGTGTAAACTCCATTTCAGAGTTTCGGATACTGGGCATTAGAGGAGTCAAGGAAGCAACTCACGACAGAATGCTAAAACGAAGAAATGTGAAAAGCTAGAATATGTTGATCCGACTCCATTTCAGAGTTTCAGATACCCAGAGATTGAGAAGTCAAGAGTTGAGACTCTTCAACACAGGAGTCTCGGAGTTGCGAAATATGGAATCCAGAAATCCCAAAGGAGGTACATCAATAAGAGTTTTACAGACCGAGAAATAACTCCATTTCGAAGTCCCAGAGACTGGGAGTTGAAGTGTCAAAACACTTCACCACAGGAGTCCCGATATTGTGAAATGCGAAACGCCGAAATCCCGAAAATAGGAGACAGTTCCGGATACTGGGAGTTGAAGTGTCAAAACACTTCACCACAAGAGTCCCAGAATCGCTAAATGTGAAACGTCGAAATCCTAGAAGAAGGAGGATGATTTTGGATACCGAGAGTTGGGGATGTCAAGACCTCTTACTACAGGAGTCCCGAAGTCGCGAAACCCAAAGTTGAGAAATGCGAAATCGTGAAATGTCAAAGACTCCATACCGGAGGTTCAGATACCGAGAGTTGGAGTTGTCAAGAACTCTCATGTCAAGAATGTCGAAATCATGAAGTGTCAAATTCACGACAAGATCTAGACCATTGGGTCCATAGGACACTTGATGATAGATCATCATTTTTCCAACTGCAAAGTCAAATAAATGGGGTTCCCTAACCTCTCGAACTCGCAACAGGAATTCACGACATGCGAAATCGCGAAAGGCCAAAATGAGAAATGCTGAAATGATCGGAGCAAGTGAAACCAAGCTCCATTTTAGAGCTTCAGATACCAGGACATGGAGCATCAAGAACTCATCACCACAGGAACACCGAACTACCGAAAATTGAAATCGTGAAAGCACTATATGGATAAGTGCTCAATCACCTCTCGTAGTCACATGGTCGAAGGGTTGTAGAGAAAATCTTGAAACGACAAGCTCCATTTCGGAGTTTCGGGGATCAGGACATGGAGAGTAAAAAAATCTTTACCTTGGGGATCCCGAAATGCCAAAGTGTGAAATGGCGAAGTGAACGCAAGATTTAATGAAGTCAATTCGACGGTGCAGATGAATTTGAATAAGATCGGAGGGCTACTATTTCACTTCACAGTGTAACTGCTAGAAACAAATGATGGTTTCTGCCAGAGGATGAGCTCATCTATGACAGAGAAGATGAAGAGTCTCAACTTCTAGAGAAGCTGAGGAATCTCGATATAACACCCAATGATGATGGATGTGTGTGTGAAACTGCCAGAGAAGCTGAAGAGTTACCATGATGATCAAGCAGAGCACTAACAATGAGCAGTAGATGTAGAACAAAGATAGACAATGTGGCACACAGGAGATGGCATAGCTATGGAAGAGTGAAGTGGTGAAAACACCCCGATGTGGAGAAGATTGGGGAGAGAGAGGATACAAGAGCAAGAAGAAGATTGCATGCACAAGGTGTACATAGATTATAAGAATGTTGAACAAAGAAGAAATGGGCATTGTTGTTGAGTGGGATTGAGGTGTGAAGAAGGAGGTAGAGCGCAGTAGCAGAAATGCACAGAAGGGGAATGGTGCATTGAAGAGACATGGCATAGAGAGAATAAATGGAAAAAGAATAGAAAGCACAAGGAGTGTGCAGAAGACACTGATGCAGACAGAGAGGAACAATGTAGCAGAACAGTGATGTGACCGGTAAGCCATTGAAGAACTTTATATCATTGTAATAAGTCTTAATAGAAAAGATTTACATTTCAGGGTGGTAGGGAGGTGCTAGGGAGGAATGTTGTCCTCAGAAGTTCAAGTGGGTGCTTGAACAAACGGAGTTGTAGCTTCCATCTAGTTGCATCCAGAGAAACCAGGGTGGCAGGGTGGTGCAAGGGAGAACTGTTGTTCTCTGTTATACAAGTTGGTGCCTATGTGACTGGAAGTTGGTGCTTCCATCTAGTTGGTGCTGGAACACTTAGGGAGTGGGTGCTAGAGAAACCAGGGAGTTGGTGCTTCCTTCTAGTTGGTGCTAGAGAAACCAGGGAGTTGGTGCTTCCTTCTAGTTGGTGCTAGAGAAACTAGAGAGTTGGTGCTCTCAGTAAGTAGCAGCCTGCAAAACAGAGGTTGCAGCCTTATTATGAGTTGGTGCTCATATGTATGATAATGTAAAGAATGTAAAGATTACTTATCATATAAAGAACAAGAGTTTTTTATCCTCTACGGGTTTCCTCAGGAAATATCTGTCTCTGTGTATCTCATATGTGTGTGACTGATGTTGAAAGTGATATTACTTATTTCCCTGCATTATTGTGATTTTCATTGAGTACTTTCTGAAGAGTTTAAAATAAGCATAATTGTTTAAGCATGGTAACAACTGATTCACCCCCCCCCCTCTCAGTTGTCCAACAATTGGTATCAAAGAGGGCCCCTTTTATCTAAGGGTATATCCTAGAGCTTAAACATGTCAAGCCATGAAGGATATTCAACCAATAAGGCTCCTCTATTCAATGGAAAAAAAATTCCTTCTGGAAAGTGAGAATGAGAACCTACATAATGGCTTTAGGAGAAGATGTCTGGGATGTGGTAGATACTGGTTATGTAAAGCCAATTGTACTACCTAATAAGGATGACAAGCTAGAATTTAGCTTCAATGCTAAGGCTATGAATTTTATCTTGAGTGGGCTTGCAGAAGTAAAATTTGTAAAAGTTATGCACCTAGGAACTCCCAAAGAAATGCGGGACAAACTCATTAGCAGTTATGAAGGTAATAAGAAGGTAAAGGACGCCAAGCTTCAAACCTACAGAATACAGTTTGAACAGTTGAAGATGAAGGAAGATGAAACTGTTGGAAAATACTTTCTGAGAGTAGAAGAAATGGTAAATGCAATGAAAGCACTTGGTGAAAAAATTGAGGAACCTTCTTTAGTTAAGAAAATCTTGAGATCTCTCCCAGATAGGTTCAACTCGAAGGTATATTCTATAGAATAACTTACTGATCTAAAAATCTTGGAGTTTTATCAACTTCTAGGAACATTGACTGCATATGAAATGAGAATAGTTAAATATAAACCCAACTCCAGAGAAGCATCATTTAAAGCAGACAAGAATGAGGATTTTGAGCCCGATGAAATTGAAGCAAAATTTTTGAAGAGACTGAGGAAGGGATCAGGAAAATACAAAGGTAAACTACCTTTCAAATGCTTCAACTGTGGTAGGATAGGTCATTTTGCAAATAAATGTCCCCACAAAGGAAAGGATCATACATGTGATGATGAGGAGAAGTACAAACACATAAATTTATTTAAAGAGAATAACTTTAAGAAGAAAAGTATTTGCATAAACAATGATGATGATCCTTTAGATGATGAATACAATGACTCATCTATTGAAGATAAACTAAATGGCTTCATACTTATGTTGGAAGATTGGTTGTTGTCATTGATGTCAACCCTAGTCATGGGTTTTGGACCACAATATTGATGAAGTTATTTGGACATGAAGGAAAATGCACATGTAGATACAACACCCATGGATGGATAGTATACATCATTCTCTTT
>ML777668.1:524609-563372 GCA_009831015.1 Picea engelmannii
GTGCATGGTGTATTGTGGTGTATTGGTGTAACTCTTATACTATTGTTCATTTCTCATTGGATATAATTGAATGGTTTAAGTATAAGTTAAAAAAGGTTTTAAATTGTACTTGATACTGATTCACCCCCCTCTCAGTATCAACAACTTATGGCCAAAGAGGATTATGATAATAACAACACAGGAAGTGATGCTAATGAAGAAGAAGTTGTGGTTGACATGGAAGGAGAACTAATCAGTGCACTGGAAGAGATTGACAGACTAAGAATTAAGAACATAAAGAAAAGACAATTGCTGACACAGTTCAAGAAAGACGGTAAAGAACCTGATGAAGACCTTGTCCTACTAAAAGTGGAATTAGAAGAGGCAAATAAAATTGAAGACATTCTGAAACGACAATTATCAGAAAAGAAGGCAAGATGTGAAGCCTTAGAACAATAAGTAGTAAAAACTAGGAAAGAGATGGAGAAGTTTCAAACCTTGTATTATCAGAATCTGGCAAGTATCAAAGCCTCAGAAGGATTAGCCACCATTCTAAATTAGCAAAGGAATCCAAAGCTGAAAACTGGTTTGGGTTATGAAGAGGGATCAAGTAGTGGTAATCCAAGAAACGAAGAACCCATCAAGTTTGTCAATTCTACAACCAATGACAACAAAAAACCTGTAGAGACAAAGGAAGACAATCAGTCGCCCAAGACGAGTAAAGAAAAAGGTGCTAGGACTGAATCTGTAGAACAAAGAAATAATGCGCTCCCTACTGAAAGACGTCATCAACATGGAAGAAATCGATTTTCTCAAAGAAGACAACCATCTTTCAGGTACAAAGAACTTTTCTATGGCTATTGTTTCTATTGTTCTAACTTTGGTCACAAAGATGTAAATTGATCCTTAAGACTTATACATGAGCAATTAAGATTTCAAACGAATAAATACTTGCCACAACAAAGAATGATACAGCCAAGTAACAAACTTCACAGATTGCAAATTGCCAAATGAAGTCTAGGGACATGCAACTAAGGAGGTCAAGAAACAATCAACAGTAAATGAGTAGAAAATGTTGCAACAATAATTTTAACCTGTTGAACAATGAAATTGAATGCTACATCTGTCATAACTATGGACATAAATATGTTGACTGTCGATTAAGAAACTATGAACTAGATTTGAATTTTCCTGCTGAAAATGTCATGGTTTGGAAGAAGAAAGGAAGTGACAAGTGTGAATTAGTGTTTTCAGCTCAAAGAAAAACAAACCCTTGGTATATAGACAGTGGATGCTCCAAACATATGATGGGAGACAAAGGTAATTTTCTATCTCTAAGTGAAAGCAAATCAGGAAATGTAACCTTTGGAAATGATGCTCCAGGTAAAATAAAGGGTAAAGGGATGGTGAGTTTAAATAATGGAAAAGGAAAAGCCCAAGGTGTTCTACTTGTAGATGGGCTGAAACATAATCTACTCAGTGTAAGTCAAATGTGTGACAGAGGATTTGAAGTGGTGTTCATGTCCAAGGATTGCAAGATAAAGTCTGTAAACTCAGGACAAGTGGTGGCCAAAGGAAAAAGGACAGAAAATAATGTATATGTGCTGAAAGAAAATAGAGAAGAATGTCATCTAAGAAAACATGATGAAAGCTATTTATGGCATAGGAGACTTTGACATATAAACTTTGACCACTTAATCAAACTCAAAAATCTCAAGGAAGTAAAAGATCTTCCGAGAATATCAAAGCCCCAAGATTCAATGTGTAAACCCTACCAGGTAGGAAAGCTAAACATGACACAGTTTAATTCCAAGAGCTTTACTTCAACAGAGAAACCACTCTAACTAGTTCATATGGATTTATGTGGACCATCAAGACAAGAAGGCACAGGGAAAGAAAACTATTTCATGTTGACTATTGATGATTACTCTAGACTTACTTGGGTTGCCTTTCTCAAGGAAAAAGCTGAAGCTTTTGAGAAGTTTAAAATATTTAAGGATTTAACTGAGACTCAAACAGGAAAGAGGTTAAAGGTAGTAAGATCAGACCGAGGAGGAGAGTTTATGTCAAGTGACTTCAAGGAATTCTGTGATAAGCATGGGATCAAGAGAGAATACACCATCCCAAGAACTCCACAACAAAATGGAGTAGTTGAGAGGAAAAACAGAACAATGCAGGAAATGGCCAGGTCAATGATGAATGAGAAGAACATTGGTCAAACCTACTGGGTAGAAGCAATAAACACAATAGTTCATGTTCTTAACAAAGGCCACTTCAGACCACACAGTGAAAAGACACCTTATGAACTGTGGTATGGGAGACCTGCTTCAATTAAACACTTCAAAGTCTTTGGGAGTAAGTTACATAAATAATAATGATGAGAACCTTATCAAATATGATGACAGGGCTGATGAAGGTATCTTATTAGGGTATGCTACAAACATCAAAGGATACAGATGCTACAATAAGAGGATTCATAGAATGGTTGACTGTATTGATGTAAAATTTGATGAGGGAATCCCAGCAAGAGAGGTGTATAGTAATGAGTCTTCTACAGAAGACACAACTAAAGATGAAGATGAACAGGTCCAAGAATCAGAAAACGAAGACTCTGAATTAGATGAAGACACAGATACTCAGACAGACTCAAATCAACAGACAACTTCAAATTCCTCCTCCAAAATCACTCAAAAGAATCATCCTGCAAGTCAGATAATTGGTGAAAAAGACAAAGGTGTACAAACCAAGAGAAATCTAATAAAAAACAATGAATAATCACATATAGCTTTCATATCCATGCTGGAACCCAAGAATTTTAATGAAGTTAGCAAAGATGACCATTGGGTTAAAGCAATGAATGACGAACTTGATCAGGTTGAGAAAAACAATACGTGGGAGATGGTTCATAGACCTGAAGGTAAAAATGTCATTGGCTCCAAATGGATCTTTAAGAATAAATTGAATGAGCAGGGTCAAGTTGTCAGGAATAAAGCAAGATTGGTCTATAAAGGGTATGCTCAGATAGAAGGACTGGATTTTGATGAAACATTTTCTCCCATAGAAAGATTAGAAGCTATCAGAATTTTTCTTGCCTATTCTTGTCATAAAAGGTTTAAAGTCTATCAAATGGATGTCAAGTCATCTTTTCTAAATGGAGATTTAAGTGAAGAAGTCTATATGGAACAACTAGAGGGTTTTGAACTATCTGATAATCCTAACTTAGTATGCAAGCTGAAGAAATATTTATATGGGTTAAAACAAGCCCCTCGAGTCTGGTATCACAGATTGGACACATATCTCAAAGACAAAGGGTTCAAAAGAGGAACAGTTGATAACAATCTGTATATCAAAAAAAAGGATAATGATCTGCTCATTGTATTGGTCTATGTAGATGACATCATTCTCGGATTTAATAAGGATTCATTGGTACAATGGTTTGATTCTGCCATGGAGTCTGAGTTTGAAATGTCTATGATAGGTGAACTGTCATTTTTTCTTGGTCTGCAAATTACTTAGAGGTCTGAAGGGATGTTCATTTCTCAAGAAAAATATCTAAGAGAAATGTTGAAAAGATTTCAAATGGAAGACTCTAAACCTGTAGGCACACCTATGGTTATTGGATGCAAATTAAGTAAGGATGATGACTCACCTGATGTTGATCAAAGTTCATATAGATCAATGATCGGTATCTTGTTGTACATCACAACATCTCGCCCAGACATAATGCATGTTATTGGAATGGTAGGAAGATATCAGTCTGCACCTAAACAGAGTCATTTGCTAGCTGTCAAAAGGATATTCAGGTATTTAAAAGAAACAACGACTTATGGTCTGTGGTATCCCATAAATCATAATTTTCAGTTAACTACCTATTTAGATGCAAATTGGGAAAATTGTGTTAATGAGAGAAAAAGCACCAGTGGAGGAGCATTCTTCCTTGGTGACTCATTAGTAGCATGGATTAGTAAAAAACAAGGTTCCATTTCTTTATCAACTACAGAGGCAGAGTACATTGTTGCTTCTACCTATTACACTCAGGTATTATGGATGATTCAGACACTTGCAGACTTGGAGGTAAAATACGCTGCACCGATTCCAATTCATTGTGATAACACTAGTGCCATCAGTGTGTCTAAGAATCCTGTACTCCACTCCAAGACCAAGCATATTCCCATAAAATACCATTTTCTAAGAGATCAGGTCACCAATAAGGTTGTTCAAGTCCATTACATTCCAACCATAGAACAAATTGCAGACATTTTTACTAAACCCCTAGCCAAGACACCATTTGAATATCTCCGACAGAAGCTGGGTGTCATCCTGTCTCACACCTAAGAGATTCCATCCTATTAGGGGGATCTTTGTATTGATTAAATATCTTATGCCTCCTAAAAATACTGCAACAACTCAGGGGGAGCATGTTTTCTTTGACATTGATGTCAAAGGGGGAGAAAAGGAGTGGTCCAGACCGGATGCTTCAATTGGAAGTCCCAACAGATTAGTGTAGTCATTCAGGGTTGCCATCAGTGCCAAAGGGGGATATTGTTGGCATGTTTTCAGGAATATGTGCTTGTCATTGATGGAAAGATCAGAGTATGCAACGATGGGAAAGCAGGGACAACATAATCTCAGAAGAGATAGTGTCGAGGTGCATGAAGAGTGAAAGAGTGTGCTTGGTTATTTGATGACAAATAGGCAGGCAAAGAATATCAACAACGTAGGGATAATTGCATGGAAAGATCAGAAGAGTAAACTCCATTTCGGAGTTTCAGATGCTGGGCATTGGAGGAGTCAAGGAAGCAACTCACAACAGAATGCCAAAACGGTGAAATGGGAAATGCTGGAATACGTTGATCCGATTCCATTTTGGAGTTTTGGATACTGGAAGATTGAGAAGTCAAGAGTTGAGACTCTTCAACATAGGAGTCCCGGAGTTGCGAAATCCGAAATCTTGAAATCCCGAAAGAGGCACATCAACAAGATTTTTACAGACCGAGAAATAACTCCATTTCATAGTCTCGGAGACTTCGGGACTCCTATAGGATTCCCAAAGTCATGAAACCCAAAGTCGCGAAATGTCAAAGACTCCATACTGGAGGTTTGGATACCGGGAGTTGGAGTTGTCAAGAACTCTAATGTCAAGAATGCCGAAATCATGAAGTGTCGAATTCATGACAAGATCTGGACTGTTGGGTCCATAGGAAATGTGATGATAGATTGTCATTTTTCCAACTGCAAAGTCAAAGGAACGGGGTTCCCTAACCTCTCAAACTCGCAACAGGAATTCACGACATGCAAAATCGTGAAAGGACGAAATGCGAAATGCCGAAATGATTGGAGCGAGTGCAACCAAGCTCCATTTCGGAGCTTCGGATATCAAGACATGGAGCATCAAGAACTCGTCGCCACAAGAATGTTGAAGTGTCGAAAAGAGGAATCGCGAAAGCACTATATGGATAAGCGCTCAGTCACCTCTCATAGTCACATGGTCGAAGGGAAGTAGAGAAAATATTGAAATGACAAGCTCCATTTCAGAGTTTCGAGGATCAAGACATGGAGAGTAACGAAATATTTACCACGGGGATCCCAAAATTCCAAAGTGTGAAATGGAGAAGTGAACGCAAGATTCAATGAAGTCAATTCAACGGTGCAGATGAATTTGAATAAGATCGGAGGGCTACTGTTGCACTTCACAGTGTAATTTTTAGAAACAGATGATGGTTTCTGCCAGAGGATGATCTCATCTATGACAGAGAAGACAAAGAGTCTCAACTACCAGAGAAGCTGAGGAATCTCAAGATAACACCCAGTGATGATGGATGCATGTGTGAAACCGCCAGAGAAGCTGAAGAGTTACCATGATGATCAGGAAAAGCACTAATAATGAGAATTAGATGCAGAACAAAGATATACAATGTGGCACACAGGAGATGGCATAGTTGTGGAAGAGTGAAGTGGAAAAAACACCACGATGTGGAGCAGATCGGGGCGAGAGAGGATGCAAGAGAAAGAAGCAAATTGCATGCACAAGGTGTACAGAGAGTATAAGAATGTTGAACAAAGAAGAAATGGAGGTAGAGCACAGTAGCAGAAATTCATAGAAGGGGAATGGTGCATTGAAGAGACATGGCACAGAGAGCATAAAAGGAAAAAGAACAAAAAGCACAAGGAGTGTACAGAAGACACTGATGCAGACAAAGCAGGGCAGTGTAGCAGAACAATGATGTGACAAATAATCCATTGAAGAACTTTATATCATTGTAATAAGTCTTAATATCAAATATTTACATTTTAGGGTGGTAGGGAGGTGCTAGGGAGGATTATTGTCCTCATAGGTTCAAGTGGGTGCTTGAACAAAGGGAGTTATAGCTTCCTTCTGGTTGCAGCCAGAGAAACCAGGGTGGCAGGGTGGTGCAAGGGAGAACTGTTGTTCTCTATTATACAGGTTCGTGCCTGTGTGACTGGAAGTTGGTGCTTCCATTCAGTTGGTGCTAGAACACTTAGGGAGTGGGTGCTTCCTTCTAGTGGGTGCTAGAGAAACTAGGGAGTTGGTGCTAGAGAAACCAGGGAGTTGGTGCTTCCTTCTAGTTGGTGCTAGAGAAACCAGAGAGTTGGTTCTCTCAACAAGTAGCATCTTGCAAAACAAAGTTTGCAGCCTTATTATGAGTTGGTGCTCATATGTATGATAATGTAAAGAATGTAAAGATTATTTATCATATAAAGAAGAAGATGTTTTTACCATCTATGGGTTTCCTCAGGAAATATCTGTCTCTATGTATCTCATATGTGTGTGACTAATGTTGAAAGTGCTATTACTTATTTCCTTGCATCATTGTGATTTTCATTGAGTACTTTCTGAAGAGTTTAAAATAAGCATAATTGTTTAAGCATGGTAACAACTGATTCACCCCCCCCTCTCAGTTGTCCAACATGATCCCCTTCATGATTTGACACTAAGTTTGACTCACTCCATGACCAGTTCGACTTGACATGTCACCCTCCCCACTCATGCCTCTGTATCCTTACCATGTTGTGCCTTTTTCCTATGCTTACTAGCCAAATCATTGTTTGAAAAGGGGCACTGCCAACTCACCAAAAGTTTATGTAGCTCACTTCATGTCCTTCATCTTTCACCATGATTTGTGATTATTGCGCTGATGTCATCTCTTCCTTGTTTTCAGCACCATGGTTAGTTAAAATATGCCTTTGAGGATTCATCTTTATGAGCTCTGCTAATGGTTTTCAAATTTTGAAAGCTCAAATTTCTACACTGCACAAACTACCAGTTCAGACCAGTTGGCAGTGGTGCTACCATATCAGATATTGAGGTGGATTCGAAGGCCGAGTTGGTCGTGATACTTTCCTAATATTTCAATGAAACTTTGAGTGGTCATCATTCTCCAAGTATTCCATGATTTCCCCCCTCTGCATATCAATTTCAAGGAGAAATTGTCACTTGGATTTTTGGTAGCTATCGTGCCTTCATAGCTGGAGGAGATATTTTCCTCATGCCTTCCTATTAGTTTCCCTTCCACTCAAACCTGCAGTTACCATCACCTGGTTATCATTCTTAATACATCTACTCACCATTGCTCCTGAGCTCTCAGTTTCCAAGCAAGTTTCATTTCATGTATGCACAGTGTGCTACCCAGAAATGATACTAAAACGACACTGCATTTTCCCCTGCCTCCTCTATCTTTCGAATTGGACTATTTTTGACCCAGTTTTCAAACAAAATTATAGTGTATTCCTTCACCATATGATTTTTCCTCAGTTTTAATATTTGTACACAGTCAAGGGAGAGAAATTTACAGCCAGTGTTTCCTAAGCTAGCAATCAGTCTAAGTTAGGGAGAATTCCTAGAAAGGGGCAGCCACTCTTCACTATCAGATTCTTTTGAAGTCTAACTCTTTGTTTTCTTGGTCATCACCACTCCATATCTCTTAATATTTCATCCTAAAATATGGATAATCCTCAGAAGAAGAGGTCGCATAAGGGAGGTAATGTGGTTAGAACTGAGCCTACATACATGCATTTATTTGAGGAATATCCCATGGCTAGAGAAGTTTTTCAAAGGGTGGGATGCCTCACTTTCTACCAAAATATGAAAAGGGGTCATCCTGAGTTGGCAAGGCAGTTTGACTTAAATTTTGATGGCCTAAAGACCAATGTAGGGGACCTAGAATTTGAGGTTTCTGAGACCTCTATTTCAGCAGCTACAGGGATCCCTATCACTGGGGAGAATTGGTTTAAATCCATGGCCTTGGATGCATCCTTTTCCAAATAATTCCTTAAGCCTGAATATCAAAATGACAATCTATCCAAAGAGGTACCAAGAAATCATCTGGTTGGATAATTTGATAAAATATTGAGGATGATTCAAAGGTACTTCACATGTGAAGGGAGGTTTAATACACTATACCAATACCATATAAGGCTTCTGCTGCATTTTACTAGCAAAGTTGAAATGAATAGTCCCTTCTATTTTCTAAGGAGCATAGGAAAGATGTCAGAAAGGGTTCAATCCAAATAAAATGTTGTGGATACTAGCATTTTTCATTCTGGGCTAATTAGAATGTTGGTTTTTGAAGAGTTGAGAAAGAGGAACATCTCATGGGAACACTTCATTACTACTTCTCACATGAAATTCAACATAGCAGCTACTCCTCATTCACACATAGAAATCCCTTTTCCATCCACCAGTGCTGCTCCAACAGGTTTTAGCGAGAAATGAGAGAGTAAAGCTCCTATTCAATATCAGGAATCCATTAATGAGGTTGCAAGAACTAAGGATGAGGATTATCATTATCCACAGAGAGACCTTTCACCCCCTCCTGCACTAGAACTAGAAGAAGTCCCTTCCTCTACTAAAGCCACAACCAATAAAGGAAGGAACCTACACTTCTCTTCATCCCCTTCAATAGCTAACACTAAGAGTAGAAAGCCTTTCACAAGGTCATCATCTCTCAAAGAGGTTGTTGAAGAACAGGTCCTCCTATCAGTTTTCTGCCTTTAACGTTGCCTAATCACCTAAGACTGATGTAGCGATGACACTGCTAACTACCTAGGGTTATACCAAAACTATCAGCATTGAAATGTGGTGTTTTGAATTCAGTCTAGGAACTACCAAATTGTACACAGACACACTTGAAGGTGCTACTGAAATTTTAGACAGAGGTCAAATTTAGTACAGAAGCATACAGATGTGGTGCTACTGAAATTTGGGACAGAGGTTGAATTTTGATAGAGGCACACAAGCATGGTGCTACCCATTCAACAAGCTTAGTTTGGAGGTCACACTACAGAATTACAGAAATTTGGTGAAGGCACTACAAAGGATCTCTACCCAGAGCACTACCGAATGAAGCTACAATAGGTACCAGGAATAGTTCAAAATATTATTCTTGTGGATGGATGTTGATGTGGAGAAAGGCAAAGATAGAAGTTGGCAGCATGATGATAGTTACAAGCATCTGAAAGACACTTTGCATGCAGGGATATGCGTATCAAGAAGATCAAGTCAATTCAAATTTGGTTGGATTAGTGGCCAACATTTTCCCTTTTTATAGAACATTTGTTAGTTTAAGTTGTTATATGGAATAACTACTTGGAGATTTTCATGGGAAGAAGGCCATCTCGCACCTCCAGTTGTTGCCTCCCCTTTTGTTATAAATATATAGTCTAAATGCTTTATTAGGTTTGAATGGTTGAGCTGGGCTCCCTTATGCTATAATATTTTGATGAAGCTTTTGTGAACTGGTTATGTACTTGATTTGAGATGTCTTGATTAATATAAGTCATCTTTATTACTCCAGCTTATTTGCCTTTGATTCTGAAGTATTCATGCTTGAAAGATTCACATGAATTATTGTAGTGATATTATGATGGATGTTTGATTATAATATTATTATGATGTTCTTTAGTGTCCTTAAACTTTGAATTCAAGAAGATCTTGTGTTTGATTTTTTCTTCCTTAGGTTTCTTACAGACCTGATGTCTATAGCAAACCTCTACATTTTTATCACCTAATTCTTCCCTCTATTCACCTTTACTCCCACTTACTAACCGAAGTTAGTCAAGACCTCAATTTCTTGTGCATGCTAGCCCATATTTCTGAGTTAGAACATTATTACCTTGAGTCTTGTCCATTTGACCTCTGTAAAACTCATTTACATTTACACATAACCTAATGGGTATTGGGCTTACCTTCTATGCAATCGTAGGGTGATTCCTAGTGCTAACAATACTAATTGATAACAAGTAAATAAACTTGATAATGATGCCAAGAGATGATTTCCAAGGCTCTCCTAGCCCTGCTACGATTTGGTCCAACACTATAAATGGCCCTTTAGCCCATTGTAACCCTCATGGATCTAACTTGAATGACATGTTTCTATCACCAAACCCTCTTATAGAGATCCTTGTGGGATGAGGATGGGAATCAAGTGGGGCCTCACAGAACCTATAAAATTCAACCAACAAGGACGCCTTTAGAAACCTTCCTGCAAAAACATTTCATTATGTAAATATCCTCACAGGACAAACCTAGGAAAATAGTGGGGCCTCACAGGACCCTCATCTTCAAGAAGCAAAGATATCATTGATTGTTGGAAATACTGAGAGGGAGGGGGTGAATCAATAGTACATTTTATCCAATTATTAGTTCGTTTTAAAACTTTTTCAACTACAACAATAAATTAACAATGAATTTAAAAATAAAAAAAATATTTATCATTAATAAGAATCACAATGTTTGTATAACAACACGTTGTGATTGTGAAGGACACTAATCCTTTTTAGAGAATAAACTCAAGGAGACACAAATCCCCTCCCTTTTCTAAGAACCTACTCAAGGAAGTCAAAACTCCTCTTTTCTTCAAGCACTGACTTGAATGGAGGCACTAACCCCTTGGCTATTTCAGGATTCTATTTGAATATGACTACAATCCTTCCTAGCTCCTCTCTTCCACCCACACTGCACAGTTTTTATTTCTACTCTCATATATTATGGTGACTCAGCTTCAATTATACTCATATATATCTTGAGTCACAATTCATTCTTCAATTTGATGAGTTTATATATCTTAACAAATGGTGTGCATCACTGAACCATTGTGTCTTTTCAGTGAATCAATGTGCCTCTTCATTAACAATAGACCATTATTGAAATTAAATTGATTTGACTTCAAATCCATTTTAAATTAATTAAGTTTAGTTCATTCTTATGTCAATATTCCTTATGGAATGACCGATCTGAGAAATCATTCAAAAAATGACTAAGTCTATCACTTTCATCATTACACAAAGCTCTAGTTTGGTCAAAACTTCACTATCATTGGATCACAATCATGATTAAATATTGATCGTAGATTTTCATGCCTGACAATCTTGGGCACCTACACACTTTCTTAAACCCATTTACATGCCATTTGACTTAGAATCATGTCTTAAGTCACAATGGGGTTATGCCTCTTGTGTCTCGAAGTTTTCGCAATGGGGCTTCCCCTTTAGTGTCTTGGAACTTGTCACAATGGGGTTGCACTTCTTGTGTCTCTTAACTTGTCAAAATGGCGTTGTGTCTCTCGTATCTTCATAACTTGCCACAATGGGGTTGTGCCTCTAGTGTCTTGAAACTTGTCGGAATCAGGTTCTGCCTCTCATGTCTCATAACTTGTCACAGTGGGGTTGCGCCTCTTGTATCTTTGGAACTTGTCACAATGGGGTTGTTCCTCTAGTGTCTCAAAACTTGTCACAATGAGGATCTACCTCTCATGTCTCATAACTTGTCACAATTGCACTATGCCTATCGTATCTTTGGAATTTGTCACAATGGGGTTGCGCCTCTTGTGTATCAAAATTTGTGGAGTTTTGTTTGTCCAAACTAACGAGACAAACATGTCAAGAAGGTCACCAGGTGTGTTGATCGACATCTGTCGACTATGTTATCACTTACCTCCATCAGCTTTTTATAACGCATTGTCGAACTTCAACAATGTGATTTTAATACTACTTCCATTTCATGCACGGTAGGTTAGATGGATGAAGTGTGGTACATATATCACCATTGATATAGAATATTGTTCAACGACTTGATCTTTGCATGATGCAATGTTATTTCTCCTTAGCTTGTGTTCTATGCGATGCAATGTTTTTTCTGTTGATCTTGTGTCTCGAGTGATTTCTACATGATGCAACGTTATTTCTCCTGAGATTGAATCCTGCACGATCTTTGCGCAATGCAACGCTATTTATCCCTATCTTATGTCCTGCACGATGCAATGCTATTTCTCCCAAGCTTGTTTCCTACGCGATTTCTGTGTGATGCAACACTATTTCTCCCAAGCTTACGTCCTACGCGATTCGACCTTATTTCTTTGAGCTTGTGTCCTATGCAATTTTGACATCAATGAAAACCAGACTTCCAAAAATCTCCCCCTTTGGCATTGATGACAACACAGAAAAAAATTTCAACACCATATTATCCCTCTTTTTGAGTTTTATAGCTTGAATTTTACTTATTTTACTCCCCCTTTGACAAGAATGAAAGAAGGGATCTTTATTTTCTCCCCCTAAGATTATGCTCCCTCTGAGTTGATGCTCCCCCTATATTTGTGCTTCCTTTTCTGATGAAGCTTTTATAGTTCAATTGGGGATGGATATTACTCCTAATTTTTGTCTAAGATTTTCAAATGTGCTTATGGGCAAGGGTTTTGTAAAAAGGTTTTCAATTTGTTCTTTTGTGTCTACATACTCCACTTTCACCAATTTGTGAGTAAAATGATCTATGAGGAAATTGTATTTGATTGGGATATGTTTGGTTTTAGGGTGAATTATTGGATTCTTAGAGATACTTATATTTTTGGTGTTATCATAGTTGATAGTGATTGGATGATCATATTTCACTTGTAAATCTTATAGGGTTTGTTTCATCCAGATTACTTGTGTGCAACAAGATGCAACAACAATTGCTTATGCTTCTATTGTGGATAGTGATATAGATGCTTGTTTCTTACTTATCCATGCCACCAAATACTTTCCTAGAGAAAATTCTTCTCCATTGGTTATTTTCTGGTCATCTATACTACCTTCCCAATCTGCATCAATATATGCATTCAAATCAAACTTTTTTGTTTTTGGATACCATAATCCAAAGTATAAGGTGGCTTGTAGATATATGAATATACTTTTTAATCCTTTTAAGTGAGTTTCTTTAGGTATTGATTGAAACCTTCCCACTAGTCCTACACCATGCATTATTTCAGGCCTTTTTGTTGCTACATAGAGAAAAATTCCAATCATATATCTATACATAGTTTGGTCTACTTTTGGTGAATCATCATCTAAGCTCAACTTGCATCCTATTACCATAGGAGTGCTCATTGGTTTGAAGTCTTCCATTTGAAATTTCTTGACCATTTATTTGACATATTTATTTTGGAATATGAACATGCCTTTTCTATTCGAGTAACTTGTAAACCTAAGAAGAAAGTTAGTTCACCTAGCATATACATCTCAAACTCTTTTTTCATTTTTGTGGAAAATTGTTTTCTTAGTATAGTGAGATTACTTCCAAATATTATATCATCCACATATACCACTACAACAATCATATTTTTTTTCTTTAATTTTGATAAATATATTACTATCAATAGTTCCTCTCTTATATCCTTGTTGTTGTAGATAATGATCAAGTCTTGAGAACCATGCTCTTGAGGCTTGTTTAATACCATACAGATACCTCTTCAATTTTCATACATAGTCTATTTTTTCTGTCAACCTAAACCCTTCAAGTTGTTCTATGCATACTTCTTCTTCTAAGGTTCCATTCAAGAATGTTGACTTGACATCCATCTGATAGATTTTGAATTTTTTGAAACATGCAAATGTCATAAATATTTTGATGGATTAT
The DNA here is from genome assembly GCA_009831015.1 of Picea engelmannii. Taxonomy (NCBI): domain Eukaryota; kingdom Viridiplantae; phylum Streptophyta; class Pinopsida; order Pinales; family Pinaceae; genus Picea; species Picea engelmannii. The sequence goes on from ML777668.1 coordinate 538,498, forward strand.
AATCTTGCTAATGGGGAAAAGGTTTCTCCAAAGTCAATTCCTTCCACTTGGCAATATCCCTTGCTACTAGTGTGGCTTCAATTTTTATGATCTGTCCATTTTCATTGAGTTTGCTTTTGAATATCCATTTGGTTGTTAGTACATTTTTATCTTTAGGTCTTGGAACAAGTTCCCAAGTATGACTTTTATCTATTTGATCAAGTTCCTAATTCATTGATTTTATCCAATCCTCAATTTTACTGGCTTCTACAAAAGTTTTAGGCTCTATTAGAGAAATCATTGATTTTTCTTCATATAAGAGTTTCCTCGTTTCTACTCCAACACTCTTTTCTCCTATAATTTGAATTTCTGGATGATTCTTTTGAACCCTTTTTTATGGTGTTTTTGGCATGGGTGTCTCTTCTTGAATTTTTTCTTCATCAGTGTATGGTTCATTTCCTTTCAACTCTTCATCATTTTATTCATTTGGTGATTCACAATATTCTTCATCATCACTGTCTCTTCTCCATTTTTCAGGTTGTGAGTTAATCTTCTTTAATTTGAAATCATCTAATTTTACATTTACACCTTCAATAATGTTTTTGAGTCTTTGATTGTAGAACATGTAATCCTTTTTGTTAGGTGAATATGGAAGGAATATAGCTTCATCCGACCTTGATTCAAAATTTCCTAGGTTGTAATCATCTCTTTTGATAAAACACCTGCTTCCAAATACTATAAAGTGTTTCACAGATGCAAGTCTTCCAAACCATATCTCACATGGAGTTTTGTTAAGGTTTACTCCGAGCTGATCTTGGTTGAGTATATGTAAAATAGTGTATACTTCTTATCTCCAAAACTGAACTGGGATTTTGGCTTCATTCAACATCGTTCTTGCAACCTCTTGGACAATTCTATTTTTCCTCTCAGCAACTCCATTTTGTTGAGGAGCCCTAGGGGATGAAAATTGTCTCTTAATTCCATGGTCTTTGGAAAACTTATTGAACTCATTTGAGGTAAAATCACCTTTATTATCTTATCTTAGGAATTTAATATTGATATATGTTTCATTCTCAATATGTCCTTTGAAGGATTTGAATTTTTCAAAAGCTTGAGATTTGTCCTTGAGAAAGGAAACCCATGTCATCCTTATATAGTCATCGATGATCAACATAAAATAATGTTCTCCTTGTATACTTATAGTTTTCATGGGTCCACAGATATCAGTGTGGACAAGCTCCAAGGTTCTTGATGTAGAGTACTCTTTAGTCTTGAATATGACTTTTTTTTTATTTCCAAATTGACATTGTTTGCAAACAGGGTTTGTAGGTTTGATAACCTTATGCATATCTTTTACTGCTTCCCTTTTACTAATTTTCACTAAGTTATCAAATCTTAGATGTCCCAATATTCTATTCCATATCCAACTTTCATTTACTTGACTCATGTGGAATTCTTATTTTTCTTCAATATCTAAGATATACACATTACTTAAGGTTCTTGAAGCAATTGTTACTAATTTCCATGTGTCCTCTTTTTTGATTTCACACTTCTAGGAGTCAAAGATGAGTATATTCCCTTGATAACAAGTTTGGTTTACACTTAGAAGATTAGGCTTCAAATTTTCAACTAGTAACACATTTTTGACTTTTTTCTTCTTGTTCCCGAAGGTGACTGTGCCTTTTCCAAGTATTTTGGAAGATACATTATGATCCAGATTTATGAGTGGAATAAAAGGAATAATAGACTGAATATAATAACATAGAGATATAGAGAACAAAAAAATATATCTAGTGAACAATAAATTCTATTGGATTAATAAAATAGGATGAAATTGTAAAACTGCAGAATTGAAAACAACTTGCTCGAATGGTGGTAGTTATCTCTGAGAAGAGTTGTGGCCACTATGTGCATATTTCCGAGTAGAATGATTACAATGAGTCTCCAGAGGAATTTTTAACATTACTCATGAATTCCAAAACCCTAGACATCCAAAAATCTAACCCTAGGAGATGAAACACCAAAAGTTATGTGTGCCCCGATGGGTAAGTTGGTACCTCAACTTCCTAAGGTCATAACGTTTGCATACGACCTCCATTTTAGGCTTGTGATAGCCCATTGGAAAGGTATTTTCGAGAAATACACATTATTCCATCAAAATTTGACCATGTCTACAATTTGACTGTGACAAGCCAGAAAAACATTGTTTAGGCCCCCAAAACGTCCCTGGAAGTATAGAAATATGCACAGACATGAAAAATTCCAAAATAAGCCAGTTGGATTAGGTGGGAGGCCACCAATCGCCACCTAGAAGATGTGTATGGATTCAGGCAACCCTAAAAGTGTAGAACTCACAATTACAAAGAATTATATAATAATGTGTTGAACTAACAACTATCAAGAGGAGCTAGTTGGAATAGGTGGGTGGCCACCAATATCCACCTAGATCAGTCCTCCCCCTTAGGAAGCAATGGTATCCATTATGTTGAATCCCCTCATCATGTGAGAAATATTATGATGAATTTGGCCCCGGGTGAGCCACTTGCCTTGGTGTAGAAGTTTCCCAGCCTTGACAACCCCATAAAGTTGGATCCTTTGCTAGTGAATTCCCTTGACCTGTGTGTCGAATATCTAATCAATGGATGCATGTTCCATGTAGTCATGGTTGAGATATGTTGGTGTAAATTGTTCTAAAATCTCCAAGGTGTCCAATAATGGTGGAAAATATGGCCAAAGGAGGTCAACATTGAACACTGGGTGCAAGCCAAGGAAGGGTGGAATGTTGAGCTCAAAAGTATTGCTACCCAAAAACTTGGTGATAGTGTAAGTCCCATAGTGATGTGGAAGGAGATTTTGATGGGGCCTTGTAAGGACATCTTTCTACAAATGTATCCAAACCTTGTCTCCCACCTAAAACTGGTGCAGTACCTAGTGTTGATAATGGCATTTCTTGTACTTAGCATTGGATTTATGCAAAATATCATGGACATGTTATTGGATGTGTTGAATCCACTCAATGAATATGGTGGATTTTTCAACCTCAGAGTGAACATGGGAAGATTCTACATGTTTGATTGCAAGAGTTAGTGCAACATCAATGTTAACCAAGGGTTAGAATATGTTGGCCCTTGGTTATGGAAGCAATCGAAGATCAAGGAAGAAAAGGAAAAATGAGAACTGTTTGGAAGACACAGTGACTGATACTGGGTCGAAGTGAGCAAAAGAGCAGAAAAGTGGGAGCGAAGTCTGAGAGAACAAGTCGTTGGATGAGGAGATTCAGGATGAAATATCAATAGGGAAGAAAGCTCGTGGACAACTCGGCAAGCAGGAAAAGCCATCATTGGATGCTTTGGAGCACCGCGTGAGAAGGAAGGAAAGACAAGCTGGCGAAGCCCTGAAAAATGTGGGTCAAGTTGACCTAGGGTTTTAGACATCTAGGGTTTTGGTATCTAGGGTTTTGACACTTAGGTCTCGGCCTAAGGTTGTCAATGAGCTATTGTAATGTATAAATAAGAACCTGTATAAGGGAAGAGGGTTTGTTCTAGTTTTTATTATTGATATGAGTGATTATTGTTGTGTGAGGGAGAAGTGTTAAGCATAAGAGCCTTCTGGTATTGTAAGATATTCAAATGGGTGCGAAGCGAAACCCTGTAGTTGGGTGCACAGGGAAGGGATAAAGAGAGAAGAGATAAAGAGAGAGAGAGGAAGAGAGATATCTGCAAGCTAAGAGCAAAAATAAGAACTGTATGCTTGCATATTAACATATTATAAAGAGTAGTTCTATGGACATAGCCCTAGGGAGAGGGTGAACCACGTATATCTTGTGTTATGTGTGATTGATGTTGTGTTCTTTGTCATTTGATATGCTGCTATTGTGATATTTTGTTAGATCTGAGACATAACTAGCATAGTAGGTTTAAGGAATCTAAAGAATAACTAGGTTGTTGTGTGTTGTTGCTTTGAATCCACTTTGCATTCCTTTTAGTTATAGACACTTATTTCCTACAACCCCCTATAGCTAATTTGGGTGAGACTGCATCTTCTTTGTAGGTGTTGCTGAAAGGTCCAGTAGTTAGGTCTTGTTGGTGCGCTGTTAGAGATGAACCCTAGGTCTACCCCTGTGCCAACAAATGGTTCTGTTGCTGACACCGGGATCTTCTTGAGGGAATGTCAAGGTGGTTTCCATTGAAGACTGAGGTTCAGAAGTGGATAGAAGATCAAGAAAAGGAAATCGTTGAATCCCAGAACAAGAACCCTAATCTTAGTATAGAGGATTGGTTAGGAAGATATATCTTTACTAATATACACAAGATTTTGTTTGGAGGGATTCATAAGGAGCTATACGAGTGGTTAGCTAGATTAGCAGATACCTAGTTCGAGATCAGATCTAGACCACCTGTGGTTTGGACATCGGTGTTGATCAAGAAGATCAAGAGAGTTGATAACACCATGTCAAGAGAAGTGGATCACTGGTTTGATAGTACCATTGGAGGGTATATCACTGAGTTTGTTGTTGAGAGAGTAGAGTCATATTGCTAAGCCGAGAGGTATTTCTTTAAGGGACCTAGAGGAATATTTTTACATTTTCTGAAGTTGAAGATAAAGATGTTATTGCATGAGAAGAACATATTGAAGATACAATAGTGGGTCATATCAAAAGAGCTAATGTTCAAGAATTCAGACAGTGACAACGACACAGAGATCTGACATACGCGCAATAGAAGGATATTCAGAGAAGTTCCTTTCGTGAACTTGTTTAAGTGAGATTAAGAAACTCTTCTACAGGAAGAAGGATTCTATAGTGGGGAAGAGGAAGAGCTACTTATTGAAGAACATTCAAGATCCATTAGACCCAGAGAAGAGAAGGTTGAAGAACCTCATCGAGAAGAGGCAGAAACTTTAGGAACTGCACAGATTGTTGAAGTAAGTACTATTACTCCTCTTGTTGTTTTAGAAGAATTAAGTAACCAGAGTAACCTAAGTTATCAGAGCATTGGTATAAGTGGTTCAACACACACTCAATTAGGAACCCTAGGAATATCTATTGCAGGTGAGATGAGGTTACCCACCTTTAGGGAAGATGGATCTAAAGATCCTGAGAAGCATTGGTTCCTATGTGAAGTTGTATGGAGTATTAAGAATATCACCGATGAAGTTGTCAATGTGCTCAGTTCATCACTACCCTGAGAGACCGTGCACTGAGTTGGTACATGAAGCTTTTCCAAGGAATTTCCCAGACCAAACTGTTGAACCAGATCAAGACTATGTTGATTGAAGAATTCAAGAAACCCAAGTCATAGTCATAATGCATCACAAAACTGAAAGAATTTAAGTAGAAAGTAGCTGAACCTGTTTGGGAGTTTGATCATAGGTTTAAAACCCTAACATGCCATTTGATTTTTCAGATCCCAGATGAGTAGAACAAGGAATGGTTCATTGTTTCCCTCCTACCACACATCAGAGTCCCTCTGATGCAACAAAATATTGCTTCGCAGGCTGAGGCACTAGAGATTACCATGAAACTAGAATCAACCCCTATGGGAGAATCCATCTTGGGTATGAGTCAAACCTTGAGTTAGCTAACTAGATTATCTTTGTAGGTCAAAGATATGAATAAAGAAAAGGAAAAATATAAAAGAGAAGATATCTAATGTATTAGATGAAAATCAAAAGGCCATGACAAGGAGAACTACCCCCTATTTTATGAGTATTTAGAATCTATAGCTCTGATCCCTTTAAAGCCAGCTACCCTACCTTGGTGCGAGGTATGTAGAAATCGACGTCACCCTGGTGAATGTTACTATTTGCAAAAATATGTTCAGAAACCCACAAATCTATACTACACATTCTGTAAGTTGGTGGGACATGATGATAGGGATTGTAGGGCCTATGACCTCAAGCATGAAAGGTCCAGAGACATATACAAAATTCAAGGTGAAGTACAAAAAGAAGGAAACAATACGTAGTATAACTCCCCAGGAAGAGGAAACTTCAATCCTTGTAGTGGATTTAGAGGACGAGGAAGAGGAGGAGGTATCGGTCAAGTTCGAGGACATATCATCTGTTATAATTATGCACAGCTAGGACACTTGGAAAGGGACTGTTAGAACCCTTATACCACTTGCATCTATTGCAACTCATTCGAGCATGTTATCGAGGAATGTCCAACATTGCTAGCTAAGCTTCAGGAGAAATGAGGAGGAAACCAACAAATACAACTAATCAAATCAGAACCTCACGGAGCAGATCCTAGAGTCGTTGTTATCACTAGAGGAGGTAATGTTACAGGAGAAGATAGAGTGATCCAAGGAAAGACTACAGAAGAATCAGGAGTCATGAAAGATGTCGAGAAGACACAAGTGTTTGATGTGAAGAAATAAAAACAAATATTTGAGGAAGCAAGAAAAGAATTTGGAAGAGATCAGGCTTCTTCATCAAAGGATTGACCAAAAATAAGAGAATATGGAATGCCCCTAGCCTTTGATCAGTCCGCTTCGCCAAGAGGAGGAAAAGAGGTAAGTAAGCTCATGGAATTTTTATGCACTTGCATTAATTTGATAAAGGATGAGAGCATTGTACAAGATCTACAAAACTTGATTAGATAGTATGAGCTAGGGAAGGTATACCCCTTACTGAGTAGAGCAGTACACCAAATATCTAAAAAGAGAAGGAAAAATAAAGAATTACACTTGAATGCTGAGATTGGAGATTATGATATAGATTATGTTGTCCTTGACTTAGGGTCAAAAGTAAATGTCATGATGAAGTAGACCTGGGCACTGATGGGAAAACCTAAGTTGATTTATTCCCTTATTAGGCTTAGGATGGCTAATCAGCAGGCAGTAAGACCCTTTGGAAAGCTAGAGCGTGTCCCTATGGATATCGACAGGGTGAGGACATTTGCATGTTGTAATGGCTCTAACTTAATTATAACAACCATTAAATTAGAACATCACAGTAAAATTTAATAATTACTACATCTAGCACATTTAAAATCTAATTTTTCATAGTAATAAAATTTAATAATAATTTACTCAAAATAATTCGTAACTCTAACCTGGACCTTATGTTTCCGCTTGCTTCCTTAGCTTGCTTCTTTAAGACACCACCCCAAAACCAACCTCCATGCCGACTAGTAGCGCCTAGCCTTAGGATATCAACGGATATCCTAGCCCTCCGAGCCCAAAACCTCCAACAACCCCCCGGTGCACTGTAAATTCCACCCTCTGTCCACTACTCCAAGCTCTCCCAAAATCCCTTCCTCCCTCTCATAGAATGAATCCCAAAAATAATCATCCCTTCTCCACTCCTTCCCCCCCGCCTTATTCCTCCTTCAATGCCTTCCATCTTGCATTAAATTCCTTATCCCTCCATTTAATTACCCTTATCCGTTCATTAATTCTCTTATCTTCTCGGGATCCTTACGTGATCCCTTCTTATATACGTAACTTGATTTTAAATCTTATATTTTATTCTCCACCCTTTTATTTAATACTTAATTAATTAATGAATTAATTAATATTTAAATGAATCATTAACCATCATGACTAATTCATTAATAATAATCAATTAGAAATGTTATTTTAAGACATAGTTATAGTTTAGCTAAACTTTTAGGATTATATTATTAAATTAATTACACTTAATAATCAAGGGTCGTTACATATATTTTGAAGTAATTGAGATAGTTGATGAAAACTATCCTTATCATGCGCTATTAGGAATCGATTGGGATTTCAACATATCCACTATGGTTGATCTAAGGAAAAGAAGAATGATGTTTGAAGGAGATGACCTTAGGGTCATTTCACCTTTGGATCTAGATGAAGGTCAAAGATACACAAATCCCATCAGAGAATAAGACCGTTTATATGAATTAGAAAACATATACAAGTTGACAACAAGACAACATGATTACATTAATCCTACAACAGATGGGAATTTAAGTTGGAGAAGTGAGAGCGCATGCTCATCAGATTTAGAAGAAGCATTGGAGAATTGGTAGAATAATATGTATGAAGTTTCTATGTGGAGATGCACAATATTGACCAGATAAGTTCGTTGGATCGGCACAGTAGTAAGTAATTTTCCCATCTTTGATGGTTTAAATCGCTTGGAAACTTTCTTGTTGGAATTTGAAGAAGTTGTACCAGAAAAATAGAGGTTGTTGGGACTGGATGAATCTCTGAAAGAAACTATTGCAATATGGTGGGGAACACATAAGAAGAGCATCGCAGAATGGGTGCAATGCTGCACTTTGATGACAACACTATTTTCAGACAACATCGTAGGATGCAAAGTTCTATATACAGGTCAAAGTTTTCCGAGAGACCATGTGACAACTTGCGAGGAGGCCTGGAGAAGCATTAATCAAGAGTAGTGGGTGCACAAATTTATTAACACTCTGGACACAACACCTATTAATTGGTACCTACAAGATGAGCTGCGCCTCATCACTGCAAATTGGGAAGGTATGACATAAACATTCATATCTACATTCTTGTTTGAAAGTCAGTACCCTACGGTAGATCAATATTTACAAGTTGTCAGATAGAAAGTGTTTGAGGAGGCACCTAGCCTCCTTGAGGAGCAATAAGAGTACGAATGGACTGCGCCTCTTCAGAAATTGCAAGGCTGTTACAACATCAATGTTGATGACAACAACAATCCTAGGAATGTGAACATCACATAAACATAACGATAGAGATATGTAGAAGGAACAGGAGTCGAACTTCCTTTTATTGGGAAGCCCATCAAAATCTAGAAATTTAATATAGGAATGGAGGAAACACCTAAACTGGAAAAATTTGGAGATTACTAGGATGAGCCCACAATTGACAAGATCACAGAGTTGTTGCATGAATATCAAGACCTTTTTCCAACAAAATTCATAGATATGAAAAATATTAAAGGACCCATGGGGGAGATGAAAATTCCCTTAAAACCAGATGCTAGGCCATTCAAGAAGAGACCTTGCAGATTGAACCCCAAATATAAGGAAAAAGTGAAGATTGAGCTCGACAGAATGCTGGAAGCAAGAATAATAAAACTAGTCGAAGAGTCAGAATGGATCAATCCTATGGTGGTCCAAGACAAGAAAACATGAGAGATCAGAATCTGTGTGGACTTGGGGAAGCTGAACGATGCATGCTTACATGATCCCTCTCCTACACCGTTCATAGACAAAGTGTTAGATAATGTTGGAGGACAGGAGGTCTACTCCTTCACAGATGTCTTTTCAGGATACCATCAGATCAAGATTGCCAAAGAAGATCGACATAAGACCACCTTTGCAACAAAATGGGAATATTACCAGTATACAATGATGTCGTTTGGAATAAAGAACGCACCAACCATATTTTCCAGGGTGGTGGTCAAATCATTCAAAGAGTTTTTACATAAATTTTTAGAAGAATATTTTGATGATTGGACTGTGTTTAGCTTATTAAAATATCACATTTAATGTTTAAGGATAATGTTGGATAAGTGCAGGCAATGCCAAATTTCTCTAAATCTGAAGAAGTGCATATTTTTATCACCTTTTGGAGTTTTTCTAGGACATATTGTATGCAAGCAGGGGTTGTTGGTGGATCCCTCCAAGATCACCATTATTGTTGATCTACCTCCCCCTACTTCAGTAAGACAACTGTGCACTGTGCTGGGACATATAGGATACTACAATAAGTTCATCAAGGGGTATGCACAAATAAAAACACCCATGGAAAATATTTTGAAGAAATATTGTCATTTTCAATGGACAAAAGAAAGCCAACAGAGCTTCGATAGACTGAAACAAAAAATGGTTACTTTGCCTATTCTGGTTTTTCCATATTGGAGAAAGGATTTTCATGTACATGTTGATTCATCCTATATTGCCTTAGGAGCAGTGTTAGAACAACCAGAAGCAAGAGACATCGACCATCCATTAGCCTTTTCTAGCAGGAAACTATCTTCAACTGAGATAAATTACACCACCATTGAAAGGGAAGGTTTAGCCATGGTGTACGCTCTACAAAAGTTTCGTCATTATTTGTTGGGAGGAAATTTCAATATGTTCAATGACCACTCTGCACTAAAATACCTAGTTAACAAGCCAGTGTTGGGGGGGAGAATATGTAGATGGCTTTTGCTATTTCAGGAATATGACTTTAAGATCGTGGTAAAACCGGGAAGGATGAACAAGGGTCCTAACCACTTGTCGAGGTTGGAACATGGAGAAGAGACTACTAGTTTGGAGGATACACTGCCAGATGCATAGTTGTTGGCCATCAGGAAGTTTGATGATCACTCTGCAGAGATAGTGTAGTTCTTGTCAATGGGAATGGCACCTAGTGACTATAAAATTATTCAGAAGAAACAATTGGTAGTACGCACTATAGATTTTTCACTTATAGATGGACCTATACAAGATGGGACCTGATGAGATATTGAGAAGGTGTGCTATGGAGGCAAATCAACCATTGATCCTCACAGAAGCACATGAAGGCATCGCAGGAGGACACTATGCAAGAAAAGAAACAACGCAGGAGATTCTTAGTTCTGGCCTTTGGTGGCCTACTCTACATAAAGATGCTAAGGAATAATACAAGGCCTGCAATGTATTCCATTGAGTTGGAAAACCTTTCAGAAGAGATGAAATTCATTTAGCAACTCAACTAACCCTACAAGAATTTGTGGAATGGGCCATTGACTTCTTGGGACTTATCAACCCACCAAGAAAGTGCACAGGAGCTAGATACATAATTACTGCGACAAATTACTTGACCAGATAGGATGAAGCAAGAGAAGTCAAGGAATGTAGTGCAACCATAGTTGTGTGCTTCATATTTGATGATATTATAACTAGGTTCATATGCCCAAAGACATTGATGAGAGAACAAGGCACACATTTTATCAATAAGACTATTGAAGCCTTGACTCAAGAATTTGAAGTTCACCATCAGAAGAGCACACCCTACCACCTGCAGGTGAATGGGAAAGTTAAAGCATTCAATAATATCTTGGAGACAACAATGATGAAGATTTGCAGTGTGAATAGGGATTATTGGGATTTGAGAGTACCAAAAATACTATGGGCATATAGAACCACTTGCAAGAAGCTAACAATGTAGACCCCCTTTAAGTTGTTTTATGGTATGGAAGAAATTGTACCCATGAAATATTTGGTTCCTAGTCTGAGAATTGCAACCTTTACAAATATGCATGACACTGGCACTGTGCAAGAGAGGCTTGTGTAGTTGGTAGAACTAGAAGAAGACAGTTTTATCCCAGGATTTCACCAGCAATTTTAGAAGGAAAGAGAAAAGGCCTACCATGACAAGCACATCAAGAAGAGAGCCTTCAAGCAAGGAAATATGGTATTGGTGTATGAATGTAAGTTCATGAAGCATCTAGGGAAGTTCAGGACACATTAGCTTGGGACATATGAGGTCACCAACGTTACAGAAGGAGGAGCTGCGCAGTTGAAGACACTAAATGGAGAATGGAAGGAGGGATTAGTGAATGGGAGCTGATTGAAATTGTACTATGAAAACTAGCTGCCTCGCAGCTCTCAGTAAAAGCATAAAGAAAAGGGTCTAGGTACCAGGTACAGTTGAAACTGGGTACCAGACATAGAAAAGACAATCTGCATAAGGAAGGGAAGGACAGAGCAGAAAGAACAGGCTGCCCTGCACAGTCTAAAGACGAAGTGAAATAGAAGATTCAGACCTGAAGTGCCTTGGGACGAGTCACATGTGAGTGTTGGGGGCTTGTTAGCCCTTGGTTATGGAAGCAAGTGAATATCAAGGAAGAAAAGGAAAAATGAGAACTGCACGGAAGACACAGTGACTAATACTAGGTCGAAGTGAGAAAAGAGTAGAAAAGTGGGAGCGGAGTCTGAGAGAACAAGTCGTTGGAAGAGGAGATCGAGGATGAAAGATTAATAGGGAAGAAAGATTGTGGAAAACTCATCAAGTGGGAAAATCCATCGTTGGATGTTTTGGAGCACCATGCTAGAAGGAAGGAAAGATAGTCTAGTGAAGCCCTAAAAATGTGGGTCAAGTTGACCTAGGGTTTTATACACCTAGGGTTTTGGTATCTAGGGTTTTAACACTTAGGTCTTAGCCTAAGGTTGTCTATGAGCTATTGTAATGTATAAATAAGAACCTAGATAAGGGAAGAGGGTTCGTTCTAGTTTTTATTATTGATATGAGTTATTATCGTTGTGTGAGAGAAAAGTGCTAAGCATAAGAGCCTTTTGCTATTGTAAGATCTTCAGCTGGGTGAGAAGATCATCCCTGCAGTTGGGTGCGTAGGGAAGGGAGAAAGAGAGAAGAGATAAAGAGAAAGAGGAAGAGAGAGATCCGCAAGCTAAGAGTGCAGATAAGAACTATATTCTTTCATATTAATATATTATAAAGCACAGTTCTGTGGACATAGACCTAGGGAGAGGGTGAACCATGTATATCTCATTTTATGTGTGATTGATGTTGTGTTATTTGTCATTTGATATGATGCTATTGTGATATTGTGTTAGATCTAAGACATAACTAACACAGTAGGTTTAAGGAAGCTAAAGAACAACTATTTTTATGTGTGTTGTTGCTTCAAATCCACTTTGCATTCCTTCTAGTTGTAGACACTTGTATCTTGCAACCCCCTATAGCTACTTCGGGTGAGACTTCATCTGCTTTGCAGGTGTTTTCGAAAGTGCCAGTAGTTAGGGCTTGTTGGTGTGCTATTAGAGATGAACCCTGGGTCTGCCCCTGTGCCAACAAAATCCCAGCCCCACCTGAAATGGGCTATGACTGATAGAGCTATGGAGAGCCCTGTTGTAGCTATGTTGAACATAGGGAAGACTCTCATCCCATGTACGTGTATGTTTAGATTTTTGCATGCGTAGGATTTGCACAATCATCCGATTGACGACCTTTGTCTGGCCATCAGTTTGGGGGTGGAAAGAAGTGGATTTAGTGAGCTTGGTGTCCAACAGTGACAAGAGATGTGACCAAAATGTGTTGAGGAACATGTTTTCCTGATCTGAGGTGATGCTATGTGGTATAAAAAAATGTACCCACACCTATTTGAAGAAGATATTGGCAATATATTTCACTGTGATGCTCTTCTTGCATGTTGTGATAATTGCCATCTTTGAAAATCGATCAACCATCACAAATAGAAAATCATTGTCGTGCTTGGTGGATGAAAGGCCAGATATGTAATCCATCGATATGGATTCCCAAGGCCTATCGGGAGTAGGAAGAGAGGTGTATAAGCCTTGATTCTTGATGGATGTCTTGGAAAGGGTATAGGAAGTGAAAAATCTTATATACTTGCTGACATCTTGTTGAATTTTTGGCCAATAAAAATGTTTCTATAGAACGACCAGAATTTTCTCCACACCAAAATTTCCTGCCATCCAACTGTAGTGACCCTCCCAAATCATCTTGGCGGAACCAGATGGCATAACAATCCATCCTATATGTGAAAATTGGTCACATTCACTCATGTACCCAAGAGCTAATAGGTGGTGGCGAAGTTGGGGTCACACTGATAATGTGGGGGCCACTCAGATGCATCATTCCCATAGGAATGGAGCACTGTGGTGACTACAACAACAGGAGGGCGACTGAGGCAGTTAGCGCCATGATTTGTGCTCCATGTTTTATACTTGATGTTGAGATGGAACTGTTGTAGGTATGTGGACCACCTTTGATGGATATCGTTTTGCAACTTTCCCTATGTTTGTATGAACTGCAGAGGATTATTGTTAGTGTGGCTGATTGTCTCCTTTCCCATAATGTAATGTTTCAGTTGACGACATGCTTGCACAACTGAATACATTTGTTTGTCATAGGTGGGGTATTTCCAAAAAATATTTGAGAGTGTCTCACTATGGTATTCTACTGCATGACCATGATGAGTGAGAAATGCACCTACAACATAATCAGAGGCATCCGTATCAATCTCGAATGGTTTTTGTAGATCAGGTAAGGAGAGTACTGGATCTGAGCACAAGCGATGCTTCATATCATCAAATTATTTTTTTTGTGCCTGCTACCATGCGAACTTTGCCTTTCCACCACCCTTGGTTACTTGGATGAGGGTCCATGCAATATGGGAGAATCCCAACATGAACCTTTGGTAGACGTTAGCAAGTCCCAAGAAGATCTAAAGCTCATTTAGTGTGGTCGGGGTTGGCCAGTCATGAATGAATCTTAGTTGGATCCACATGTACCCCATGCTCATCAATAATGTAGCCCAAGTATTTTACCTTGTTCATGTCAAAGGATAATTTTTCAAAGTTGGCATATAGCTTGTGCTCCCACAGAGTGCCCAAAACCTGTTGAATATGTTGCATGTGCTCTTTCCAAGTTCTTTTGAATATGAGGATGTCATCCAGATATACCACCGCAAAAGAGTTGGTGAAGGGTCTCAATACATAATCCATCAATCTCATGAAAGTTGTTGGTGCATTTGTTAAGCCAAAGGGCATGACCAACCATTCGAAGAGACCTTATTTAGATTTGAAAGTTGTCTTCCATACATCAGATGGTTCGATGGAAACCTGGTAGTAGCCAAACTTTAGGACAATCTTGCTGAAGAAATTCCCCCCCTTGAGTTGGTCAAGAAGGTCATCAATTAGCGGAATTGGGTATCGGTTTCAGACTGTGATTTTTTTTAATTCTCTATAATCAATGCAATGCCACAAGGTCCTGTATATCTTCGACACCAGCATAATAGAGCTTTCTCAAGGGGAGGATCTAGGTCAGATGTGCCCCTTTTGAAGCAGCTCTTTGATCGAGTTCTTGGTTTCGTCATTTTCCATTAGCGAGAGATGATAGACTGGTCCATTAGGAAGTGGTGCATCGGGGTTTAGATCAATTGGATGCTTGAATTGGAAGTGCATCAACACCTTGTTGGGTGAGGAGAAGATGTCTTTGTACTCTTCCATGATCCTGTTCACTTGCTTCTGCTGCAAAGAGAGGCTCTGTGTAGAGGTCACGGATGTGGTGACGACCTTCTTATTACTGTGATAATGGGTCACAAAGAAGACGAACTTCTCAATATGTGAAATGAACTTACTGCATTGCTTAGCATAGATTGAAGAAATCGCGGTAGGTGATGCTACCTATGGTATCATGTACAATTGTCTACCCAAAGTAATAACAACACTGCGAGGTCTAGACTCATACACAACATGTTGCTTCCACAAATATGGTTGGCCTAAAAGAACATCACAAAATTAAATGGGAGAAATATCACACAATACCTCATCTTTGAAGGGCTTGATGTTATAGGGTATATCACAGTGACGTGAAGATATCTTCCTTGGAAAAGTCAGTCGATGGTGTAGTTCTATGGGTTCGGTGTTATTGGCAAGTCCAGCCGCTTGATGACCTCTGGTGAAATTAGGTTCTTTTGACTGCCACTATCGAAAATGAAATGCAGTAGAGTCCCCTTTACCCACATTTGTGACTGAAAGAGGCGTTCCGCTTCCTCTGGTTCTTCTATTTCGCTTGGTTGGAATTTGGTGGTAGAGAAAGTGGAACTGGGTTTCCCATCGATGATCCACTTCCCACTTTCTGTATTTGATTCAGAGTCAGAATCTACCTCAGACTCAGAAGCTTTCATCTAGTCCACCAGTGACTTCTTGGAGAGACATTCATTGGTGTTGTGCCAAGGGATTTTATGGTATTCAAACCATTTTCTTGCATCCTTCTTTGAATTCTCATTACCCTTCTTGGGTTGTGGCTTGGAATGGTTGTCCTAAGAGTGGCCATCTTTTATCTATCCCTTGTTTTGTGGGTTGGGGATTCCTTTTCCCTACTTCGACTGTGAGGAGTTTGAATATCCAAAATCTCACCTCTTGTGATTAAATTTATGCTCGATCTTGACATCATATCTATAAGCCACACCTGATGATGCGATGTCCAAAAAATCCATTTATTTTTTAATGCATCTATGCAGAAAACCATGGTATTTGAGAACCATATGTCGTTCATAGTCATTGATACCCAATTTAGTGCGCAAGGTATGGAAAATATTTGTGAAATCTGGTACGGTCTGGTCGCTTTCATGATGCAGCGTGGTCCATCTTGTGTACTGGTCCTCATAGCTTCCAACAGGGTAGTAATATTCTTTAATGGCATCCTTGAAGGAATCCCATGTGGGGTTGAATGAAAATATTGCAGATTCCTCTATCGCCCTTTTCTCAGAGTAAGTATCCCACCATTCCTTAACATGGGGGACTACCTTGAGGAGTGAAAAAGTAATCTTTTCCCTGTCAAAAAAATTGTGGACCAAAAAGTACCCTTCGAGTAGATTCAACCATTTATCTATAGCATCCACATCTATCAATCCTTCAAATAATGGAATATCAAAATTTACTTATACCTTGAAGGGGGTTTCATGGCCTCTTTATGAATATGTGTCTCGTGTGGGTAGCCACCGAAGGATATTTGCAAAGTTTTCCATCATTTCATTCCTTTGTTGCGCAATGGATTCCTCGAGCAACATTTTAAAAGGATCTCCTACTCCATCATATTTATTTTCATCCCCCATGGGTTGTTGTTGGGCTCGACATGACCAATATTGCAAAGGCTTGACTGGTTCGAGTCCCAACTTCTTGTACCCATATCTTGTCAGGGACATGCATGAAGAAAAATGAATGAAGAGTATATCGTTCTAATACCACTGATATATATTTATGAGTGGAACAAAAGGAATAACAAACTGAATACAAATACACAAATATATGGAGAAAAACAAAAGATATCCAGTGAAAAACAACTTCTATTGGATAGATAAAACAGGCTGAAACTGTAAAACTGCAGAACTGAAAACAACTTGCTCGAATGGTGGTAGCTATCTTTGAGAAGAGATGTGGCTGCTACACACATTTGTCTAGAAGAATGATTACAATGAGAATCCAGAGGCCTTTTTAAAATTACTCATGAATTCCAAAACCCTAGACATCCAAAAACCTAACCCTAGGAGATGAAACACCAAAAGTTATATGGGCCTCGATGGGTAAGTTGGCACCTCAACTTTTCAGGATCGTAAATTTTGTATACGACCTTCGTTTTAGGCATGTGATAGCCCGTTGGAAAGGTATTTTTGAGAACTACACATTATGTCATCAAATGATGACTTTGTCTACAACTTGACTATGGAAATCCAAAGAAACATTGTTTAGGACCCCAAAATGACCCTGGAAGTAGATAAATATGTATTGACATGAAAACTTCCAAAATAATCTAGTTGGATTAGGTGGGAGGCCACCAATATCCACTTGGAAGCTAAGTAGTGCTTCAGACAACCATGAAAGTGTAGAACTCACAATTACAAAGAATTACAAAAGAACGCAATGAACTAACAACTGTCAAGAGGAGCCAGTTGGAATAGGTGGGTTGCCACCAATATCTACCTACATGACATTATCTCCAAATGTGACACTTCCTTTTCCCTTATTTTTCAGATTGAGAAATTTACTTTTATTTCCTGTCATATGTTTGGAGCATCCACTGCCAATGTACCATTGAAACATTTTTTCTTGGCATACATGGCTACTATTGGGTATGTGTTATATTCTTTGCATGACTAGCCATAGTGTTTGCTACGTTGCGTTCAGTGTGCAGGGGGGTTTGAGGGGGGAATTGTTTTCCTCTGGAAATGTGTCTCCTTTTTTGCCTCTTTTTTCATGTCACCTCAATTTTTGTGTCCATTGTTGGGTGGTTTTAGGACAAATGGTTTTTTTTCCGATGGTTTTATATTTCCCATTAAGGAATTAGGGTTGTTGACTAATACTATATGTATATTGTATTATAAACAATGTATGATGTGAATGAATATATAATAAGTTGGTTTTCCTGGTTTGGGTTTCCAGGGGAAAAATCTTTGTGTAATGTGTGTATTTTCCATTGTATCTTTTCTGTTATTTTACTGAAAATGTGTTTGCAGTAAATAAGTGTACAAGGTTAAAATATACATTTGGTATCAGAGAAATTATTGGCTTCAGGGGGATGACTTTTTGGTCAAGGGTTTGGCTCAGGACTATGATAAGCCTTGTTAAAGTGGAAGATATTTTGTCTTGATTCTTCAGGTGAAGAGAAATGGCGAGAAGTTTAATGGGAAAAGTTTTGATTTGTGGAAGCTCGCGATGGAAGATAATTTGGTGGACAGAGATTAATGGATCATGGTGGATCCATGTACTACACCTATAGGAACTTCAACATATGATTAGAAAAATTTGGATCGGAAGGTGAAGAGAACAATCTGAATGTTTCTCTCAAATTCAATATCATTGAATGTGTTAGAGGAAGCTACATCCAAGTATTTATGGGGTTAGTTGGGGAAGTTCTATCAATCTAAGTCCCTAGTAAATAAAATATTCCTAAGAAAGAAGTTATATAAACTGAGGATGAGAGATGGAGACTCGGTGGTAGATCATTTGAATTCCTTGTTGACCCTTGGGTATGGAAGTAAGCAAAGAGTAAAGAAGAAAAGAAGGAATGTGAACTATGCGGAAGACAAATTGACTGATACTGGGTCGAAGTGAGCAGAATACCAGGAAAGACAGAGTGAAGTAAGAGAAAGCAAGCCATTGGATGAGGATATCAAGGATGACATATCAGCAAGGAAGATGGAATGTGGACAACTCAACAAGCAGAAAAATCCATCGTTGGATGCTTTGGATCATTGCACGAAAAGGAAGGAAAGATAGGTTGGCGAAGCCCTAAAAACATGAGTCAAGTTGACCTAAGGTTTTAGACACCTAGGGTTTTGGTATCTAGGGTTTTGACACTTAGTTTTTGGACTAAGGCCATCGGTGAGCTATTGTAATATATAAATAAAGGTCAAGAGGACTTGGGATGGGTTCCTACCATTGTTGTTGTTGGTATTGTTCATTCCAAGTTCGTTATTGTTGTGAGTGACTCTTGTAGTGAGAGAGAGAAGCATCGATGAGTGAGGGAAGTTTGTGTTGCAAGATCTTCATCTGGGTGCGAAGATCACCCTATAGTTGGGTGCGCAGGGAGGGAAGACAGAGAGAAAGGGAGAAGATCTGCTAGCTAAGAACACAAATAAGACCTATATGCTTCCATATTAATATATTATAAAGCATAGTTTTTTGGACGTATCTCTAGGGAGAGGGTGAACCACGTACATCGTTTTGTTGTGTGTGATTGATGTTGTGTTATCTTGTTTATAGATATACTGTTATTGAATTATTGTGTTAGATTTGATAGATAGTTGTGCGAAGTAGATCTAAGATGGAAATCGATATCTAGATGTTTCATTGTTCTTATATTAGATCCACTTTATATTCCCTTGGTTGTAGACAACTGTGTCCTGGAACCCCCCATAGCTACTTTGGGTGAGACTGCATCTGCCTCGCAGGTGTTGCCAAATGGGCCAGTAGTTAGGGCTTGGAGCTAAACCCTGGGTTTGCCCTTGTTCCAACAAATGGTTCCGTTGCTGGGACATGAATCTTCTTGAGGGAATGTCAAGGTGGTTTCCATTGAAGACAAAGATTCAAAAGTAGATAGAAGATCAAGAAAAGGACTTCGTTGAAGCCCATAAAAAAAACCCTAATATTAGTACAGAGGATTGGTTGGGAAGATATATATTTACTGATATACATGATAGTTTCTTTGGAGGAATCCATCAGGAGCTATATGAGTGGCTAACTAGGTTAGAAGATACCTAATTTGAGATCAGATCTAGAACCCCTATGGTTTGGACGTTGGCACTGATCAAGAAGATCAAGAGAGTTGATAACGTTGTGTCAAGAGTAGTATGTCACTGGTTTGATAGCACCATTGGAGGGTACATCACTGATTTTGTTGTTGACGGAGTAGAGTCATATAGCCAAGCCGAGAGGTTCTTCTTTAAGGGACCCAGAGGAAAAATTTTACACTTTTCAAAGTTG
Organism: Picea engelmannii; assembly: GCA_009831015.1. Classification (NCBI taxonomy): domain Eukaryota; kingdom Viridiplantae; phylum Streptophyta; class Pinopsida; order Pinales; family Pinaceae; genus Picea; species Picea engelmannii. Next base: position 558,389 of record ML777668.1, read on the forward strand.
AAGATCAAGATGCTATTGCATGAGAAGAACATCTTAAAGGTACAATAGTTGGTTGGATTGGAAAAGGATAATGTTCAAGAACTTAGACAGTGAAAATGACACATAGGTTGGACATACGCATAGTGGGAGAGTGTTCATAGAAGTTCCTCTTGCGAACTTGTTTAAGAAGAACTACAGGGACACAGGTTTCTACAGTGGAGAAGAGGCAGATCTAACAGACGAAGAGCATTCAGAATCCGCTAGGGCAGAGGAAGGGAAAGTTGAAGAACCTCGCCGAGAAGAGCCAGAAACTTCAGGAACCGCGTCGACTGTTGAAGTGAGTACTATTATTCCTCCTGTAGTTTCAGTAGCATCAAGAAACAAGAGTAATCATAGTCACCAGAGCACTCAGAGAACTGTCATTAGCAGTCCACCACATATTCAATTAGGAAACCTAGGAAGATCTATGGAAGATGAGATGAGGTTACCCACCTTCAGAGGAGATGGATCTGAAGATCCTAATTAGCACTGGTTTCTATGTGAAGCTATGTGGAGTATTAAAAATATCACTGATGAAGCTGTTAAACGAGCTCATATTAGTACTACCCTGAGAGATAGCACACTGAGATGGTACATGAAATGTTTCCAAGGAGCTGCACCTAAACTGTTGAATTTCATTAAGATTGCACTAATTGTCGAATTCAAGAAACCTAAGTCAGAGTCGCAGTGCATTACAGAACTAAAAGAAATCAAGTAGAGAATAGTTGAACCTATGTGGGAGTTTGATCAGATATTTAAGACCTTGACATGCCATTTGAGTTTTCAAATCCCAGACGAGTAGAACAAGGAGTGGTTCATTGCTTCCCTCTTACCTCACATCAGATCTCCTCTGGTGCAATAGAATATTGCTTCATAGGCAAAGGCACTGAAGATTTCCATGAAGTTAGAATCAACCCCTATGGGAGAATCCAACTCAAGTATGAGTCAAATCTTGAGTCAGCCAACTAGTTTATCTCTCCAGGTCGAAGATATAAAAAAAGACAAGGGAAACGATAAAAGATAAGATATCTGGTGCATTAGATGCAAATCAGAAGGCCATGACAAGGAGAATTCTCCTCTATTTCATGAGTATTTGGCATATGGATCCCAGATTCCTTTAAATCAAGTTACTTTACCATGGTCCGAGGTGTGTAGAAATAGGCATCACCCTGGTGAATTCTACTAAATGAAAAAATATTTTCAGACACCCACAAATCTGTATTGCACGTTCTATAAGTCAGTGGGGTATGATGATAGGGATTGTAGGGCCTATGACCTCATGCATGAAAGGTAAAGGGATGTATATAAAATTCAAGGCAAAGTACAACAAGAAGGAAACACTACACAATATAATTCTCTAGGAAGAGGAAACTTCAACCCTCGTTATGGATTCATAGGAGGTATGGGTTGAGGTAGGGGAAAAATCATTTGTTATAATTGCACGTAGCCAGGACACTTAGAAAGGGACAGTTAGAACCCTTGTACCACTTGCAACTAATGTAGCTCATTTGAACATGTTATTGAAGATTGTCCTATGCTACTAGCCAAACTTCAGGAGAGACGAGGACCTCAGCAAAACCTTCAAGTGCAACTGATATAAATTGAACCTCGTGGAGAGGACCCTAGAGTCATTTTTATCACTAGAGGAGGTGTTGTTACATGAGAAGATAGAGCGACCCAAGAAAAGACTACAAAATAATCAAGAGTCAAGAAAGTTGTACAGAAGACATGAGTTTTCGATGCAAAGAAAGAAAAAAAAATATTTGAGGAGGCAAGAAAAGAATTTGGGAGAGACCAAGGTTATTCATCGAAGACATGACCAGAAGTAAGATAATGTGGATGAATTAACAATGGAGTACTTAGGCTCCCAACAAGAACTTTCTCTTGAGAAAAGTGGCATTTGTCTCCTTCCAGAAAACATATTTTCAAAGTGATTTCACAGGCTGCTTATAGCCTAGGGTGCGAGAATGACCCATTCTCGCAGGCCACCTTCAGCTAGGGTGAAAACTTCTCACACTGTGCTCTATACTTAGGGTGAGAACTTGTTTTCAAGCTTGGAAAAAATATGAAGTCTCGATGGTTCTAGAAGGGAATCTTCTAGAAAATGGGTTGGCATTCGAATGGTTATCATTTTACTGGTTTCCCTGATTTGGTGGGATCATTCTCATCCATGTAACCATCTCATCCTCTCCTATATATTGAAAGGATTATCATGGAAAAGGTTAAGCAAGATTAATTGAAGAATTGGTGAAGGAATTTTTTGAAGAACCCAGCTTGAGCCGAAGCTTGGAGACTCTAGTAAGTCTATCAAGAGGAATTGGAACTTCTTCATGCAAGGACAGAACAAGTGTGTGTGTTGGAACCAAGAGTCATCGAAAGGAAGCTTGTGACATCAAGGTGATCAGGTTGTATCTTCTACTTTCGATTAATATGATATAGCGACATGTCCTTTTCCCATAAAGTCATTCTTACTTTATTGTGTAATTCCTTGATCATACACATAAGTTGACGATTGAATACATTTTTCTATCTTCACTTTGGTTGGTTTGTGTTGTCATGGTCTTGACCTCACGAGAGCACCGGAGCGAAGCTGGAGCAATAGAGACCCAAGGAAGAGATACAAAGGTATGTCACTTGTTCCTCCTTACCATCTAATTCAATGGTCATAACTTAGGGAAAGAGTCATGTCTTGTCCTGTTTTGTTCTAGATTCAGGTGGATCTAGGGAGATCTGTTAGTGTCCACACCTACCGATTAGTCCGATAAAAAAATTGGTGACTCAACTGGGGAAATCAGATTTCAATCCTCATGCTCGTGCTACCTAGAACTACAGTATTGTTGAAGATCTATCCCAAGAACCTTCTGCGATGTCAGCCCTCGAAGTCCTTCAAAGTTGTCCCACACAACGAAAGGCACTGTTAAAAGCTATCGATGGGATTGACCCGACTCACACGAATTTAATAATTTTTGACTTGGAAGATCACATTCCAAGGTTACCACCTCAACTTGCATTCCAAATCCAAGTGATTGTCTCCGACAAAAACATTTGTAGAACCATTATTAACGAGGGTGCCTCGACGTGTGTCATGTCTGTTACCTACTGGAAAGCCATCAACTCTCCCTCTTTGACTGAATCCCATAACATTATCAAAGCCTTCAATGGCTCTAGTTTTAAGCCCTACAGTGTCCTTCCTTCATTTCCAATCACGCTAGAAGGAAAAATGGTCCAAGTCGAAGTGGAAGTCTTTGACGCTCCTCTCGATTACAATCTTTTTCTTGGCCATAGCTGGATCGATTCCATGCACATAGTTGTGTCGACTCTTTTTCATGTGGTACGTTTCCCACATCAAGGAAAGGTCATTATCATCGACCAATTAGCCTTCTTCAACTCAGATACACGTACTGTCAACATACCTTTTATCGCTAAAACCCCACCGGGTTACGAGAACGTTGGTGTAGGTCTTCTCAAAGACTCTTCGTTAATGTGTACCTTCCCCATTCCACTGCCCAATGTTCCACACTCGTCCATTGCTTCAATCAACATGATCTCCACCTAGATTCACGGAACACCTGCATCTCACGACCCATGGATAGTACATGACCCTGGCGATCATCTTCATTACAGTGATGAAATGCCTTTAAGTCTAGTCAAATCCGCCTATCAAGCCATTCAATCGGCAACTCCTTCTACCCCCTCTCTTGGTGAATTATCTCCAGATCCTTTTCATGTCATCTTTCCCATGGATGAGATGATTATGTCTGTCATTGAAGACACCCCCTGGGACGATGGCCATCACCGTTCCATCCTCTTCCTAGAACAACACACCATCGAGAGATACCAACGGATCTCAGGCCCATCGAATGTTGTCGTCATTTCAATCGTTCCCGAGTCCACACATGATGTGTTTTCCAAAGGTAAATTAAGCAATATATCACCCACTATTCTCCTCAACATATCCATCAAACCTGGAATTGTCGAAAATGTGCATATTGGAGCTTCGTGTTCCCCTGATGAAATCATCACCTACATGTCACTTTTCAAAGAGTTTCGTGACGTCTTCACTTGGAGCTATGAAGAAATGTCGGGTATTGAACCCGACATTGTGATGCATGAGATTAAGACATACCCAAACGCTAAACCCGTCCAGCAACGCCTTTGTCCAGTTCACCCATGTAAAGTGGCTGCTATCAAGCTTGAATTAGAGAAAATTATCAAAGCCGGCTTTGTTTACCCGGTGGCCCTTACTGACTGGGTTTCCAATATTGTCCCGATCAACAAGAAACAAGGCACAATCCACGTATGCGTTGATTATAGGGATATCAACAAAGATTGTCCTAAAGACAACTTTCCAACCCCCTTCGTCGATCAGATTGTCGACAATTGCACCGGAAGTGAAATCTTCTCTATGATGGATGGTTTTTCCAGATATAATCAAATCAATATTGTTCCCGAGGATCAACACAAGACTTCTTTTATTTGTCCTTGGGGCACTTTCGCCTATCGGAAACTTCCTTTCGGTCTCAAGAATGTTGGCGCAAAGTTTCAATGCACTATGTCTTACGCCTTCCATGATATCAAGCACATCGTGAAACCATATCTTGACAACTTACCCACTCATTCCATGTGCCGAGTCAATCATCCAATCCACCTTCGAGCCATTTTCATCCGTTGTCGGTTTTGCCATATACGCTTGAATCCTCACAAGTGCGTTTTCTGCGTGGAATCTGGCTGAATTCTAGGCTTTATTGTTTCATGTCAAGGGATCAGGGTAGATCCTTTAAAGGCCGAAGTGATTCTTAATCTCCCTCCTCCTTCTACACTTCACCAGTTACAAATTTTGCAAGGGAAAGCAAACTTTCTTCATCGTTTCATCTCGAACTACGCCGAGATAACTCATGGATTTATGCGACTCCTCAAAAAGGGGTCTGAGTTCATATGGGATACCATCACAAACAAAGCCTTTGAA
>ML777668.1:563407-579166 GCA_009831015.1 Picea engelmannii
CCCCCCCCGATTACAGTCGCGATTATTTCTTGTATGTCGCAGCCTCAGATTACACCATTGCTATGGTTCTTGTCCAAGAGGATGATTCTCATGACGAACATGTTATCTATTACTTGATTCAAAGTCTAACGCCTACCGAAACCAAGTATTTACATGTCAAAAAACTGGCCTTGGCAGCCGTCCAAGAAGTTCAATGCTTCCGGCACTATATCCTCTCTTGCAAGACTACGGTGATTTCTAACTGCAACCCTATGCAACACATTCTCACGCGTCAATTGCTAGGGGGAAAATACTCCAAATGGATCGTGATACTCCAGGAGTTTGACTTGGAATTTGAATGAGCCAAGTCCAAGAAGTCCTTAGTGTTTGTCGAGTTGATTTGCAACTTTCCCTACTCTGAAATGGAAAATGTAGCAGCCGATTCATTCCCTGATGAATCCCTTTTCCTAATTAGCTCTAATGATCTTTGGTATGGAGATATCATCATATATCTCCAAACCCAGACTTTCCAGCTCAATTTTTCCAGTACTGACTGACGTCAAATATGCTACCAAGCCTGTCAATATATTGTCCTCGGGGATACTCTGTATCGTCATGGGATTGACTTAGTTTTTCGATGTTGCCTCACGTTCGAAGAAGCCAAGAAAACCTTAAATAAATGCCACTCTGGAGCCTGTGGTGGTCATATGTCCGGGTATGCTACTGATCAGAAGATCTTACGTGCAGGGTATTTTTGGTCTTCTTTATTTAACGATTGCATAATCGTCGTCCAAAAATGCCACACTTTCCAGACCTATAATCATAAGATACGGTCACATCCCACTCCTCTTCACCATGTGGTCTCTGTTGGTCCCTTTGTGAAATGGGGCATCGATTTCATGACATGTCACCCCCACTCAGCCGGGGGGCATGGTTACATTATTGTAGTCATAGATTATTTTATGAAATGGGCCGAGGCGATGCCGACATTTGACAATACTAGAAAGACCGCAACATTATTCATTTTAAATCACATCATAGCTCGTTTTGGTGTTCCTCAGGCTATCATCATCGATCACAGTAGTCACTTTAGAAACTTCATGATGTCCAAACTCACTGAAAAGTTGGGTCTTTGCCATGAAAACTCAATGCCCTATTACCCACAAGCCAACAGTCAAGTTGAAGAAATTAAGAAAGTTCTCATAAGTATGCTTCGACGAATGATAGGGATTCACAAAACAAGTTGGAACACAATGTTGTTTTCAGCATTGTGGGCTTACCGGACATCCATTAAGTCTGCTACTGGGTTTACACCTTTCCGGTTAGTCTATGGTTTAGAAGCCATTCTCCCGATTGAATGTGAAATACCCTCTTTAAAAATAGCCATCGAACTCCTACCAAACACTTCTACAGAAGAAGAACGTTTGTTGTATCTCATGCAATTAGACGAAACTCAACGTGACGCTACCCTAGTCATAGAATCCCATAAGAAACGTGTCAAGGCCCAATACGAAAAACATGTCAAGCCTCACGTTTTCTCCAAAGGATATTTGGTTCTCCTCTACGAACAAGATCGAGATATGCTAGGAGCTGGAAAATTCGAAGCCATGTGGCGAGGTCCTTATATCGTTAGACGAGTTTTGGAGAAAGGAGCTTACAAGTTAGTAGATTGTGATGGTATCCCTTTGAATGAACCCAGAAATGGGTTGTACTTGAAGAAGTACTATGCATAAGATCACCTGTGCACAAGTACTTGTATTTTTATTTGTATCATACTTCTTGTGTGTTACTGTAGTATGATTTTTTCGTTATCTAGTCTCTGCCCTTATGTGACGTTGTGTTTTATTTCCAGATGTCGGAGTCTTCGCTACCCCACATTGGCTTCGCTGATGGCACTAGCCGTAGTACTCAGAAACTTGATTCTGCTGCATGGGCAATTTATGCCCCTACAAACGAACTTATCATGTTACGAGGTGTGTGCTTTGGTCATGCGACCAACAATATTGCAGAGTATAGTGTCATTATTGAATTTTTGATTGATGCTATCTTGCTTGGTATTCGCTGCTTGGTTGTGTGACTCGATTCGCAGCTCGTATTACTATAGTTAAGTAATGTCTATGCTATTCAAAGTCCTACTTTTTTATGGGTGTATTTGAGAATTCACCTCTTGGAACGTTATTTTGATTATATTGAGTATCATCATATTCCTATATGTCTAAATACATTAACTGATGCATTAGCTAGCTATGTATTAGACAGAAATTTGGGTCATTTATAAATCAATCACATTAAGTATCACACAACAAAAGATAAGCCGATAGAAGCCGTATGTATATATAATGATCAAATTTTTTTTTACAAAAAGTTATGTCCGAGGACCAAAATTTCAAAGTCTAAAGCTCATAGCTTCTACAAAGTGATGTCATGGATGACATTCATGGTAACACACGACTACCCAGGCAACCCTACGAAGTAGTCGACCAACTGAATCTGACACTCCCACCGTATGACACTGATAACGTCGTGGAACCTCTCCAAGAGGCATGTCTGGAAATCTCCCCACTGAGAACCCTCGAGAAGAACCAAGTCCGGATCTCCTCGGAAGTCCAACCCGACATAGACATAATCATCAACCATCAGCATCTGTGGTCACAACTAGTCAAAGAAGGAATCATTGTATTTGATGATTGGTCCAGCTACATGCCTGGCCATGAGGTTACACCACCTCAGCATTCTCGGATCCTCTGGAGCCGATAAACCCCACTCAACCTGCAACCTCAACAAGGGAACCCTCTCAAGAAAGAAGGACACCAACAAAGACCCGTACCAAAATTGCTTTAGGTCACCTCGTCTGCATTTAGTCAACTGCGTCTACCCAGTTAAAGACCTGAGGCTCAGTACACTCTATGGCATACTGAAAGTAGCTCTAGAGAGCCATGTGTGGAGAATCTCTCCTATCCATATGAGCAATGGTAAACAAAATAGTGCGAAGGGTCAAATCCTGCACCCCCCAAATGACCACTTTTCCTTTTCTCCTTTCCGCCTCTGGAACACAGTACAAACGATAGTATTCACTCATAGGCAACCCACCACCTCTGATACTAGTCAAGCTAGCGTGGTACCCACACCATGACATTCCTGTCAAGAAATAAATGTCCTTGATATCCAAAGACAATGTGTGGACCCCTACATGGAAAACTTGTTGGTCCACGTCCCACATATGCATGAGGTACTCCAATAGCCTGACTTGGGCCCTCATACCCGAGATATGAAAGAATTTTAGGATACCACAGTCTCGCAAAGTGGCAATGGTGCCCGGGTTATTCTTTGCAATAGCATCATCCTCTTCATGCTCTCTTACATGCCATTCCAGAACCATGGTGATAGCCAAATGCCTACATAAGAAACATAAGAAGAAGGTCAACAACTCTCTTCAAGATTTGGTATCTTTCTCACTGAGCAAACTTCAAGGAATTTTTTCACTTTGTGGTTCTCGCAGATGCCCTTTAGGCACCGTGCGAGGTTTTCACAGGTGCCTTTGGGGCCACCTGCGAGAATGGTGCATTCTTGCAGGTCCCATGTGGTTGGCCTACGAGAATGGATGAGCGTAAATTTAACCCCTAAAACAAGCTCAAAAACATGAAATTTACCAATGAAAATGAAAAATTGAACCATGAAAAGATAAAAGACAAGGATCTTACCTCACTACCGGAGACGGTTCGTCGAATGGATGCTCATACCTCCCGCAATCGAGCTCCGAAATTCAAGGGAAAAAGAGGGGTTTTGGGCTAAAATATTGGCAAAGTTACAATGACTATGGTAAAAAGAACTTTTACCCACTTATATTTACTTTTACCATTTTTGTTTGTTTTTTATAATTGTTTTATTTATTAAACCTAATGCCTAATACCCTTATGAGTGCGACTTTTGTAGACTTAATGAATTCGACATTCATACACATGGATACAGATATTTTTTCTCTTTTTCATCGCATGTTTGCATTGTTTTTTATAGTTTTACACAAAACCTCGAGCTTGGTCTTTGTCCGTTCTCATGCTCGCAAATACATGAGAATGCGATCGAGTACACTTTTATCAATTTTTCAGACTCAATAAGGTTATACAAAAAAGGAACCCCCTGGAGTCCTCTTTAAGCTCTTTTCAGACTCTTTAAACATGAAAAGATTGTCCAGTGACCTTGCTATTTTCACACTCGTTAAAGTATTTGAAGAAAGTGTATGTTAAGCGATAATTTATCTCTTTTTCAATCTAATCAGACTATTTTATGAAAAAGGAACTGAGAGAGTTCTCTTTTAAGTGTTTTTTCAGACTCTATAATCATTAAAAACCTTCAATTTTTCTATCTTTGGACTCGTTAAACAAACATCGAAAGACCCGTAATGGGACCGAACCACTCCTTCCTAGGGTTCGTTAAACATACTCTAAGGGACTCATCTAAAGGATGATCTTACATCAACAAGAATATGCTATCCTCCTCAATCTTGCGTAAAAATAAAGAGGTACTCACCAGAAATGGTGGGGGAAAATTTGGGAAAGGGATGTGTTTTCGTATTCATATTATTGGCAATAAGTGTCGCTCTTGAACATGACACCCCCTTATTCATTATTTGAAGCCGGTTTGGGAAATCCATTTGTCTCTCATTCGACTTGCTACAAGGTCATATCTTGAGTCGTCTCTACATCAATGCTGCCAAATCATTGGTTGTGTCATTCATATGTTCAAGAGAAGTTCATCTGAAACCTCTATCGAGTCGGCCATCTACAGTTGTCCATTCTCTCCGTGTAGGACTTCCCTGTGCCCAGTTCGACTTACATCATACTTTGTTCCACTTTCAAAATTTGTTACTCATTTCGTGTCATTGATGGGGGATACATCAAGGCCCTCCTATGATGAGTTTTGTTCCGTCAACTCCATCTCATTATCCGGAAACAAGACTTAGAAATTTTTTGGTACCTTGGAACTTGCATGTCTCAATGGCAGGTTTCCTTGCTTTCGACAATGGGTTTTCATCATTGACCCCTGATTGGGAGATTCCATCAGCTGTTCGACCTTGAATCATTTATTCACATTCGATGGATTGTACTAGTGTACCTTGGAAGTCATTGACATTAATGGTGATTTCCCTCGCACTTGTTAACGGTTTCATTAATGACCGGTAATCAAGTGGTTTCTACCATGTTCAACTTCAACACATGTAATCGCATGGTTATATTCGTACTTTTGAGTGACGGGATTGAAGACCCTGGGTCTCATATTTTTTATCTAGGCTGTGATGGAATATGTATAATTTGCTGACACATAGATCCACTTTGTATGTCTCATGGCTATGTCATCTAAATTTGAATTTTCTTCCATAGATCCACAGTGTATTCTTGGTGTCTATGTGATATTTTAACGGCATGGATCCACGGTGTATGATTGGTGGCCATGACCTATATTTATGATGTCATATGTTTGTGATATGAGTATGGGAATGCCTACCTCATAACTAGTATGATATTCTACAGATGCTTGGTTGTTTGCAGGTTTTCGATTAGGTGTGCTCCTGGTTTCTGACACACACACATAGCTTACAAAGTATTTCAGTTGTCACTGATTTTAGCCTCATACTTTGGGGGGCATTCTATCACACATGATTTTGGTCATCTTGGTGATGAATTAACAATGGTGTACTCAGGCTCCCAACAAGAACTTTCTCCTGAGAAAAGTGGCATTTGTTTCCTTCCAGAAAACATATTTTCAAAGTGAGTTCGCAGGCTGCTTATAGCCTAGGGTGCGAGAATGACCCATTCTCGTAGGCCACCTTTAGCTAGGGTGAAAAATTCTCGCACTGTGCTCTATACTTAGGGTGCTAACTTGTTTTCAAGCTTGGAAAAAAGATGAATTCTCGATGGTTCTAGAAGGGAATCTTCCAGAAAATGGGTTGGCATTCGAATGGTTATCATTTTACTGGTTTCCAATTGGTGGGATCATTCTCATCCATGTAACCATCTTATCCTCTCCTATATATTGAAAGGATTCTCATGGAAAATGTTAAGCAAGATTAATTGAAGAATTGGTGAAGGAATTGTGTGAAGAACCCAGCTTGAGCCGAAGCTCAGAGACTCTAGTAAGTCTATCAAGAGGAATTGGATCTTCTTCATGCAAGGAAAAAGCAAGTGTGTGTGTTGGAACCAAGAGCCATCGAAAGAAATCTTGCGACATCAAGGTGATCAGGTTGTATCTTCTACTTTCGATTAATATGATACAGCGACATGTCCTTTTCCCATAAAGTCATTCTTACTCTATTGTGTAATTCCTTGATCATACACATAAGTTGATGATTGAATACATTTTTCTATCTTCACTTTGGTTGGTTTGTGTTGTCTTGGTCTTGACCTCATGAGAGAACCAGAGCAAAGCGGGAGCAACAGAAACCCAAGGAAGCGATATAAAGGTATGTCACTTGTTCCTCCTTACCAGCTAATTCAATGGTCATAACTTAGGGAAAGAGTCATGTCCTGTCCTATTTTGTTCTATATCCAGGTGGATCTAGGGAGATTTGTTAGTGTCTGCACCTACCGATTAGTCTGATAAAACCTCTGGAATTCAATCAGTCTACTCTACCAAGAGAAGGAAAAGAGGTAAGCAAGCTTGTGGAATTCTTATATACTTGTATTAATTTGATTCAGGATGAAATCGTTGTATAAGAGGTACAAAATTTAATCATAAAGTATGAGTTAGGAAATATAGATCCCTTGCTAAATAGATCAGTACACCAAGTCTCTAAAAAGAGAAGGAAAAATAAGGAACTATACCTTAATGCTCAAATTGGAGAGTATGATATCGACTATGTGGTCCTTGACTTAGGGTCGGAGGTTAATGTCATGATGAAGCAAACCTGGGAAATAATGGGAAAACCTAAGTTGATCTATTCCCATATCAGGCTTAGGATGGCTAATCAACAAGCTGTAAGCCCCTTTGGAAGATTGGAACATGTCCCTGTGGACATAGATGGAGTAAGGACGTTTGCAGACTTAGAGGTGATTGAGATAGTTGATGATAGTTGTCCTTACCCTGCGTTGTTAGGAATTGATTGGGCTTTCAATAATTCCATTGTGGTTGATTTAAAGAAAAGAAGAATGGCATTTGAAATATGGCCTTAGGGTCATTACACCTTTGAATCTCGATAAAGGTCAGAGATACACAGAACCCATCAAAGAAGAAGACTGTGCATATGAACTAGAAAACATATAAAAACTAACAGCCAGACAACAGTATTACATTAATCCTACGAAGGATGGGAACCTAAGATGGTGAAGTGATAGTGCATGTTCATCAGATTCAGAAGAAGCACTGGAGAAATGGCAGAACAAAATGTATGAATTGTCTACAAGGATATGTGCTAGATTAACCCGAGAAGTTTGTTGGATCGACACAATAGTAAGTAACTTGCCCACCTTTGATGGTATGAATCATTTAGAAGAATTCTTGTTGGACTTTGAAGAAATTGTACCAACACAAAAAATATTGTTGGCAATGGATGAGGCCTTGAAACAAACCCCAGCAAGATGGTGGGGGACACACAAAAAAAACATTACATACTGGGTACAATGTCGCACTTTGATGACAACGCAGTTTTTAGAGCAAGTAGAAGGCTACGAATCTAGGTACACAGGTTGAAGCTGTCCTAAGGACCATGTGTGAAGTTGTGAGGAAACTTGGAGCAACATTCCTCAAGATTAGTGGGTGCACAAATTCATCAACACATTGGACACAACCCCTATCAACTGGTATCTTCAAGCAGAAATGTGCCTCATCACTGCAGATTGGGAAGGTATGACCCAGAACTTTGTAGCTACCTTTTTGTTTGAAATCCAATATCCTAAAATGGATCAAGTGTTATAGATTGTAAGACATAAAGTAATTGAGGAGGCACCTAGCCTCCCTTTAGAACAAGAAGAGGATGAATGGATTGCGCCTCTGGAGAAACTGCAATGCTGTTACAATATCAATGTTGACGAAGACGATGATCCTAGGAAGGTTAACATCACCGAAACAAAAGGCCAAATAAACATAGAAGGACTCGGAATTGAGATATATTTCCTTAGAAAACCAATTAAAATAAAAAAAGTCAACATTGGAACAGATAAAACACCAAATCTTGCAAATGTTGGAGATTATTAGGATGTTGCCACTATTGCAAGATCACAGAGTTACTGCATGAATACCAGGAATTGTTTCCAACCCAGTTCACTGATATGAAGGGAATTAAAGGGCCCATGGGAGAGATGAGGATCCCTTTGAAACCATATGCAAAGGCCAGTTAAACAGAGACCCTACAGATTGAACCCTAAATATAAGGAGAAAGTGAAGATTGAACTCGACAGAATGTTGGAAGCAGGAATCATAGAACCTATTAGCACTCAGTAAATATGTCTGGCTGAATAGACAAATGATAGAGGTAAATATTTCAACCAGCTTTAGAGTTGAGGCACTAGCTTGCTCAACTCAGAGAGGGCTCTCTCGTGTCACTAGGTATATCTATGGAAATAAGTGGCTAGATTTGGTTTTTTTTTGGGGGGGTTTATCAAATAACTAAAGAAATGAATATGATGTTTGGTCTATGGAGTTTGGAATGAATAATGCATCGTCAAAAGATGAAAACTATCAAGAGGAAAAGACTAAATGAGGTGATGAGTCTGAGTTTATATCTGAAATTTGCATAGCATCAGAGGAAAAAGAAACACATAACTACATCAGAGCATTATAGTAATGAATTCTAAATTGGTTAAGAAGAGATAAACATAGTCTAAATTGCTAAGACAAGAGCATCAAATAATGAATTCTGGGCCTTTAATTCTCCAATCTAAACATATGAAAGCGAAAAATGAAATATAGGATAACATGAATCACATACTATGAAAGAAAACAAGACTCATATCACCGTCAGTTAGAATCTTTTCATAAACAGACCAAAATCTACTTCTGCATTTATATATTCATTCTAGCCCCAAAATTTACAAAGGTCTTCCTGCACAGAGGGCTGGATCCTCTTTTCTCTATATCTTTCTATATCATCGAGATAATATATATAGAGGAATTTCTCATGGAATTCAAAACGTTTAGACTTCCCCATAATTCTAAAAATAGAGATAAGTTACAAAAATGAATGATTTATAATAATAGTTATCCTATTTTAAAGGGACTGTTAGGAATAGGTCTGTCATATATGGGCCCCCTTTCTTAGATCGCCATCTATCCAAAATTTTCTAGGATGTACTTATTCCCACCTAAGAATTCATTTCAGTTTGGCGATTTCCTCCTTTAGAGTGTCCAACCAGACCGGTTGATTCTCCTCCATGCTTTCAGTTGTTTCGGCTATGGTTTCTGTCTTCTGTCATTTGCTCCATTTTTTTTTCACATCTCGCCTGTTGATGATTAGGTCCCTCATGATGGGATTTACCCTAAATTCTAATTTTGGGTCTGTGGTAGGTTCCGTATGGAATTTAGTTGCTAATATACGTTCAATTTCTCTTTCCTTCTTACTCGTAGATAAACTTGCCATGTTACTTGAATGACTTGTTTCACTGGATATGGCTTGATTGGCTTTGTCCATGTATCCCAATTCTGTGGACATCAAGGTGTTCCCATAGAATTCAGAGATTTGATCAAATTGGAGATTACTTCATTTATGGATGAGATGATTCCTCCATACTTTGAGAATCAGTATTTATAGAGTTCCAATCATGAATCATTGGCATGATCACTTGCAGGTACATTGGTTTACCATGCTCAGCCAATCCATTTCGAGTGATTTTCTTTTGATTTCATTATTCGACGGCGTTCACCTGACATCATACATTCGTGAAGTACCGAATGTGTGATGTGAGGTGATTTTGACTAGCCATCACTTCCCCACGAGTTGTTTATTTTCCGTATTAGGCCATGTGATATTGGGGCTGTGGGGAAAAAGGTTTCAGGAAAACTGCTTTTTTCTCTGCTATACTTCAACGAGTGCCACACACCCACTACTAAAACCATCATGGTTTTCCCTAATCCACCTTCGCACAATGAAGTTATGTGCTAGTTCAATACCCGGTATGGGCCTCAACCGTTGATCCAGGCTACTATGAGATCAACGATCCGTAGGATGGCTTCCTTCATTCTTCCTCTATATTCATCCACCTACCACCATATATGCCTCAGACTTCCAAATCGCGTTATGTCTCCACATCACTTTAGTCCTTCGCTAATTTTGAAACTCAAATCTCGAGTATAATTGTTATGGTGATAACATAGGCTCCAATTGGGGATGCTATCCTCCCTGTGAGGTAGCAAAGAACTGTAGACCCAGTGCCTAATCTATTGGGATGAACCCAAAACATGTGTGTGTACCCTACTCCTACCATATCACCAGTGTTTGCTGAAGTCCAAAATTTGTAGGCTTCTCTCAACTGGATACTGGACACTAAATATACTGCTGAAAACTGATTGCACACAATACTGGGAATATAAACTAAAAAATGCTTGTCCAACAAGCTTATTTGTACATTCCTACCTACCCTAAAATTTTGAAATGAATACTCAACCAAGTGATGCTAAAGTGAAAATGCAACCAATCAAGCAATTGGCTTCCTGATTTTTCTCCGCTCACATCTTTCTTAAGAAGGCAAACAAATGTAAAAAATGGTAGCTGAAAACAAAATTTGAATCCAAAATCTGAGTTTATGAATTAAACAAACTCCTTCTTCACTAATGACTGTAATAGGATGGCCACCAGATCTTGAAAACCATGAAAAATCATTTCTTCTTGGTGAGAAACAACAAAAATACAAGACTCTTTCGTAAATGTTTGTTGTTCTTGCTCTATTTCTTTGGTTTTGAGAACATTTTCAAATGAAATGGCAGCAATAGGTTTGTCTACTTCCCCATACATCTCAAGAAACAAATTCATACATTCTTGAACATATTCAAATATGACAACCATATTATATGCATCAAGTCTATCCTCTTGTTCATCAAACAATTATGATTTGGTTTCATTAAATTTTTGGAGATTTTTTTGAGGACTACCATTTTGACTTTCAAATGAATTAATATAAATAATTTCCTACTCATAATATTCTTACAAATGTGAAAAGCTAACATCATTAACTATTTCATAGTATAGAGTTCTCATGGATGTATTTTCAAAACCCTCATCTGTGTCTATGTTGTTTAGAAATTGAACCAGTGCGTCATTCTCAGGGGAAGAAAGACAACTTTGAAATACCTTGTTTTGCTGTTAATATTGTTGAACATCTGCATTAGTTCTAGGAGAAAGGAAAAGACCTTCGATGAAAATTTCTTGATCTTCTTCTTCTTTAATCTTATGATTAAGCATAGATTGGAATCCTGAATTGAAATACCCTTCCAAGTAATGATCGTGCAATGCATGTGAGTGTAGTTGGTGTTCTTCAATGATGACAACCTTTTCATGTAAAAAAGTGCTACTGTGAAAATAGTCAGAACTCCCTATTTTTTTTGAAATTTCATGATTTTCTCTTAACCATTTAAAGGAAGACAAACATAAGGGTAGAGAGTTTTTATCTGTAAGCCTACTGCTTTCTTCACTTTCAATTCCATTCTTGGACATTCTCTGATTTGAAACACTACAAACATTTTTTTTTAATAATTCGAATGAGGGAAAACACAATGGAAAGGTTTTGTTACCTGATCCGAAACCTTCTTCATTTTTTCCAGTATCATCATAGGTACATTTTTCCATCTCTGTGGGTTTCTGGACATGCTCACTTTTAGTTTTGTCTTTGACCAATAACTGTATTTCTGAACTTACAAGGTCTTCCTCAAAACAAAGAATAGGGTCATCAAGCGTCTGAGAAGAGTGCTCCAATATCTTATCAATCTATTTTGTTGTTTGGTGTGACTTTGCATCAACACAAATTTGTTTGCCTAAACAATGATATGAGAATTCTTTTTCAACAATTTGAATGTAGTAAAGCACAAGGGTATAGAATTTTTTTTAGCTGATCTAATACTTTGCTCCTCACTGTACTTCTAAAAAATAAAGTCTTCAACATCATGACCATCCTCGTACTTGTCATATACAGGCAAATCAACATCATATGCAACGTCATCTAATAAGAAAAGACTTGAAACATTGATATGTTCTTCGACAAACTGATTTGTACACTTATCCTCTTGATTATCTATAAATGAATACATGAAATAATCATCCCCTTTCTTATCATGGGATGGATCAGAAACTAAATCATCCCTTTGGATCTGTTTACATGCCTGGATGTTGTGTCGAATATCCTGGGCATCATTAAACATTTGTTGTAAGGACTTAAGTCTTCTTTCCATCAGGAGGAAAGACAAATCTGGATGAAGAGTTGTTGTATAATGGAGCATTGCAGTAGATTCAGTGGGTTGAATCTCTTTAGGCAATTTGTAGTAAATAATGGAAAACCTTCTACTGAATATAGAGATAGTTTCATTGCTCTGCCATTCCAAGGCATAAAACTCTGCAAGTTGTAGCTCCAAATATTTCTTCTTGCCCCAAAAATTAAAAAAAACATTCTTCAATTCCTCCCATGAGCCAATTGTATTTGGCTAAAAATGTCTAAACTAGACTTTGGTGTCCCCTTTCAAGGATAGAGAAAACACCCTCATACAAATGTCATCATGGTCAATCTCAAAAAACTTTATAAAATGCTCAAACCCTTGGATGTGTTTTTCAGATGAGATATCATCAGGTTCTCCATCAAACACAGGAAGGTATTTGTAGTGCTCAGGAGGAAAATTGTCAAGGAATTGAGGTAATTTTAAGGGTTTGTATATATGTTTGGCTCTGGAGGATATTGGATTAGGAACAGGGGAAGAGACATTGGCCTTGGATTCATGGGATTCATCGACTTGGTCATGGTCATCACATGGCCCATCTATAAATATCTTATCAAAATCAATGATACGGTGAGGGTATGCATGTGCAACTTTAAAAGGAGGATAAATGATTGCAAGTTTTTCATGATTGTCATTCAAATGCAATAGGTAAAGAAAGACTTGTTTGGCATGCTCAAGGAAGGAAAAGAAGTAACTTATAACAAATAGTAAAATTCTTTGGAAGAGATCCCATTTTGAGTACCTTTTTTACTCCATGATACCTTCCCACTCCTCTGTCAAGGGATTTCATCTTCTAGTGAAGTCTCTAAATTACATTTGAAACTTGAGTGGATTCGCCAATAATGTTTTGGAAGATGGATTATGCATTGAAAAATGGAGTTTCCATTGAAGATTTGAATTTCTGGATTCTTCTACCAGTGGAATCACCTTCAAACTAATTTTTGATGCGTGGAGTCACCAGAGCATGAATACAACCAATATGTGCCCGAGTGTCTGCTACTCTCAAACCTTAGAACTCAACCATGTCATTCTTTCCCAGGGAAAATTTTTCAATTTCATCCCCGACAACGACACCTAAATGTTAGCACTCTGTAAATCTGTCTAGATAAATAGACAAACAACAAAGGTAACTATTTCAATCAGCTTTAGAGCTGAGGCACTAGCCTGCTCAACTCAGAGAGGGCTCTCTTGTGTCACTAGGTATATCTATGGAAATCAATGGCTAGATTTGGTTTGTTTTGGGGGGTTTTTATCAAATAACTAAAGAAATGAAGATGATGTTTGGGCTATGGATTCTGGAATGAACAATTCATCGTCAAAACATGAAAACTATCAAGAGGAAAAGGATAAATGAGGTGATGAGTTTGAGTTTATATATGAAATTTGCATAGCATCATAGGAAAAAGAAACACATAACTACATCAGAGCATTATAGTAATGAATTATGAATTGGTTAAGAAGAGATAAACATAGTCTAAATTGCTAATCCAAGAGCATCAAATAATTAATTATGGGCCTCTAATTCTCCAATATAGACATATGAAAGTGAAGAATGAAATATAGGATAACAAGAATCACATACTATGAAAGAAAATAAGACTCATATCATCACCAGTTAGAATCTTTTCATAAACAATCCAAAATCGGCTTATGCATTTATATATTCATTCTAGCCCCAAAATTTACAAAGGTCTTCCTACATAGAGGGCATGAACCTCTTTTCTCCATATCTTTCTATATCCTAGAGATAATATATATATATATATATATATATATATATATATATATATATATATATATAGTAATTTCTCGTGGAATTCAAAACGTTTAGACTTCCCCATAATTCTAAAAATAGAGATAAGTTACAAAAATGAATGATTTATAATAACAATTATCCTATTTTAAAGGGACTGTTAGGAACATGCCTGTCATATATGGGCCCCCTTTATTAGATCGCCATCTATACAAAAATTGTTGGGATGTACTTATTCCCACCTAAGAATTCATTTTAGCTTGGCAATTTCCTCCTTTAGAGTATTCAACCAAACCAATTGATTCTCCTCCATGCTTTCAGCCGTTTCGGCTATGGTTTATGTCTTCTATCATTTTATTCATTTCTTTTTCACAGATCGCCTATTGATGATTAGGTCCCTCATGATTGGATTTATCTTGACTTCTAATTCTGGGTCTGTGGTAGGTTTCGTATGGAATTTAGTTCATAATATACATGCAATTTCCCTTTCCTTCTTACTTGTAGATAAACCTGCCATGTTACTTGAATGACCTGTTTCACTGGATATGGATTGATTGTCTTTGTCCATGTATCCCAATTCTGTGGACATCAAGGTGTTCCCACAGAAATCAGAGAGTCGATCAAATTGGAGATTACTTCGTTTATGGATGAGATGATGCCTCCATACTTTGAGAATCGATATTTATAGATTTCCAATCATGAATTACTGACAAGATCACTTCTAGGTATGTTGGTTTACCACGCTCGACCAATCCATTTCAAATGATTATATTTTGAGTTCATTATTCGGCGACATTTACCTAAAATCATATGGTAATGAAGTATCGAACGAGTGACGTGAGGTGATTTTGACTAGCCATCACTTCCCCACAAGTTGTATATTTTCCATATTATCCCACGTGATATCGGGGCTGTGGGAAAAAAGGTTTCAGGAAAACTTATTGTTATCACTAAAATTTCGTCCGCACATGGTGACAAGAACTTCGCATCGTCAAAACAGGGCTGAAGTCATTCACAAGATTAATTCCACAGCATTGCAAAAAGGGTCAAAAACTATACCAAGTGACCAAAAATTGAAGGGCACCTTACAGAATCTGGGTGCGCGCGCATATGCGCATAACAACAACGTACAATGCGCGCATACGTGCACAATGCGCGATTGTTGGGTGAAAACCCCGCGCACCTACTAAACGACGCATTTATTGAAATTGGTCGGCCTCCCAACCACTAATGGATCAGCTCCCAAGTCGATTTGACACCAAATTCGAGCTCAATCCGCATGGTGGGCTGGTCAAAGACCTAATTGAGCCCTAAAGAGCCCCTTTTCACACTCCAAAGAGGTTACATAATCACCCAATGCTAGGCTATAAAAAGCCATGAATAACCATCATTTTCTCAAGGAATTCTATGTATTGTTATGCTGCCAAGATTGTTGAGGACTCATTCTTTGACAAGAACACATAGGCATCATTTCATAAGAGCTATCCACCTCTCTCTTGAGTGGATAAGCTAGGAGTTCTTTCACCCACATTTTCATCTTTTCATTGTAAGGAGAGCAAGCTTGTGAGGGCCTCAAGAGCCTTCCATTGGAGAAAGAAGGGACCCAAGTCCCCTTTCTT
>ML777668.1:581308-592649 GCA_009831015.1 Picea engelmannii
ATCAAACGAGGTTGGTTTTCACCCCCAGCCTCACAAAACAACTTCATCTAAAATATTTCTAAACAACTCACTAAGTTGTCCTCCACAGGAGGTGCCAAAAGAAAATTTTAGTCTAGGTAGGATTTCGGGGGTAGGCATCCAAAAAACCCCCCATTATCTGGTTCTCACATTTTCAAACATAGAAGTTGATGAATAGGGAACTTTCAAATCCTCCAAGTCCAGTGTTCCAATCACCATAAGGCAGGGAGATACTCGTGAAGGGTTGAAGGCCGAGGTCCGGTTGTTCTGTGCGTCCCCCCTTGAGGCACCCACCTCTTGGACGGGATCCAGATCGTGACCCATTTCTTAGGCCGAAAATCTAAATGCCGCACTTGGACCGAGGTACCTAGTGACCAACTGTAGGAAATCTACCCAGGTGGCGATTGTGGGCTGCAATCGCACCTTGATTGGATTTTGTGTGGCTATTGGGAAGTATCGCCAGCTCTTTCAGTATATTGCCCCCTCTACCCCTCATTATAACCAGTTATTTCATCCTTCAATAGTGTCTCTTCCGGTGACTTCAGACCCCACTGTTGAGAGCTATTGGAAGGTCCAGTACCATTTGAGAGGAAGGACGTTACATCTTCTAGGACATGAGCATTTGCTTTCTTTTTTGATTCCCCCACGCGGACAAAAACCCCCTTACCCACATATATGCTTCTTTCTCATTTATGTATGATGCACATCTGATTACAGTTTGACTTTGATATATATATTGTGTAGACAAATCACAGCAAAGGCTCTTGTTTCTATATTTCTCTCACCACTTGTTGCACACATTTCACACAACTAGTCTGACATCATAGGGGAACCACAGAACCCCCGTCGTTCACGACGCTTGCTCAATCTTCCTCCTATCTTAGGGGGAGTATCTGGTCGTACCCACTCATCGGTACCTCATTCACACACTCCTATGAATGCTACAATCTTAGGATCGACTTTTCTTGGTTCTACCTTACTTGGGTCTTCTTCCCAAGGTCATCCATCTAGTCGCTCTCCTTTGCACGGAAGCGGGGGACCCACTTCCTCTCAAGGAGGGAGCACCAACCCACCTAGTCCCCATCAAGGGTCAGGTTCACAACACACCATGGCTGGAGCTAACCCTCCACCCCCACTACAGATGCCATACTTGGCCTCTCTCAACATTCTAGATCTCACCAAGCTCACCAATGATCCTATATTGCATGACGCCACATGGCCTACAATGCCAACCAAACTTCCTTCAGACATACCAAAGTTTGAAGGAAAGGTAGGAGATGACCCCGCCAATCATGTCATGACCTTTCATCTATGGTGTTCTTCCAATAGCATTATGGGTGATTCCGTCAGATTGTGACTTTTTCAACGCACACTTACCGGCCCATCAGCCAAATGGTATGTCGAAGAAAAATCAGGGTCCCACACGACCTTTGAATCCTTGGCCAAAGCTTTTTTGACTTTCTTCCAATTACCCATCCGCCATGACAATGGTCTAGAACTACTTTCTAACTTCAAACAGACCTCAGCCACCCATATCGATGACCACTTTCATGAGTGGCGTAGGCGACGTAGTTTGTGTAAAGCCGAAACCACCAAGCAGCAATGCCTTGACTGGTTTCTTAGATCACTTGTCGCTCTCCTTGGAAAGGATGTTGCTTCCACCTTCCCTCAATCTGAAGAGGAAGGCATCAGTAAATCCCAACAATATGACCTCATCTACACACAGTCAGGGTACTTATACATGGTACTGCCTGATCTACCAAAACCTGTGCCATTTGGTCAAGACAAACCTAGGATATCTCACTCAGCAGATGGACTACTAGGTGCCACCACACACCATAGTCCACAAATCCAACCACCACCGATGTATGGAATGCCTCAATACCCACTAGCATATGGGGGCACTTCTTATTACCCCCCACCCCCTTATCAAGAACCATATCCTGTTGCTATACCTCCACCCATCAGTGGACCACCACCGGCACCCCCCATACATCCACCTCCTCCAACCACCAGTGGTCCTCCCTCCACATCACCTTATAGTACTAGTGAGAGCACTGCGCCTTCCTATGTACCTTATGGAGTGGTACCACCATAGAATCCCTACTTTCCCTTTCCAGGTCCTCCACAAACTATGGCTCCCCCACATCCCCATACGGGGGTAAATTTTGTTCAACCCTCCACTGCTCAACAATACCAAAATTTTGAACAGTTGAACAGAGCCAATCCAACTCATCCATAAAACAACACCAAGAGGAAAGGAAGGAACAATAATAAAAACAACAATCCTAGTCAAGGCGAGAATCAACCCCCACAACATCAACCCACTGGGGGCAACCAGAACCAAGGGAACCAAAACCCCCAAGGGGGAAATAACAACAAACGCCAAGGGCATAATACTTTTAAAACCATCCACCCGTGTGCTCTTTGTGGCGTGTATGGCCATTACACCCACCATTTCCCCCAGATCACTGATTTCAAACGGTTGAAAGACTCTAGGAGCCTTCCCCCTTCTCCTGCGCAACCTGCCCCGTAGCAGGCACAACAACAATATGTGCAACAACCCCCTCCTATCGTGCTGCAAAATACTATCCCACATCAAGGTGTCATAAACACCCATCAGGACGCGCAACATCCCCCACCTCAGGTGGGCCAATATCACAATCCCAACAATCCAACAGAGCGAACAATTCTCCTCACCAGTGAGGAAGAAATCCTTCTGCAAACACGCAATCGTCAGTATCCGACACCAGCTGAGTCTACTCCTATCTCTCGAGAGACAAACCCTACACCGACGGGACCTCCATTGGTAATCCCTTGCCCTTCCGCCGAACCGCCATTACGCATCCCTCGCATCCCATTGCGTAGGAATGTCCACAACCCTCAGGCTAGGGCAGGACATAATTACAGCTTGGTAGATGACTTAGCACAATCCCCGGCTGCCATGTCAGTTTTGGAAGTCCTCCAGACTTTCCCTACTCAGCGGAAATCACTACTTTCCGCCCTGGGCACAATCGACCCTGCCGATACTCAACTCATCACCTTTGACCTTGATTGTTGCGAACCGTGTCTTCCCGCTGCAGTTGCTATTCAAATACCAGTAAAAATATGAAACATCATCGTCCATCGATGTATCATCGATGAAGGGGAATCTACATGCATCATGTCCAAAACAGTATGGCAGAAACTCGGTTCCCCGGAACTCATACCCTCTGCCATCACATTACGAGCTTATGATGGACGACCATCATCACCTGAAGGGCTCTTCCAAAATGTCCCCGTGGAACTCGGGGGCAAAACTATTCTCATTGACATCTAAGTTATCGACGCTCAGCTCGATTAAAATATCTTGCTTGGACATAGCTACATGTATGCTATGAAGGCAGTGGCATCATCAGTCTTTAGGAAAATCATGTTCCCCCATAATGGAAAGATTGTGACCATCGACCAAGTCTTGCATTATGAGCCTAACCCATCTTCCAATCTCGATAATATTGTCCCTCTCATTCACACCAACAAAGATGCATATCCACTAGTAGAGATGGGTCCTGGGATCTTCAAAGATCCATCCTTGTTAGGGACATACCATGGAGCACAACCACTCCTTACCCCTAGTCAAGTATGCGTCATCTCCTCTAACAAAAATAACCAGGAGGATACTCATCCTCCTCAGGAGGCTTCAGTCATTCCTGACGTCTCAACAGTCGCAGCACCACTCCCACAGGAGCCTCCTACGCACTCGTCGACCCCTACGGTCCACGAATCCACATCCCCTCAAGGGCCTAGTCCCATTTGGGAGACAGTTCCCTGACCCCTCACTCAAATTCCCTTCTTTTACCCTCCACTAGGTATAGAAGCTTTCCAAGTAGCCGCAACGCTCACACTACCCAATATGGTACTCGCAATCCTAGTGTGGTACTTACATCCACTTGAGATGGTCCCTTGCCCACAGGTAGGACTCCCCATGACGATTCCTGTCCTCACCCCCACTACCCCCATACTTCCTACCCCCCCTGCTACCACTGGGGACAGGAGAAAGAAGAAGGATCCCACAGCTCCACTTCCTCCACACATCTCACCACCTTGCGCATTGTGTGACAAAGAGGGTCACCAAACCAACAAATTCCCATCACTACCGGAATTACGGAATTTGATTCCCCCCAATCCAACCCCCACACCACCCATTACTACTGCTACCACTCAACCTTCCAGTAGTAAAGGGTTGAGGACCAAATTCGCGTGTGCCATCTGTTCTGAGTATGGCCATTACACCCATCATTGTCCAGCACTGCCTCGTTTCCAGGAGGCATTAGCTATCATTAGCCCAGACTTTTAGAACAACCCACGCCCAGCCACGTCCTCCACAACAAAATTCACTGACATTCGCTATGTCACCACTTCAATCAATGAACGCATGAGATGCCCTTGTTCTCTTTGCAATTCATTGGCTCATTTTACATACCAATGTCTTATGATCATCGAATATAGGCAACATCATTTGGCCCTACTGCACCAACTCGCAGAGGCAGTAATTGACCTTACTTCGCCACTGGCAGATCTCCATGTCATTTCTCCCAAGCCCGAGGCACTCCCTACGCCTCCATGTTTATTAGATGACGTATCTGAGGATTTACCCCGTAACCCACCCAACTCTCCTACTCATTCCCCTCCAAAGACTCTCCATCCCACCACTACGGGTACCCCTCAGTACCTCAATATATGGTTTATGTCGAGTGAACCCTCACCCTCTCCTAGAATTACCCCCTCTGTTTCTTCAGTAGGGGGCAACCACACTGTCACTGAGATCACTCCTCACGATCCATTATATTCTCGTCGTTTCCAATGCGACGAAGAAATACTGGAAGAGCTACAAGGCCCGGACTCTCCTTGGGAAGCACTACATCATCGTGCTCTCTTCCTTCCGCAGAACGCTCTCATGCCTCCTAGCCACAATCTCGTTTACGTGGTCGAAACCAAAGATTTTATCCCATCATGGCCTATCGATTGGTTTAACAATCCCATTCCTGCACCCGACGCTTTTGAAGAAGGTAATTTAGCCAACATTTCCCCCACCATCAAAATCGACATTTCCATTAAACCGAGCATCGTCGAAGAAATCATCATTGGAGCTGCTTTCACTCCTCAGGAAATCACCGCCTATAAAGCCCTCTTCCAGGAATATAGGGATATCTTCGCTTGGTCATACATGGAGATGCATGGCCTCGACCCCTCTATCATCGAACATCGTATCGACACCTGGCCTGACATCACACCAGTTCTCCAGAAACAGCGACCGCTACACCCATCCAAGGCCACGGCTATCAAAGCCGAAATTGACAAATTGCGTACGGCCGGATTCATTTACCCCATCGCTTATACTTCATGGGTTTCCAACCCTGTACCCGTCGACAAAAAACAGGGCTATATCTGCGTCTACACCAACTTTTGCGATCTCAATAACGCATGTCCCAAAGACAACTTCCCAATGCCTTTCATCGATCAGATTATCGATGACTGCGCTGACCACGAGGCTCTCTATTTTATGAACAGATTCTCGGGCTATAACCAAATTCAAATCCACCCAGCCGATCAATACAAAACCGCATTCATTACCCCGTGGGGTACTTTTTCATATCGTGTCATGCCGTTTGGCTTAAAGAATGCAGGCACAACTTTCCAGTGGGCCATGAAATACATCTTTCATGATCTGGCTGCAATCATCCTCGCCTACTTGGACGACCTCACCGCTCGATCCAAGAAACGTACCCAACACCTCGATGATTTACGAATCATCTTTCAACGGTGTCGTCAGTACAACATCCACTTGAACCCTCTCAAGTGTGTGTTTTGTGTCACCGCAGGGAGCCTCCTTGGTTTCATTGTTTCACAAAATGGTATTACCGTGGACCCCCTTTAAGTCAAAGCCATCACCGAAATTCCACCTCCTTGGAATTTATGACAACTTCAGAGTCTACAGGGAAAAGCCAACTTTCTTAGACGCTTTGTTCCTGATTACACTATACGTGCACGTGGTTTTCTTTGCTTACTATGTCACGACATCCCTTTTCATTGGGACGACTATGCCCAACAATCGTTTGACGATCTTAAAGCAGCGCTTTCAAATGCACCTTTGATTAGTGCACCTGACTACAATCGCAACTACATCCTCTATGTATTAGCATCAGCTGTATCAGCAGTCGGCGTCCTCGTCCAGCTCGGAGATGACAACCATGAACACGTCATTTACTACGTCAGTAAGAACCTCTCAGGACCACCCCTGAAGTACAAACATGAAGAGAAGCTTGCTCTTTCCGTTGTCCTTGCAGTTCAGAAACTGCGCCATTACATCCTGCTTCGCACCACCAAGGTCGTCGCAGATTCCAACCCTATGCAATATTTTCTCAGCCGTCGCCAAGTTAACGACAAATTTGCTCGATGGATCGTTATACTTTAGGAGTACGACCTTGAGTTCTCAACACCAAAGAGTAAGAAGGCCCTCGTTCTCATCGAACTCGTCATGGCCCTTCCCTCTGACACACCTAGTACCCCCGTCAATACTGACTTTCCTAACAAACATCTCTTTTACATCGCTTCTGATGATCCTTGGTATGGCGGCCTTCTCGTCTACCTACGAACTCAAAAGTTAGGTAACCACCTATCACGAGATGATCATCGACACATTCTCCATTAGGCCCCCCGCTATCTCCTCATCGGTGCCATCCTATATCGGCGGGGCATCGACACCATTCTTTGTCACTGCCTGACTATTGACGAGGCCAACAGATTCTTAAATGACTGCCACAGTGGCGCATGTGGGGGCCATCTTTCGGGCATTGCCACGGCTCAAAAGATTATCCGAGCTGGTTACTTTTGACCTACCCTGTTTCATGATTGCATTCATGCCGTGAAACGATGTGAGCAATGTCAGCTCTATGCCAGCAAAGCCCGTGCTCCCCCCGCTCTTCTTCACCCGGTCATCACTGCAGGCCCCTTTTGTAAATGGGGCATTGACTTTATGACTTGTAATCCCCCCTCCAGCAATGGTCACAAATACATTTTTGTCGCTGTCGATTACTTCACCAAATGGGCCGAAGCTATGCCCACCTTCAACAACACCGCTCACACAGCAGCGCGTTTTTTCTTCAACCACGTCATATCCCAGTTCGAAGTACCACTCCAACTAGTCTCCGATCATGGGAAACATTTAGAGAATGAGATCTTCATCGAACTCTCATCTCGGTTAGGCTTCTCTCACGAGTTTGCCTCACCATACTACCCTCATTCCAACGGACAGGTCGAGGCAGTGAACAAAGTCCTCAAGACCATGTTACAATGCACAGTTAATAAACATAAAACCAATTGGCATCATATGTTATTTTCCACACTATGGGATTATCGCATGGCAGTGAAGACCGCTACGGGTTTCACGCCATTTCATTTAGTCCATGGGGTCGAGGCAACTCTTCCCATTGAGTGTGAAATTCCCACCCTACGCACCGCAATCAAGATTTTACCTGACACTGCTCCAATGGAGCAGCGCTTGCTGAACTTGGAGTCGCTGGATGAAGATCGTCGATCCTCATTACAGAACAACGAGGCAGCTAAAAAATGATCCAAGGCCACCTTTGATCGCCATGTCAACCTTCGATCATTTCACGAAGGTGACCTTGTCCTAGCCTATGATATCGCTCATGATACCTTTGGCCACGGCAAATTCGAATCACTTTGGCATGGCCCTTACATCATCCAACATTGCCTCACCAAAGGCGCATACATCCTGGCCTCCCCCAAAGGCCTCTCGCTCAAAGAACCCGTCAATGGGTTATACCTCAAGAAATTTTATGCTTAAATGTAGTCATGCTACTTTAGGTTATTTTTCTTTTTTAGCGTTTTTAATCTTTTTTCCCTCATCTAAACTACCCTTTGTGCTATTGACAGATGACTCCTCCACCAGCTTACCACATTGGTTACGCCGACGGCGCCAGCTGTTGGACACAAAATCTCGCTTCAGCTGCTTGGGCTCTCTACACCCCTTCACATGCACTGCTACATTCCAGCGGCATATGTTTAGGACCAGCAACCAACAACCAAGCTGAATACACTGCTATCATTGGCCTCCTGACCGACGCCCAGCATCATCATATTCGTCACCTTAGCGTTTTCCTCGACTCCCAACTAGTCGTTCTCCAGCTCAACAATGTGTACCATGTACGCGATCCGTGCCTCTTTCGCAAATACCTGCAGGTTAGACTGTTATCTCGACATTTTGATTCCATTACATTTACACACATTCCAAGACAATTGAATCAAACAACTGATGAAATAGCTAACATGGTGTTAGATTGGCATATATCACATCAAGCTACACATACATAAACATTTCATACATCTTGTCATAGCATATAGATAGAATAGACATCATCATCATCAACAAAAACACACATGTAAACAACATTTGGATCACAAAATATGTATACTCATATATATATATCGGCCTATCCGGCCATCCGAATGTTTACATACAAAAATACATCGGCCCACAGGCCCGTGCCACATCTCGGTACAAAAATCGGCTCACCAGCCTATCAAAAAGGTCTACACAATACATACATACATCAGGGTGCCTCAATCGCACCCCCAGCTACTCCTCCCTCAGGAGGAGGTGGTGACCCATCCCCACCTACCCTAGGCAGTGGTGGTGGAGCATCCGCAGGACCCCCCTACCCAGGCGGTAGGCGTCCACTCATCATCACGACAAGCACAGCTGCTCATCGCACTACCCCCCACCATGGTGGCGGTAAGCCAATGCACTGCTCCAGGAACCCCTCGTCCTGGATGCGGATCCACATGCCCTCAGGCACGTCCTATAACATCGTCTCTAGACGACGACGTATGTCATCAACATCAACTCCAGCTGCCACCGGAGGGGCATGAGATGGCCCTGCACCTGGGTCATCAAATTGGCGCCTCCTCGCTGCCCTCTTAGGCTCTGCTGGGGGCCCCGTGGCCTCATCTCGCCGTCGTCTCTCGCCACGCGGCACTCTCTCCTGCTCTCGTCGCGCCGGAGCTCTATACAACTCCACCTCGCGGCCGCGAGGTGCCACATCTGCACATGCACCAAACAACAAACAAATGATCGTATCAACATCTATATCACATATGAACTGATATATCAAAACATAACATAAATAAAAAATAGGTACAAAAATCGATGTACCTTTGTGATCAAAAACCTCCCCAGGAGGCAATACCATGTCCGGGTCCCCCCGGAAGTCCACCCCAGCATAGGGGTATTGAAGTATGACCTGCGGCATCTGCCGCCAGATCTGTGACACCTGCACTGTAAAGTAATGCCCACCTTCGCCACCACCGTGGAGAACCAAAATCTGATACCATCGCCTCAGTCGAGGCTCTCGCACCCCAGGCGCCTCTAGGAGAACCCATGGGCACAACATCGACACCCTCTCTAGAAACCAGGCTACCAATATAGAGCCAAACGCAAACTCCCCGGTACCTGTAGACCGACATCGATCCAGCTGCGCGATCATCCGCGCGTGAAGTGTCAAACCCCAGGTGAACCACTCACGGCCCACCACCACCCTCTCCATCACCAGCAGCTCGCCACCACTGATCCAGTGGGTCGCCAGTGACCCATACACCCGAGCAATCATCGCCGCTATGCAACAATGCAACAGGGCATCTATCCCACTAATACTCACTACAGTCCCAGACATGTAGTGATCGCCTAAGCAATATTGCTCGACCACCTCCCACAGGTGTGTGTCCCTCGGCAGCACAGGCTCTGCCGGCAACGGTGTTCCCAGGAAGGGAAGTCCAGTCAAGAAATATATATCCTCCACTGTAGTGAAGGGGATCTGCTCTCCTCGCACGAGGAAGCAGTGATGATCTGGGCTCCACATCTAGAGCAAGAACTAGAGTAAGTACTCCTGGGCCCGTATCAACAGGCACTCAAAAAACTTTAGCAACCCACTGGTTGCTAAAGCTGCTCGAACCGCAGGCCCTGCATTGGCCACAGCATCTCGCAGTTGCGACCAGTCTCGCTCGCACCACCGCACATCCATAGTCACTGATATAACCACCCGCACACAACACAGAGTCCTCTATCAGCTTATACAACCATCAAATGCATAAAAAAGACTCATTCTTTCACCCTTCAACCTTGCCTCCTAGGCACGGTTTCACCACCCACAGGCGCGCACACATGCGCACCTGTTCACTATACAGGCGCACACATATGCGTGCCTATTTTTCCCACAGGCGCGCTCAAGAGCGCACCTGTTCACCCTACAGGTGCGCGCTAGTGCGCGCCTGTCAAACTCACAGGTGTGCTTTTGTGCGCGCCTATTCACCCCACAGGCGCATGCTAGTGCGTGCCTGTCGAACTCACAGACGCACCCCTAGGGCGTGCCTTAAATTCTCCCTCACGTGCACCAATGCGCGTTTATTCACTGGACAGGCACACACGTATGCGCGCCTTCCACTGAATCGCCCGCGCATGTCGGCCCACACCCTAGTCAAAACCCCCTAAAACCCCTTGTACGCCCCCCTGTACCTACCCTGCCCAAAAATTAGAAACCTATTTCTATGCAGGACGATCAGAACACTAACTTGAAACTCGCACACTGTCGATCGGATACCTCGTGCTCCCTGAATCACCCAATCTCCTCTGAATCTACTCGAAAACTCACTGTAGAAGCAGGTACAAATGAGGTGGCAATGTGGGCCCTACAGCTATATATAGGCCTTTTTCCAAACTTCCACTCACCATTCTGGGAGCCCACGATGTCCATTTTTTGAACCGTCTTCAGCCACGGGATCAGCGTCCCGCCACCTACATCACAGCAGTCTCTGGGCCGCTTTTCATCCTGAGCCCCCGGGGCACCTTTTTTTCATATCATGGCCAGGTACGCACGCGCATTGTCACATTTATCTAATACATGTTCATGTTTTTTATTCTCTTCAGATATTGTTCACTTTGGGTATTTGGTTGTTCTGTGTGCAGGTACTTGATCATCATATCTCAACATCATTCCTTCAAGTATATACTCAGCACTGGCATGTAGTCTCTCCCGCTGTATTGCATTTCAATTTCCAGTCACACCCTCTGATATTGGTGTTCGTGCTCGAATCATCGCCGTGCGAGCAAGAATGGGAGCACTAGCATGCCCTGTTGGACTCAGCAAGGCAGAACAGGTTTGCTGTGGATCAAAATGGGTTAACAGAGAATAGAAAACCAAACGAAATAAAATCTACCTAAGAACTGAAAAGCAAATAACATTACAACCATAAACAAAACTTCAAA
>ML777668.1:593329-627625 GCA_009831015.1 Picea engelmannii
TCCCGGTGTAGACACAGGCTAGTTTAGGGTTCGCTTAAGCCATAAATTCGCCGTTTTTGCAGGACCGACCCTGATCTGGATGTCAAATCATCTCGGGCGAAGGTCTATTGGCGGTCGGGAGGCCAACTTAAGCATTTAATGTGTCGTATTAGCAGATGCACGGATTTTTATGTGGACAGTCGCGCATCGGGCGCTTAAGCGCGCACAACACATTCTTATCCTGCGCATACGCGTGCACCTTACTGATGTGAAGTGTCTTTCAATTTTTGTATAGTTTCTGACCCTTCTGGAATGCTGTGAACAGTGCCATGAATGACTTCATTGCTGTTTTGATGATGTAGAGTTCTTGTCGCTGTGTGCAGATGATGTGGAGTTCCTGTCGCCATGTGCAGACAAAATTTCAGTGATAACAATTGGCCTTTAGGATACCCATTCTCGGCTCTGCAGTACTCACACCTCCAGTTGCATCTGCAGTACTGTAACCCGGTAGCATTCTCACCCACATGAGTTGTCCCATTCATAGCACCTTTTGGCACTTTTGGCACTTTTGACACTCATGTTGTTCTTCATTACCCTTTAGGGATGGGAGTCCCAGTAGTATTTAATCATGTTGCAGATCAACCACATACTTCTTCTCCTCATTTTGCTAGCTTCCTATATGGACTCCCAGATCATCGCTTCATGGTTACGTTATTTTTACCTGCACCTCCGCAGGATCACGAACCCACCATTTCATCCACCATCAGTTTTCCCATCTGCAAACCTATCTTCATTTCACCTACCTCATACAGAAACTCACCAATGGGGCCCCCACCCTTCATCAATTTTCCAAGAAATTTATGCCCTCCCTGGGGCACTCATTTCACACTAGGGCACCCGTTTCTATATTTGTACATTTTTCCAACATTATTCATTATTTATTGTACAAACGCCTTTATTTCCAGTTCTTTGCTTTTGTCATCACTGTTGGTGACCTACTTTCCTTTTTGGCCATACGCAACCCATGTCACCCTTGGTTGGAGCATTACTTCTCATTTACCCTCGCCAGCATCGTCTATATCTTAAGAGTACTACCCAGGTCACTTACCTTTACCCTCTGAATTTGTTCACCTTGTCCCGCCTCTGGCACAACTTATCACTGATCTTGTCATCCCCCTGACACTCGATCTTGTCACACGGTTGCGGCCATTCATTATATCATATACCCTCCAACCAAGGGCAGTCTTGAGTCTTCCCACTTCTTGACTTCGTCCATGTACCTCTGCCACTTCTTCAACACAGTAGATTCTGCAAAACCCTTTGCTTCTGGGAGTCGCGTCCCCCTTTTGTCGACATCAGCACAATTTTCCAGAAGGGCGACAGTATCTTGATTCTCATTTTCCATTTAATGAGAGATCTCAGACGGCACAGGGGGAAACACCATTGCTCCCTAATGTCGTTGACCCCCATAACATTTGACGCCAACACTTTCTCATGTTATGGTGGGTCTTACTTTGCGACTATTGCAGTTTTTATTATCAGTTGCCGACGACCTCTGAACTTGGTAGGGCCATCAATGCCCGCACCATCGTCGCTGCTTATTAGCGCGATCATTGCCTATTGTTCAGAGTATGTTCCTTTGCAGAATTGTATTTTGCCTTTATCATTACCACCCTCGTGGGCACTGTAGTTGTCTACACCAACATTTTCATCATCTTTTTTTAGAGTTACATCATACGAGCATGGGGCATGCCCGCCTCGTTTGTACATAGTTGTATATTGTTACGCACCTTTTGGAAAGTCGGGTTCTACAGGTTCCTTTATTCTCCAAAATATTTCTCTACACGGTCCCACTCTTTCTCTCCCTTACAACACCATTCTCAGTAGAAGAAACATTGATGGATTTCGGCCATACGTTTGCTCCTAACCTCATCCATCAGGGGGCATCTGTTATCACTGAAATTTCGTCCACACATGCTGACAAGAACTCCGCATCGTCAAAACAGGACTAAAGTCATTCATGGTACAGGATTAATTCCACAACATTGCAAAAAGGGTCAAAAACTATACCAAGTGACCAAAAATTGAAGGGCGCCTTACAAAATCTGGGTGCGCGCGCATATGCACGTAACAACAACGTACAATGCGCGCATACGCGCATAATGCACGGCTGTTGGGAGAAAAACCCACGCACCTGCTAAACGACACATTTATTGAAATTGGTTGGCCTCCCAACCACTAATGGATCAGCTCCCAAGTCGATTTGACACCAAATCCGAGCTCAATCCGCATGGTGGGATGGTCAAAGACCTAATTGAGCCCTAAAGAGCCCCTTTTCACACTCCAAAGAGGTTACATAATCACCCAATGCTAGGCTATAAAAAGCCATGAATAACCATCATTTTCTCAAGGAATTCTATGTATTGTTATGCTGCCAAGATTTTTGAGGACTCATTCTTTGACAAGAACACATAGGCATCATTTCACAAGAGCTATCCACCTCTCTCTTGAGTGGATAAGCTAGGAGTTATTTCACCCACATTTTCATCTTTTCATTGTAAGGAGAGCAATCTTGTGAGGGCCTCAAGAGCCTTCCATTGGAGAAAGAAGGGACCCAAGTCCCTTTTCTTCATTGTGCCTTTGGATTTCATCAATAGATCAACTTATACATTGGTGATATTGGTCCATTTGTATTTATTTTTCATTTTTCCATATGCTCATAGTTTTAGTTTGTTTTAATTTAATTCTTGCTTATAACTTTGTTGTTCTCTTTCTAACCTTTTACTCTACAGCTGTCATGCCTAGCAGAGCCCAACTAGGCATGTAAGCACCCTCGATTTGCTCACCAAGTGACGAATTGGGTGCAAACACTTATTTTTTCCCTGCTATACTTCAACGAGTGCCACGCATCCACTACTAAAACCATCATGGTTTTCCCCGGTCTGCCTTTGCACAATTAAGTTTCATGCTAGGTCAACACCCAATATGGGCCTCAATCGTTGATCCGGGCTACTATAAGATCAATGATACATAGGACTGCTTCCTTTGCACTTCCACTATATTCATCCACCTGCCACCATATATTCCCCAGAATTCCAAATTGCGCTATGTCTCCACATCTCTTTAGTCCTCTGCTGATTTTTAAACATAGATCTCGAGTATAATTGTTATGGTGATAAAAAAACCTGTTGAAGAATCAGAATGGATTATCCCTATGGTGGTGCAGGATAAAAAGACCGGAGAGATCAGGATCTGTGTAAATATTAGGAAGTTGAATGATGCTTGTTTGCATGACCCATTCTCAACACCATTTACTGACGAAGTCTTAGATAATGTAGGAGGATAGGAGTTATATTCTTTTACAGATGGATTTTTAGGATACCATCAGATCCGAATTGCCAAGGAAGACCACCATAAGACCACATTTGCAACAGAATGGGGATCCTACCAATATACAATGATGTCATTTGGATTGAAGAATGCCCTAGCTATCTTTTCTAGGGTAGTGGTCGAAGCATTTAAGGGGTTTTTACATAAATTTTTGGAAGCATATTTTGATGATTGGACTATTTTTAGCTTATTACAAAATCATATTGAATGTTTAAGACTAATGTTGGATAAGTGCAGGTAGTGTCAGATTGCCTTGAACCTGAAGAAGTGCATCTTATATTTTCTCCCTTTGGAGTGTTGTTAGGTCATATTGTTTGTAATAAGGGACTGCTAGTAGACCCATCTAAGATTTCTATTATAGTTGATATGCCCCCTCCTACTTCAGTCAAACAGTTGCGCACTATGCTAGGACACACTGGATACTACAAGAAGTTCATTAAAGGCTATGCAAAGATCACAAGACCCATGGAGAAGATTTTGAAAAAAGACTGTCAGTTTCATTGGACAGAAGAATGATAGTAGAGCTTCGACACACTTAAACGAAAAATGGTTAATGCACCTATTCTGGTTTTCCCATATTGGGGCAAGGAATTTCACGTGCATGTCGATGCATCTTCTATTGCACTAGGAGTTGTGTTAGCACAACCAGGAGATGGAGACATTGACCACCCGTTAGCCTTTGCTAGTAGGAAGCTATCAACAACTGAGATTAATCACACCACCACTGAGAGAGAAGGGTTAGCCATGGTGTATGCGCTATAGAAGTTTTTCCACTACTTGTTGGGAGGACACTTTAAAATGTTTATTGATCATTCTATGCTGAAATACCTAGTTAACATGCCAGTGTTGGGGGGGAGAATATGCAGATGGCTTCTACTATTTAAGGAATATGATTTTTATATCATGGTTAAGCTAGGAAGAATGAACAAAGGTCCTGACCACTTGTCGAGGTTGGAACATGGAGAAGAGCCTACTAGTTTGGAGTATACACTATTGGATGCACAGTTGTTGGCCATTAGAAAGATTGATGATCACTTTGCAGATATAGTCTAGTTCTTGTCAACAACAATGGCATCCGGTGAATATATAATCACCCAGAAGAAACAACTGGTAGTGCGTGTTGTAGACTTTTCACTTCTAGCTGGACAACTATACAAGATGGAACCTGATGAGATATTGAGGAGGTGTGTTATGGAGGCAGAGAAACCATTGATCCTCGCAAAATATCATGAAGGAATCATAGGAGGACACTACGCACGAAAAGAAACAACGCAAAAGGTTCTTAGAGCTGGACTCTAGTGGCCTACCTTACACAGATATGCTAAGGACTATTACAGATCCTATGATGTATGTCAAAGAGTTGGGAAACCATCTAGAAGAGATGAAATGCCTCTAGCACCGTAGCTGATCCTAAGATAATTTGAGAAATGGGACATTGAATTTGTGGGACCTATAAACCCACCAAGCAAGTGCACAAGAGACAGATACATAATCACTATGATAGAATACTTGACCAGATGGGACGAGGCAAGAGTAGTTAGATATTGTAGTGCAACTACAGTTGCGTGATTCATATTTGATGACATCATAACCAGGTTTGGATACCTAAAGATCCTTATGAGTGATCAAGGCACACATTTTATTAATAAGACCATTGAAGCCTTGATCGAGGAATTTGCAGTCCATCATCAGAAGAGCACAACTTACCACCCACAAGTGAATGGGATAGTTGAAGCATTCAATAAGATCTTGGAGACAACGCTGACGAAGATTTGTAGTGTGAACAGGGATGACTGGGATTTAAGAGTACCAGTAGTACTATGGGCCTATAGAACCACTTGCAAGAAGCTAATAGTGTAGACCCCCTTTAAGTTGGTTTATGGTCTCGAAGCATATTTACCAATGGCATATTTAGTCCCAAGCTTAATAATTGCAGCCTTTATAGATATGGATGACACTGGTGTTGTTCAATAGAGGCTTGCGCAGTTGGTCGAACTAGAAGAAGAAAAAATTATTGAAGGATTCCATCAGCAGGTATAGAAGGAAAGAGAAAAGGCCTACCATGATAGAAACATAAAGACGAAGGCATTTAGGCAAGGCGATTTGGTACTGATATACGACAACAAATTCATGAAGCATCCAGGAAATTTCAGAACACATTGGCTGGGGCCATATGAGATTGTCTATGTCACGAAAGGAGGAGCTGCACAATTGAAGACCTTGAATGGAGAGTGGAAGGAAGGTTTGGTGAATGGGAGCCAGTTGAAGTTGTACTATGACAATCAGTTGCCTCACAACTCTCACTAAAAGCATAAGGAAAAGGATCCAGGTACCACATTTAGTTGAAACCGGGTACTAGACATAGGAAAGACAGTCTGCACATAGTGGGGAAGGAAAGAGCAGAAAGAACAGGCTGCTCTGCGCAGCCTGAAGATGAATCCAATCGGAAGGGTTAGATCTGAAGTTCCTTGAGACGAGTCACAGGTGAGTGTTGGGGTCATGTTGTCCCTTACATATGGAAGTAAGCGAATATTAAAGAAGAAAATATGGAATGTGAACTACGCAGAAGACACAATGAATGATACTGGGTCGAAGTGAGTAGAAGAGAATAAAAGATGGAGAATAGTAAGAGAAAGCAATCCATTGGATGAGGAGATCAAGGATGATATATCAGCAAGGAATACGGGTCATGAACAACTCAGTAAGAAGAAAAATCCACCGTTGGATGCTTTGGAGCACCACATGAAAAAGGAAGGAAAGATAGGTTGGTGAAGCCCTGAAAACATGGGTTGAGTTTACCTAGGGTTTAAGACACCTAGGGTTTTGGTATCTAGGGTTTTTACACTTAGGTTTTGGCCTAAGGCTATCAGTGAGATATTTTAATGTATAAATAAAGGTCAAGAGGACATGGGATGGGTTGTTTCCATTGTTGTTGTTGTTATTGTTCGTTCCAAGTTCGTTATTGTTGTGAGTGACTCTTGTAGTGAGAGAGAGAAGCATCAAGGAGTGAGGGAAGTCTGTGTTGTAAGATATTCAACTGGGTGTGAAGATCACCCTACAGCTAGGTGCAGAGGGTGGGAAGATAGAAAGCAAGGGAGAAGATTTGCTAGCTAAGAACGCAGATAAGAACTATATGCTTTCATATTAATATATTATAAAGCACAGTTTTGTGGACGTATCCCTGGGGAGAGGGTGAACCATGTACATCTTTGTGTTGTGTGTGATTGATGTTGTGTTCTCTTGTTTATAGATATACTATTATTGTATTATTTTGTTAGATCTGATAGATAGTTGTGTGAAGTAGATCTAAGCTGGCAATCGATATCTAGATGTTGTTTTGTTCTTGTATCAGATCCACTTTGTAGTCCCTTGGTTGTAGACATCCGTGTTCTACAAACCCCCATATCTACTTTGGGTGAGACTGCATCTGCCTCACAGGTGTTTCCGAAAGGGCCAATAGTTAGGGCTTATTGGTGCGCTCTTGGAGATGAACCCTGGGTCTACCCTTGTGCCAACACGCCTTCAATATTGTGGTAAGTCGGTTAGTATTTTTTGAGATTAAAATTTTAGATGAAGACAAGTGTATCGGTTTACTATGCTCTTTACCAGACTCGTGGGATAGCCTAGTTGTGGCCATAGGTAGTAATACAATTGCCTTGAAGTTTGATGAAGTGGTCTCATCCTTGTTGTCGGAGGAGATGAGATGGAAGAACATGGAAGGACAGAGCATAGATGCATTATTTGCAAGAGGACGCTCTTAAGAAATAAATATATCTAAGTCCTCAAGTGGGAGATCTAAGTCTAAGGGTAGATCTAAATATCTCGGAAAGTTTGTAAAGGTATGATGGAGATGTGGAAAACAAGGGCACTACAAGAAGCAGTGTAGATCCAAAGTTGTGAAAATGAAGGGATCTGAGGAAGCTCCTTCTACAGAAGAAAAGACCTCTAAGGAAGAAGGAGGGCATGTGTATTTTTCTTCTTCAAGCACAAATGCACATCATGAGGCATGGTTGGTTGACTTAGGTGCATCCTTTCATATGACTCCCCATAGGGAGTGGTTCTATGAATATGAAAGGTATTATGGAGGTAATGTTTTCCTTGGTGATGAATCGACAACCAGAATCATAGGAAGAGAAAAATTCAAGTTGAGGCTCATAGATGGAAGGATTAGAACACTACCTGGTGTTCTACACATCCCAGGATTGGCCAAAAATTTGATTTTTGTAAGAAAAATGGACAATGCAGGGTAAAAACAATATTTGAAAAGGAAACCTGCAAGATGGTTCGAGGAGCAATGGTTTTGTTGAAGGGAGTTCAATTTGGAACTATGTATAAGATGCAAGGAAGGATTATTAGTGATGGGTGTAATAGTTCCATAATTCTTGATATTTGAGCAGAAGAAGAAAAAACTCTTACAATATCTAGAGAAAAGGTTATGTTTGTGGCATCAAAGACTAGGGAATATACGAGAGAAGGGTATTCAACTACTACATGGTAAAGGTATGGTTGAAGGTACGTATAATTTCTCTTTGGATTTTGATTTATGTGAACATTGTGTATATGGGAAGAGAAATTAGGTAAGATTATCCTTTGGTGCATCGAGGGCATAAATAATTTTATAGCTAGTTCACAGTGATGTGTTTGGACCCGTGACGGTTCCATCATTGGGAAAATATATGTACTATGTCTCATTTATAGATGACTTATTGAGGAATAATTGGATATATTTTCTTAGGAAGAAATCTGAAGTCTTTGACATGTTTAAAGAGTTTAAGGCTCTTGTTGAGAATCAAACAGAGAAAATAATTAAGGTGTTGAGGACAGATAATAGAGGAGAGTTATGCAAGAATGAATTTGAAGAATTATGTAAGAAGTGTGGTATAGAAAGGTAGAAGAATACTCCATATACAACTTAGCAGAATGGAGTTTCTGAAAGGATGAACATGACACTAATAGAAAAATCAAGGTGCATGCTTAGTGGTGCCGGGTTAGGGAAATAATTCTGGGCAGAGGAAATGGGTATTGCATGTTACCTAGTCAAAAAATCACCCTCGTCAACACTGGATGACAAGACTCCATAAGAGTTATGGGCTAGTAAGAAACCTTCTCTCACACATCTCAAGGTATTTGGCTATGAGGCCTATGTTCAATGTTCCAAAGGAAAACAAGAGTAAGCTAGATAAAAAGGATGAAAAGTGTTTCTTTATTGGTTATAAAGATGGTCTGAAAGTTTATAAGCTTTGGAACCCATAAACTAAGAAGGTTGTGTATAGACGAGATGTGGTATTTAGAGAAATAAAATATATTGTCAAATAGGATGTCCTACCAAGTAAGGAAGAACTAGAGAAAATAGAGTTTTATTTAAAGGATGATGAATCTGACTCTACAAAATAAAAAGAATCAGAATCAGAAGATCCTCATACTCCATTATTAAGGAGATTAGTTTGGGAAAGAAGGAAACCAGAAAAGTATACTCCACTTGATTTTCATTCAAATTTTTCTTTGTCTATTGCTGATGATGATCCTAGAACTGTTAGGGAAGTAGTGGATTCAGAGGATGGAAAATTTTGGAAAAAGGCCATGGATGAAGAAATAGAAGGATTGGATAAGAATGAGGCTTGGGATCTATTAGATTTTTCAACTGGAAGAAATCCCATTGGTAGAAAATGGGTATTTAAAAAGAAGTTGAATGAATAAGGCAAAGTGGAGAAATACAAATGTTGGTTAGTAGCAAAGGGTTATTCCCAGGTTGAGGGAATTTATTTTGATGATATTTTTTCTCCTGTTGCCAAGTTAACTTCTATTATATTTATGTTATCTATTGTTGTTGTGTCTGATTTTGAAGTAGAATAGATGGATGTGAAGATACAATTCCTATATGGGGATCTAGAAGAATAAATCTATATGAAGCAGCCATAAGGATTTGTTGTGAAGGGAAAGAAGGAGATGGTATGCAAGATAAAAAAGAACATGTATGGTTTAAAACAATCACCAAGGATGTGATATCAAAAATTTGATACTTATATGTTGGGACTTGGCTTCACAATAAGAAAAGAGGATTACTGTGTGCATTTTAAATTAATTGTTGATCATTTGATTTATTTGGTCTTGTATGTGGATGACATGTTGCTAATAGGAAACAACAAAGAGATTATCCAGGATGTGAAAACTCAGTTGTCTAAATTTGACATGAATGATTTTGATGTTGCAAATTTCATTTTGGGCATGTAAATTATTGGAAAAACAGGAAACTCTGGTTAAATCAACGAAAATATGTTGAGACAATATTGCAGAGGTTTAATATGCACGAATGTAAAATGGTCAGGGTCCCTATTCCTGTAGGTGTAAAGTTATATGTGGATCAGTGTCCCAAGACAAAAGAATAG
This sequence comes from Picea engelmannii, assembly GCA_009831015.1. Classification (NCBI taxonomy): domain Eukaryota; kingdom Viridiplantae; phylum Streptophyta; class Pinopsida; order Pinales; family Pinaceae; genus Picea; species Picea engelmannii. Next base: position 603,085 of record ML777668.1, read on the forward strand.
GAGGAGGACATGTCTCATGTTCCTTATGTGATTGTGGTTGGTAGTTTGATGTATGCAATGGTATGTACTAGACCAGACATTGCACATGCAGTGGGAGATTTGAGAAGGTATATGTCAAAACCAGAGAAGAAGCATTGGACAATAGTAAAGAGGGTTTTAATGTATTTGCATGGAACTTCTAGCTATGGATTGTCCTACCAAGGAAGACCATGATTGGGCAAGTTTTAGATATGAATGGATTTGTAGATGCAGACTGGGCTGGAGATTTGGATCATAGGAGATCTAAAAGAGGGTATGTGTTTAACCTGTTTGGAGGAGCAATTAGTTGGATGAGTGAAATACAATTTGTAGTGGAAATTTCAACTATAGAAGCTGAATACATGGCAGCCACTCATGCAAGCAAGGAAGAAGTATGGTTACAAAAATTGTGTTTAGGTATTGGGTTGGAACAACAAGCTGTAAGGATATATTGTGGCAGCCAGAGTACAATTTTTCTGGAAAAGAAACTAACTTATCATTCAAAGACAAAGAATATCGATGGTCTATATCACTTTGTGAGAGACATGGTTGAAGAAAAGAAGGTGTTGTTGATGAAGGTGGACACTTTGAAGAATGTTGCAGATTCATTAAAAAAAATTATGACCACTGAGAAGTTCTCTTGGTGTATAGTATCTATGGGCATTGCTACCATGGATTGTTGACTATGTAACCTTGTAACCCCCTGTATGCAAAGAAAACAACAAGTGGGGAAATGTGTGGTATGTGTTACATTCTTTAAATGACTAGCCCTAGTGTCTCCTACCTTGATCCTAATGTGCAGGGGGGTTTGAGGGTGGGATTTGTTTCCTCGGGAAATGTGTCTCCTTTTTTGCCTCATTTTTTGCGTCACCTCAATTTTCGTGTCCATTGTTGGGAGATTTTTTGACACATGGTTTTTTGTTGATGGTTTTCTATTTCTGGTTAAGGAATTAGGGTTGTTGACTAATCCAGGTCATTTGGTTAGGGTTTTGGATGTCACTGGATCCTATATGTATATTGTATTGTAAACAATGTATGATGTGAATGAATATAGAATATGTTGGTTTTCCCGATTTGGGTTTCTAGGGGAAAAATATCTGTGTAATAAGTCTATTTTCCATTTTATCTTTTATGTTCTTTTACAGAAAATATGTTTGTAGTAAATAATTGTGCAAGGTTAAAATCTACAACTACTTTGCATTATGTATCTTCCATATGTTTTCCTTTATCTTGAGTGATAAAATAATTGTTTTTGTGGTTAGCCTACATTTATTGGTTTGATGACCATAATTATTGCACTTATGGAATTCATCATTGTACTATTGTAAAGGAGAGAATGACTTATAATTTCTTTTCTCTACACCATTCTTGTTGTTCTTATATCTTTGGATATTTCTTGGTTTGTAGTTTCTATAGGATTTACAATGTACTTCTTTGTGTCCAAACTTATTGCATGAGTAGAAATATCCAAGAAAGATATGTTGATATCTCTTAGGAGGAGTTCTTCTAGCCATTATATTCCATTTGTATTTTTCTCTTTTGTGGGAGGTGCATAATTCATCTTATTATGAATAGTATTTAATGGTACTTTCTACATCTTGTTATTTTCAATTTTTAAGGTTCTCTTAAAAGAATATGCATAATTGATTTTCCTTTTGTCTTTCTTCTGTGTTGCAAATGTTGAATCTTGATCATATCCATGTCCTCTCTTATCCTTTGGTGATATTTGACTATTCAGAATGTCATCCGATATTTTTGAACTGTTTTCAAATCTTCAGTGATTCTTCCCTTTCTCAAGTTCCTTTTCTAGAAGGACAATTTTAGTTTCTCGCTTTTCACATTTTTGTTGTTTTCATTAAGTTGTTCAATTAAGACCTCTTCTATTATTTTGGATTCTTGGAGTTGAGTCTTCAAATCAATGATGACTTGTTCATTTTCCTTGACTGTTTTTGAGATTTCTCTTTCTCTTGATTTATGTGCTTCTTGAAACTCCAGTAACTGTCCTTTTAGTGATTTAGTCTTCTTTTTATATTGTATAAGCTCTTTCAAAGTGTTATCACTCTATAATTTTCCTTGGTTAGAAGGAAAACCCAGAGGTAACCACAAACCAACTTTTAGATTGGAAGATATCCCTTCCAACCCAGAGAGGGATCTCTTTGATAACTCAACCACATAAAAGAATGGGTATTTAATAAGCAAAATGGCTAGGTATTCAGTTGAGGGAGGTTTTTCAAAATGTGGTGGAAAGGTTGAGTGAAATACCCATTAGGCATGGAGTCATAATAAAGAAATGTCAAATCAAAGCTTTCAAAACTAGTTAATATGAACAAATTCATTTCAAAGGATAGGTAGCTAGAAATATGTCAGTCATCACAACTATTCTAGTATGGTGGTGAGAAGAAAGAAACACATCAATTATAACAGAGCACATGTTAGTGGATGAATTTGTTACAATACCAGAAGACTAATGTAGGAAAGATGAATGTGAGATAAAGAGAATCAAAGATGAATTCTCTATCTATAATAATCCATTCATAATAGAGTAATAAACATAATGATAAGAGAGATGGAAAACATTCACAAAGAAAAAATACTACAGATTACCAACACAAGAATCTTTGAGACAAAATGTCCAAAAATCTCTACTCAAAAGATTTTCATTAACACAAAAAACATATACAATACCCAAAGAGTCTTTTTCCTCAAATCCCAAACCTCTTCACCCTTTTTTCCTTCACCATATATGAGTAGTATGATATGGTACATGTATACCATGTTGAAACACCCCTCACAAGTGAAATATCTATGGATCACTCGCAACAACTTGTCATGGTGTTCTTGCATATGGTTCATTGGCACCACTTTTGAGATATTTTCATTCTGATATTCTGGCTTAAAATAATTATTATAGTATGAAGAATCTAGAGACATCCCATTTTACCACCTCTCACCTTGCAAGGGAATTTCTGTAGCTATTGTAATTGTCTTCTCTGTGACCTAAAATTCCAGTGATCCAACTCTTGTTTTGAATTTGTTTGCACAGGGGCAGACCCAGGGTTCAATGCTTAACAACACACCAACAAAACCCTGACTACCGACCCTTTCGAAAACACCTACGAAGTAGACAGAGTCTCAACCGAGGTAGAAGCAGGGGGGGTTATAGGACACAGGGGTCTGTAACCAAGTTGGGACACAAATCTATGATAATAAAACTTCACAGTGTATTGTTTTAATGCTTATAAGGTGACATGCATTAGTTTACTAACCCTTTTAAGTTCACAGAACATAAATATAGATCGGCGTAGTAACAATTGAAAATATACCTAGAGCACTTAGCATGATAATTTAGATCTATCATTCATTTACAATAAGGCACATAAGCAAAAACAGATCTATATATAATTCATAATAATCAAAGAACTAGACAAATTCATAACATAAATAACACAACACAAAGAAAACCAAAGTGGTTCACCCTAGTGTGGGGCTACGTCCACCAACTACTTTTCCTCTTTATTATTCATCTAAATATTACATTCATCCACTCCTTTGCACTAATCTACAAATTCAAGGTTCACACTGGACATGAGATCTACGCATTGAGCACCAGATCCTCCTTCTAAAAATAGATCAAGGCACATAGCCAACTCTCTATCAAGCACAAAGCCTTAACACATATACATTCCCTTGAATAGAGAAACTTGAACTAATAACACTTAGCTCTCCAAAAATTCAACTTCTACAATATATTCTTCTTTATTTATATATTTACAAACCCTTACAATGGAGCCCAACATGGGAAAACCCATGGGATGACATCACACAAACATATTACAAAAACCATAGAGAATCCCTTACTGGGTCCACATATCTCGCAAAAATGGGTGAGATCCATTATCTCAGATCTTCCTGTGCGCTCCATCTTCAACCATCGTGTCAAATTCCAAAAGTGGGCCAAAATTGACCAAGGTTTCCTCAAACTTGGTCGAGGGCCAACATGCCCCCAACACTCACCTGTGACTCGTCTGGAATCATTCAAGTATGGACAATGATACTTCGAAGGCCTCGAGCTTAACTCGGGTTGCCTCTACTTTCTTCTTCTTCTGGTCCTCCTGCTTAGCGAGCTCTTGGATCGTCTGCTATGTAACATGCCCTTCTAAGCATTGTTCGATTGATGCAACCACTCGGTCCAATTGCGAGCCCTGTCCATCAATCTCTTAGAAAACCTTGTAGGCTTCATCCTGCATAGGTTGCAGCTTCTGCATGACTTCCATTACCTTTCCCTGGAGGGCAGTGATTTGTTGTTGTACTGAGCGTTTCTCCTAGGATCTCTTCATTCTTTCAAATTCGGTGAGCAACTTCATCTACGCCTGCACAAAAAATTCCTTTTGTTGCACCTCCTATAACTGTGCTTCTAGATTTCTTATCTTTGGATCCTCGGCGAGGCGTTAATATGTCTAGGAGCTCTTGTCACTTAGTTGTTTTCACTCTGAGGTGAGGGATATTATCATTACTACTGTGTTCTTAATGGTTTCCACCCTCTAGTCATGCACCTCCTATGGGATTCTTGACACTACTTGGGCCTCCAATTCTGTTATCCTGTCTTGAAGATGCTAGATGATCTCAGCGAGCTTCACTACTTGAGCCTTGACTTGCTCCTCTTATGCCAAGCCTAGCATAGAGTGACATTATTTACTCACTAGTTCTTTGACCATGTCCCACTCTATGAGAAACTTCTCCTTTTCTCTCTGTAGCTGGGATTTTTCCTCCTCGAGCTTCACCCGAAGCTCTACTTTCTCACTTTCCTGTGCTGCTACATTTTCCTGCGTTGCTCTTAATTGTGCTAAGACTCCATATTTCTCCTGTTTCAAGGCTTCTGTAACCTTCTCCTTCTCTTCCTGGACTCTTTGAAGTTGAGCTTCTGTCACATCCACAAGTCTTCTCAATTGGGCTGGTTCATCCCCCAATTTTGTAGTCTGTGATGAGGAAAGTGCAGACGATGCAGTAGGAACTGCACAGACCAACAGAACAATTGGTTTTACTTCCTTCAATTCCTTCTTGATCCTTCCATATAACTCATCTTGCTTCTCTCCATATCTCTGCATTATGTCTTCAGATGCATCCTCCATGGCTCTATGGACCAGAATGATGTCATCATCTGTGAGGGTGGCTTCCAACTGAGGTTTATTAGAACGCGTCTTCTTCTTGACTGAAGGTTTCTTTAGAGAAACCTTCCTCTTCTGCAGTGTTGTTGTCCCAGTAGGGGGGTCTTTAGGTGTTGTAGCTTCATCTCTTCCTTGTTCTTCTTATCTGTCATTTCCTCCTCCCTATCCTTCTGTTTTGTCTCCTCCTCCTCCTCCTCCTAGTGAGTCAGACCCATTATCTACAAAAGCATTGTCCTCTTCATCTCTCTATATATCCTGGACTTCTTCTTGCTTTTTCTTATTTGTCCCACTGGACTGTCTGACATGCTCGATCTGGGTGACTATGGGGATTCCTATGGTGTCAATGTCAGTGAGTTCTGCATCAGTGAAAGGTACAAGAAATTCCTCTGGCCACTCCTTTGTAATGTTCTCCATATCTTCATCTGTTATCTTGTAGTGTGACTGTAATTCTTTCTGGTTCTCGTCTCTACACACAGTAATGTAGATGAAATGTGGATCTATGCGAAACTTTTCTATTGGTCGGTACTAGTGCAAGGTGTGTTGTGTCATGCATGGAAATGATTCAATGGAAAACTTCAATTATTGATAGTATGCATGAAACACAGCATTGGACTTCCACTGCTTCGTCATGTCATTGGTGTACCATAGGGTTGAAAACCGAGCAACCAATGACTTTGAGGGTTCGATCTCTGGGAAGGTGGATCCTTTAGGCATTTTCCATGCAACAAATGCAATCAAAATGATCAGTCATCTCTAATGGAATTCATATCCCAAGTCTTGGGCTTCGCGACAATCCTTCTACAACTCATTGACGAGGTAGTTCACCTAGTTCATCTACATTCCCTCCACACATTTTCCTACAAGGTCCACCACAAACCCGATTACATGTGTGGGGAAATTCTTCCTTACACACTTTCCAGCTATGAGTTGGAAAGCGAGCCGCACTACCCCATCCTATATAGAGTCTACCTTGTAACCTCACTTTCCTTTCTTGACTTCTCCGTAAGCTTCCTTGATGCACTACACCAGGGAACGGTCTAAGGCCTTCCCTGGATAAAAATGATAAGGGTCAAGACCCTTCACACTCAAGCCTATGATCCGGTGGATCAGCACTAGATCCACAGTAATCCTTTTGTCGAGACAGACGTATCTGCCATGAAAGAATGATAGGAGGAGTTTAACGCAAGCGTTAACCTCTTGGTGGTGGCCAAAATGTAGGATCTTCATCACATTCAACACGATGGATTGTGCCAGCCCCTTAATCCATGGTTGTGAGATGAGGTGAGGCTTCTTCCCAGTTATCTTCATCAAGTAGCGATGGGGTGCTAACATAGAATAGTTTTTCATGTCTCCTAAATTGAAGTCATTGTTCTTTAATAGTGGGATCTGTCCTAACTGAATCCCGACTATGTGTATACATTTCAGAATGTACGCAGTGAACACGACATACTAAAAATATCAGGGAATGTTGTCGCATCTAACAACGCCAGCCAATGGTGGGATATACTCAGGTAGAATCGACGGGATCTGCTTTGCATTATCCAAATCACTGTGGTGCTTACTTTGATGCTTGGTCACGAGGTTGACACAGCCAAAACGACGTCCAGTCGAAGGGGAAGCCTATAGTCCCCTAGTCAACAATGTCTGGACACCTTTAGATATCAGTCTGTCAGACATTATCTTCTTGAGGAATTCCTCGACAGAATTTTCTAATTCACTGGGTTCTCCCGACATTCTAACTTTTAAGAATACAGGTCGAGGTAGATGAATGGACAGGCGAGGTATATAATTGAACAGGCAGGGTCTAGTTTTAGATAACATAGCTTGACACTTGGACAATTCTTTTTTTAGCTCAATCAATCACAGGTAGCAAAAAGTGTTCACGATGCAGTGTTCAATGGGTTAAATAAGCATTGCATCATAATGGATTCTTCCAACAGCCATGAATGCTTCCATCAATGTGAATCTGTCCATTATGGCATGGTATCAACATCCAAAAGTGGTCCATCATCCCATAAATACATTTTCTAACTGTTCTGAAGCGTCGTTCTAACGGTCAAGGTGCCTCCAACGGTCATATAACTTCTCTAGGGTGAAGTCTTATTCTACATAGTCTTGTTATTCCAGTGAGGTTCAAATCCCACAAACCTACCTCCTGCGAGGTTCCATCTTGCGAAGTCTTCCATATGGTTTCTGTAGCTTCTTGTAGCTTTTCCAACTTAGATTTCTTTGTATTAATCTTCCTTGCCTTGTTTCCTATGATATGAGTCTCTCTAACTATTTATGGAATCCTCTTTCCATTTTTATTCTTATCTTCCCCTAGCATAGTGACTTCGCACTACTGATGTGCCCTCAAAGGGTCTAAAGTTAATATCCCTTTTCTTAACACTTCTTGGTTGGATATACTTCTTTCTTGAATAGATAGGTCCTTCAAACCTTCTTTCACTCTTTCATCCTTGATAGCTAATTCTCTTACTTTCTGTTCCTCTAGCATTGTTACTCCATTCTGTTGCTTCGTCTTATCATCTTGTTCTTCTATTAGTCGGTCGATTTTTCTAGCTATGAAATCCCTTAATTCTTGATTTTTCTTTTATGTAGCTTCTTCCTCTGCTTTTCTTCTGATCATACCTTCTCAATCCAAGTCTTACCTAAAAAAAGTGGGAAAGGGGCATTGTCCCCAACAAACTTAATGATTTCAAATTCCTCTTTAGTCGATGTTCCATGAACAATAATAAGTACATTAGTAACCCTTCCACATAGGGTTATCATATTTCCTTTAAACAAACCTATCCTTCCCAATGAAGGTATCACAGTAGGCTTTCCCAAAATTTTCCAAGTTCCTTCTGTCATAATATTTACTTGTGTTTCCTAATCCAAGGCAAAGTCTATGTCAAAGTCTTCTATTCTTTCACTTATGTGCTATTTTTCTTTCAGGATATCTAGTAAACTGACATCTTTATGAACATCCATTGTTTCTTCTAACTGTGATAACATAATCTGAACTTCCTCTGACCTTTTCTCTTTATAACTTTCTAACATTCTCTTAGTATTTTGACTTTCTTCATAGTTTTCTTGTCTTATGTTCATCCTTTCAACTTTAGCAATCATCCTTGGACAATCCTCAACCTCATGACCAACAGTATTACAACAAACATAAATAGGGCCTACCTCAGGACATTCCTTAGCATGATGTCCTAGTCTTCTGCAATTACAGCACAATGTCAATCCTCTTTTTCTTTTAAACATTCCCCAACCTCTCCTGTATTGCGCACTAGGATCATAGTGATGGATCTGCAATCTGAAAAAAAAACATTATAGGTTCCTGCATCCACTTATTAGTCCAAAAATTCTTTATATGCATAGGAATAACATATATATCCTCATTTCCATTAAATTTACTCAAATCAACTCTTTCTTTCAACTGTGCCCTAGCCTTCATACTAGGACAAAACCTATTAAACATACTTAAATTCATGCTTTCAAAACAAAAAAATTCACTTATCTTTCTTTTGTCAAAGCACAAAGCTTTACCTCTTTTATGATATTACCTATTTTCTTCAGATAGGATTTATTTATTATCACAAAAATATGTAATTCAAGTAGAGTATTGCACACTTCAGCAGTAGATCTACACACAAAGCTTCTCTTTTTCTTTACATCAGTTCCCGACAATCACAGTTTCAGGTCCTGGCAACAGAACCATTTGTTGGCACAGGGGTAGACCCAGGGTTCAACACTTAACAATGCACCAAAAAATACCCGACTACCGGCCCTTTCGACAACACCTACGAAGTAGGTGAAGTCTCACCCGAGGTAAAAGCAGGGGGGGTTACAGGACGTAGGTGTCTGTAACCAAGTTGGGACATAGATCTGTGATAACAACACTTCGTAGGGTATTATTTTAATGCTTATAAGGTGACATTCATTAGTTTAATAACCCTATTAACTCTGTTGAACATAAATATATATTGGCGCAGTAACAATTGACAATATACCCAGATCACTTAGCACGATAAGTTAGATCTACCATTCATTTACAGTAAGGCACTTAAGAAACAACATATATATCTATCATTCATAATAATCAAAGAACTGGACATATTCATACAATAAATAACACAATACAAATCAAACCAAAGACACAAGATATGCGTGGTTCACCCCGTGTGGGGATACATCCACCAACCACTTCGCCTCTTTATTATTCGTCTGAATATTACATTCATCCACTCTTGTGCACTAAGCCACAGATTCAAGCTTCGCATTGGACAGGAGATATGTGCACTGAGAACCATATCCTCCTTCCAAAACTAGGTCAAGGCACAGATCCAACTCTCTATCAAGCACAAAGCCTTAACACATATACATTACCTTGCACAGAGCAATTCAAACTACTAGCACTTAGCTCTCTAAAACTTCTACTTATACAATATATTCTTCTTTATTTATAGATTTACAAACCCTTACAATAGGGCCCAACATCACATAAACCTATTACAAAAACCCTAGAGAACCCCTTAATGGGTCCACATAGCCCGCAAAATTGGGTGAGATCCACAATCTCAGCTCCACCTGGGCGCTCCATCTTTGACCATCGTGTTGAAGTCCAAAAGTGGGCCAAAACTGACCATGGTTTCCTCAAACATGGTCGAGGGCCAACAGACTGCCTCTAAATTCATGGAAAATTTCTTGGCTACCTCCATGTGACCTCCCTGAAAATTTTCACAGAAGGTGAGGCACCCCACTATTTGAAAAGATTCTCTGAAGATGGGATTTGAATCCAACAATTGCAGACCCTGGGGTTCGAACCTCACGATATCACCTCCCTTGTATATATTCTTCTTTTTCTTGTTATGATCCATACTTGTTGGTGGAGAGTAATATGATTATGTTGGGTGTAGAGAGTATCAAAGTTTAAGTAGCGTGTAGGAAATCTTAGAGTGTTAAGGTTTATTTAAGAGACAATTTTTTTGGTAGTAAGAAATTTCGCAGCAGATTGGACCTTTTGCAGTGAACAAGAGATTAGCAAAATACAAGGACAAAACATAATTGATAACATAGGGTTAAAGAAACTAAGAAATATGTAGCAATAAAACAAGCTTCAATGGCATCCAAGTATATATTAGGCTTTATAATTTCGTAGTAGATTAAACTTTCACAACAAACTAAAAATTTCACACCAAACTAGAGTTTTGATGATTTTAGAAAAGAAACAACACATGAACCTATAAACCCGATTTACAAGGATAGCACTGACTCCCATAACCGACTCTTATAACTAACTGAACGTTATGGATATAGGTTATTTATGCAGTGATTTGACATTGACAATTGGTCGCCGCAAAATGCTCGGAGGTTTTGTAGAAAAATTTAAATTGAATGGCTACAGGTCCCTAAAAGGTAAAATTTGGATTGGAAGGACTAAGTAACCTTTTGTCCATGTGATATCATGCTCCTGTGAGTCTTTAAATACATGATGTAATAACTTTAAGACTCACCCTTTTCAAATGATGACAAAGGATTGTGGAATAACAATGTGAAAAAATTAAATTGACCTTGAAAAAGACTAACCACTCACCTATATCTTGAGATGATTCTCTAATTCCCTTATACATGACTCACTCTAACCCAAAATCATTTCATAAGTGAGTGAACCCAAAACATTTGTCATGGAACACTAACTCTAGGACCTAGACACATGGTTTTTAAAGACCAGACATGACCAAAAGACTCAACAATAAACAAAACAAAATGTTTTGACTTTGTAAATTTACACATACTAACATGGGCTCCAATGGGGTTGATATCCTCCTTGTGGGGTAGAAAAGAACCAACAGACTAGTGACTTATCTATTGGGATTATTCTGAGGTTTGAAAACTACATAAAAAATCATACAAGCTTGAATTATTCATACTTATTTATATACAAGATGAACTTAAATCATACTGACAATCACCCTTTTGAATATTAGGGCCTTCACCTTGGGCTTCAAATTCTTCAAAGTTTCATCCACAGCTGCAAATTTTGATAATAAATTGAATATTTACAATGAAATGAATAGATCAAGTTTCTTTCAAGTTAGATAATGTTTTAAGAACCTCCCATTGACTGGACCTCCAACAAGAAGTTATCCATTCAACTCCTCTAAAATGTAGGCATTGTTTCCATGATAACAAAAACTCTTATAGGATCCCTTCCAAAAATGATCGAACTTCCCATGTTTTCCTTTTTCTTCATTTTGAGCATCCCACTTCAACACTAAATCATTAATATGGAAATCACCAGCTTTGGTTCTCTTATCAAAGATTTTATTCATCTTTTCCTGAAACAAGAGGTGTTATGAGAGAAAAACTCTCTATGGCTAGGGTAAACGACACCAGACGGAAATGACTGCATAAATCAACTCTATCCCAAAAACATACTATATAAACCAATATGCAAGAAAGATAAGAAAGAGGCCTACCTCATCCAAATGTTCGATGAAGTCCACCGTTGAGAAATTTGACCCAAAGCTTTATACTTGCAACTAGTTCTCAACAACCAAGCAAACCAAGAATATCATGATAATATAAAAGGTTAGCACATTCGATAGCATAATCCATTAATATACATGACAAATACTCCCATGGATAATAACTCAAATATTTGCAAGATATCAATTGGATAGGAAATGAGTATTTCTATTAATAAATTATCAGCAGAAGTGAAAATATTACATACTTCTGTGTCAGCACAGTTTGGAACTGAGAAACTAAGTTCCTTCCATCTAGGTCTCCACCACTTCAATCCTCCACCAAAGGCAATATCATAGAAGAGATACAATGAGTTTCTCAATCAATAAGGGAAGATATTGGGGGTTGAACACTGTGTTCAGACTTAAAGGACAAAGGGATGTAGACTCAATATGAAGTAAATAATTTCTCCATAGTAACTTTGCTCTCAAAGTTGAATTCTTTCTCCTCTTTTCCATAGCTCGAAATTGGCCCATTTATATCCTTCAAATGGAACATAAGGGCCAAGTCAGAATGTTTCTAGTATATGGAAGGACAAGGATCAGAGATATCCTATCGTGACATGGAAACCCGACATTAATTTTCATTTTTTTGGCACAAATCCCAATGTACATAGGCTGTAGTGGAGAAGCATTTGTATACGCATGATGTATAGTAGGAAATATGCGTACATGTGGAAAATATGTATTTTTATCTATGTATTTTACAAACAAGGATGATAAGTCGGCATGGGGGAATTGAAAAATTCCTTCTGTGAAAGATTGCATAGGGTGAGGCAAATCTTGCTATAACAGATGGCCCCTAATGTGTGAGGTAAGAGGAGTATCTGCGATGGACGAAATACATTATAAAAAACCTAGAAGTGGAGTGATGGAGAACTAGCTGGACGAACTAGTTGCTCATTACATTCTGTACTGACTTTGCATACATGGCTGCCAATAGAATTACATTGAAAATCCATGTGAAAATATACTAAACAAGTGTCTGTGTCCATGAATATGCAAATATAAATACGGTTACATGTCAATAGTTTTCATAGTCACGAACAAGGTGTAGTAGAACCAATCTCAAAACCAATCTGAAGATATATGTATACAATGGAATACAATATGATCTCCCATGATCACTGAAGTCATATAGGTGTTGGTCTAATGAAAAGGAAGAAATAGCTCAGGAAATTTGTAGACACATAGTGATGTCTTTAAGTCTTCTACACAATCTGCCAAGGGTGTAAGTCTACATCATGTGAATAAAGGAGTTGAGGTCGAACACAATGAGACATCGTTTGATTACCATTCATTGAGGTATACCGTTAACAAATGCGAGAAAACCTACCAATAATGAAAGTAGGTATCAAGGCACCGAGTACATTATTACAAGTGTGAATAAAGGAGTTGGCATTGAACACCTGAAGAATCCATCGATTAGGAGACATTGATGTATTCCCAACTGTTGATGACGAGAGATACTGCCACTAATGATTGCAAGCCTCAAGGTACTCATAATACTCTAGGTCCCATTTCCAGAAGAGATGAGTTGAATTTGATGGGAGACCCTCTGAAAGGAGAGAATTAAGGAATCTCTCATTAGTCAGCATGAGGTACAAAGTAGTAGCTTCATGATTTGGTGGAAATCAGACGAAGAACATGTTCATGAACCAACGACCTTGTGTGTCTTTCACGTGTTCCAAGTGCATGTGGTACATGAAAAATACCCTTTGAATAGAATCCAATGATGAAGATCACTGAAAAAGGGGAAGAAACCACCGATAAGGCTAATGACATCCAAGACATTTCACAAATCTGAATGTGTGAATAGATGTCTTGTCGTCAAACACAAGGGAAACTACCCAGTCAATGACCAATGATGAAATGTTGACTGCTGGGATCAAGGTTGCTAACCAATGATGAAAGTAGGGCTAGGGTGCATGATAGGACTACCATATCATGTGATTCTGAGATAAACTGAGGGTATGGCCGACATGAAAAGTCAATAATTCTGAGAAGTGGCCGACACAGTTTGATATACTTCCTTTGAACAAGAGCAGGAAACATATGGAAGACTCTGACAACATAGAATTACTGATGAAACTATTAGATGCAGGAGGAATCAATGATATTATCCATAGGGACTGGAAGTGTAACCAGTCGATACAGAAGACTCTGTAACGAGGTCAGCTTCCTAAGGCCATGCTAAACCCAAAATTATGGTGACAAATGGACTCAATAACTTTGTGCTCTATTCAAAGGCGACACAACTACTGTCGATATAAGATAATACTCCATTCTTGCCCATCCTTTTTTTTTTTTTCATAGACAAATGAATGTTATGATACAGAGGAGGAAACAAGTGTCACAAGTAAGCAAAACTAGTTCCAGTAGTGTAACATACATATGCTCAATGCAAGGAGATGCATGCAAGAGATGGACACTCGAGGGAATGTTCCCTCCTGGGTATAGGGTATCAAATTGTGAAGGATATAAATAAGGCTCTGCTTGGTTGAGGATGAAAAAACTGTTGAGGAAAATGGTTTACAACGCAAAGCGAGAACTAGCTAAAGGCTCAATACTGCAAGCAAGGGCATGAGATGCAATCACAACTTAATACCAAAAAATGTCTTTTTTTATGAATTTTAGTCTACTTGATGTGAAAAAAGGATAAATTTGTGCCAAATAGACGTCCTTTCAAATCTAATTTACGAGTGTGAAAGAAACAAGTTCACTCAGAAATATTTTGTCTTTTTGAAGACGAGTTGGAAAAGAGCTTAAATTAAACTCAGTTGGGAGTCCTCGAGGTATAAGGAATCATGTTTATGAGTGAGAAATGAGGCTCAACATAAAGTCATGTATTAGCTATAAGGGACTCTCGGTCATAAGTAAAAAATCTCGGCATGGGCACCAAACAAAGCAGAGGATCTAACTAGGGCACCCATGTTTGGTGAGTCTCTACCACTTCATAATGACACTACTTATAGAATATGGAAGGTTCTGTGTCACAACAAATGGGTTTGTACCTAAGGAATAAAAATGGCAATTATAGGAAAATGCAAATATGCATGATGGAATGGATACCTATCATATATGCTAGGTAGTGAAAATATCTGTTCGTGGTGACGAACGACCAACATAACGTTGAAATCTGCAAGAATCCCTGGTAAAAACTAATAAAACCAACTCATTCCACCCTTGTATTAGTCCATTAGGTGAAAAAATAGCTCAAAACTATATAAATCAGGTAAATATTGTTTATAAATAGTAACAAAACCAAATATTACTATACCATTTTGATGTTTTACCCAAATAGTGAAAATTGGACCAAAATACCTATGAGATTCAAATGGTGATTGTGGGAGTATTAGGAAATGAAATAGGAAACCATCTGGAACAGGTAACCCTTATTCCCTTCTTCTTCATTTCCAGTGGATTAAATTCTTATATTAGATTCCAAATTTAGGGCATAAATTATGAAATTCGGTGTACACGGGTTGTATCTTATTGGGTTGCGTATACGATGGGTTATATGCACCTATGGAAACTACAAGACGCATATACCCATATATATACATGAATTTAAGTGAATCATCTCGCGTACAGACACACAAACAATGAATTCTATGGATGCTAACTCAAATTTTGATTTTCCTTTGGCAGGATGGTTCTTGAATGGAGGGAAAGAGAGCACGAGGAGGTCGATGTTGTGTTGTGGATTGAGATCTAGGGGCCCAAATGGGCTTAAAGAGATGTGTATTATATAAATTTTTGGCACTCAAAGGAATGAGGGCCCAGATGAGGTTGTTTGAGATGCTTGTGGGTTACTGGGATCCTGAGAGTCAAAGATTCATCCTCGATGGGAAGCCATTGAGGGTTGAAGTAGAGGATATATACTTTTTAAATGGATTGTCATGTCGGGGAGAGGTTGTAAACCTCAAATCACGGGGATTAGGGAGAAGAATGAAAATAGAGGAGTACATCGACACACATTGTGTATCAGGGACTTCAAAGGTAGGGAGTCAACTCCCTATCCGAGAGATAAACAATCTCAGCCTGAAGATTGTTGTCCTCGTATTGACCAGGATCACAGGTTCGGCCTCATTGCACCAAGCATTGAGGCTTCTCATGTTCTATGTAGTACAGTTTTTGAGACCCATAGTATATGACTGGTGTACCTCACTACTGGAAAATATGAAGAGCTAGTTGACAGAGTGCAAACATGGGAGTAAGAGGAATTTTGGGTTTACCTCTATCTTATGTAGTTTCTTCTTCGAGCAGGTTCCAAGTTTGGGACCTAGAGTCAAGATTCTTCTGAGAGGACCTTGTGATACAACCATGTCATGGTGGACCGAGGTAATTAGGTGGAAGGGGAGAGGTAGGGTGCCCACAAACTACAATGCGGATTTCTTCTACTGGTGGCAGGGATAGGTCATTTCCCTAGATGACTATCCCTATGCAGGGATAAACTTCCGAGGAGATCTGGACATGCCACTTACACCAGGGTCCGCCTACGGTGACATAGGTATGTCAAGTGCTTTTAAATATTTCATTTTTTTGTATTTTTGTATAATAGAACAAAAATATTTTTGGATGGTGCTTAAGTACTAACTAGACACTTGTGTAATGCAGGCGTGGGTCCACAACAACTGGAAGGGTTTCCTCGACATCGATGGAGGAAT
Source organism: Picea engelmannii (assembly GCA_009831015.1). Lineage (NCBI taxonomy): Eukaryota > Viridiplantae > Streptophyta > Pinopsida > Pinales > Pinaceae > Picea > Picea engelmannii. The sequence goes on from ML777668.1 coordinate 619,450, forward strand.
TAGGGAGATGAGGCGAAATGAGGATAAGCTGAGAGAGTCCTAAAAAATGTGCAGGGAAACATGTCTAGTTTGACTCATAGGATTCCCATGGTTCAGGTAGAGGATCTGCCGGAAGCCATGCAACGACAAGTGGTTGGTGTGCTTAGAGCTTGGGTACAACTCTTTCAGCATCTCACAAATTCCATAGTTTTTTACCATGACACACATCCAGTGTCACAAGAGTATATGTCGTGGATATTGTAGTACCGACTGTATATGTGTATTGAGGGTATTAGCCCCAATTTTGTACTATAAACACCATATTTTTTGAAATATATATAAAAAGGGATCTTTGTCTTTACTTATATTTTAAAATGTGTACATTGATGAGATGGTTTTATTTTCTTTAGTTATGTGACAAATGCCAATATAAAACGAAATTATCATAAGCATCGGATACATGATTAGAACTCCTAGGAATGTGATAGTGTGTAATAAAATAAAAAATGGCATTCTAAAATACGTACCCGTAGGAATCGTCGGATTAAAGTAGGATCATGCATGCAGTAACTATCGTTCAATTGACATACTACTAACTGGGAATCCAGATGAACCTCTAAAGAGAGAATACCATGTGAGATAACATTGCGCAAAAGTTTTATAATGACACTATATTTGGCCACATTATTCATGGATGGCCATAGGAATACACCAGTAGACCCTCGGGTGAGTAACCCACCCAAGTGGCATAAGCCAAGTTTATTGTATGACGACTGGTTCCATTTGTGAATCCTAGGTGGACCAAAGAGTCTGTTGAGATATGCCAACCAAGGGAATACTCGATAAGAAAGATGAAGATGAAAAGGAAAGGGACAAGATATATACACTAAATTACATTAGTATACAAATATTCCCTCCCAATCTTGGGGCTCAAGAGTAATATATTTTCAAGTAGAGCCCATTCCTAGGCTCGTCCAACACCCTTCATAATATTCTAACTCATAGGCTCCTTTTTCTAAGACGTGTCGTACGATATAAGGACCGTGCCACATGGGCTTAAAATTTCCTGCCCCCCGTGGTTCTTTGGCTTGATCATTCAAGAGGACCAAGTCACCCTCAGCGTACAACCGAGGATAGATAGACTTATTGTATTGGATCTTGACACGTCTTTTTTTCACCTCGATAGTCATAAATGCATTTCGATGTTTCCCATCAAGACTCCTTAGGTGTACAAGGCATCTCTCGAGATCATAAGTGTCAGGTAGGACCACGAATGCCAACTTAAGAGAATGGATTTCCCATTCAATAGGTAAAATCGACTCCACAACATGTACTAAATGGAAAGGGGAAAATCCGGTGGTAGTATTGACCGAGGTTTGGTATGCCCAAAGTGAAGGATATAACATAATGTTCCAGTTGGACTTACTCTGGCCGACAATTTTTTTCAAAATGGTCTTGAGAGATTTGTTGATAGCCTCTACTTGTCCATTTTCCTGGGGGTAATAAGGAGAAGAGTGACCATGTATAAAAACTAGCTTAGATGCTATCTCTTCCATCATTTCGTTATGAAAGTGACTTCCATGATCAGTGAAAATCTCACTCGAGATACCGAACCGAGCGATAATTTGATTGAATACGAAAAAGGTTATAGTCTTCCCATAAAATTTCACTATATGCATGGCCTTGACCCACTTATTAATTAGTCGACAACCACGATAATGTGTTGATTCCCCCCAATCAAAGTTGGGTTTCAATCCATGAAGTCCACCCCCCACTTGGTGAAGGGACTGATGGTAATGACTGGGTGAAGAGGGGTTGGGTGCGAGCACATTTTCTGAGTGAACACCTAGCAGGGGTGACACTTATTAACCACTTCAATACAATATTTAAATATAGTAGGCTAGAATTAAGAAGTGACCACCACAAGGATAAGTGACCACCACAAGCCCCACTGTGGCAATTGTTCAATATTGACTCAGCTTCTTCGTGATTTAAAAAATGACGCAAAACATTTTCTATTCCTCGGTGATACAAAGTGTCACCGATAATAGTATATTTCTTATCTTGGTATCATACACATTGTCGGTCATCTCGCGAGAGATGTTGAAGGAACTTCAAAGTTTGAAAATAGAGAACAATGTCTCCATACCATGGGTCATATGACGAGACAAGGAAAATGTGCTCGTCCACAAACAAATCAACATGGATAACATCCTCATCTAATTGTGGAAAATTGAATATTAACTCTCCAAAGAGTAGTGATTTCTTGGACTTCGCAGAAGAAAAATCGAGATCAAATTCTTGTAAAATGACAATCCATTTATTATATTTCCCCCCTATGATATGCCTGGTAAGGACGTATTGAAATGGATTGAAATCGGCAACCACAGTAGTCTTGAAAATAAATATATAATGACGTAAACGTTGGACTACATGAACGATAGAAAAATCTCTCTTTTCAACATGAGAGTAATTAATCTTAGGACCAACTAAATTTCGACTAAGATAGTAGATGACGTGCTCGCATAGCTCATCATCCTCCTGAACCAAAACCATACCAATCTTCTCCTCGGATGCAACGATATAAATCAAGTAATCCCTATTGAAGTCAGGAGACTTCAGTAGAGGCGCTGATACCAAGGTTTTCTTCAAAGCATCGAAAGACTCTTGGGCTCGCTCATCCCAGAGAAAAGGGGTGTCCTTCTTCAAAAGGCACATGAAACCCTTAGTGATATTGGCATAATTCACTATAAACTAACATAGAAAGTTAGATTTCCCCTGTAAACCTTGAATTTGTCTAATAGTGCACGAGGGAGGCAATCAAAGTATTTCCTCAACCTTTAATGGATCTACCATGATCCCGGTCTTAGAAACTTGAAATCCCAAAAGATGACCAGACCTAACACAAAATATGCACTTATGAGGGTTCAACCAGATTCTATAGTAATGACATCTTTCAAAAAAAATACGAAGGTGCATATCGTGATCTGCTCTCTTGCGAGAGTGAGAAGCAAGATCATCAAGGTAAGCTTCGACTATGTGCTTAAGATCGTGAAAATCAAAATTCATGGCATGTTGGAAGGTTTCTCCAGCATTTTTAAGGCCAAGAGGCATTTTCCGGTATGCGAAAGTACCCCAAGGACAAATAAATGTCATCTTGTGTTGATCCTCAGGTTTGATTTGAATTTGGATATACCCTGAAAATTTGTCCATAAAAGAAAATACTTTGCTTCCCACACACTCGTCGAGAATCTGATCGATGAAAGGTGTGGGGAAGTTATCTTTAGGACATGCCTTGTTCAGGTCACGAAAGTCCATACATACATGGAGAGTTCCTTGCTTCTTATTTACAAGAACGGGATTGGATACCCATTCATTCAAGGGCACTGGGTAGATGAAGCCAACATTAAGTAGCTTCTCCACCTCTGCCTTAATAGTAGGGGCCTTCTAGGGATTTACAACTCTAAGACATTGTCGAATAGGCTTATCATCTGAATGAGTTCTAATCTCATGCTCAAAAATACGAGGGTCAATTCCTTGCATCTCTTCATATGACCAAGAAAATACATCTCGGAAATCCTTGAAGAGTTCGGTGTAGATCAGGATTTCTTCTGGCGAACAATCTGCACCGATATTTACGTTTTCAATATTGTCAGGGGTACGAGAGATATCGATCGTGACGGTAGGAGAAATACTCGCCATATTTCCTTCAGCATAGATGTTGTGTTTATTAAGTGGAACTATGGAATGACCAACTATCTCACTCAAAGTAGATCGAAAGTCATCTTGTTCAATTCTTTCAACATCTCGGAGAAAATAAGAGCGATGATGCATATCATCCCAAGGTTTGTCGGAACCATTCATATCTTCAATGATAGATTCATATGAGGGAAAATTCCCATCAATTCAATCATGTGTTCAAGACAACGAAGTGGCCCACACGGGCCTAAGAATGGGATCCTCCTCATCCATCTATGAGGTAACAAGATCAGGATCGACAGAAGAGTCAAGAACAAATTGATACACAATATCTGTTGTCGATAGTGGCATGGCCATTCTAGCATGCAACTGACCTTCACAAGACGAAGTCAAGGAAGGTAGGGTCCACAGATCACTAAAATAGAAAGTGTGGAAAGGAATGGACCTCCCTATAGAAACGGGCCTAATGGACATGGCGTAAATGTGGTGAATCGATGTCGTGAAGTTGAAAGAACCCATAAGGGAAGAATACATTCCAACATCGATATTCTCAGTTGTTAGCTAAGAATTGTTGATCATAGGGATCGACTGTCCAACAGATGCATTGGGACTAACGTACATAAAGGATAACTGGTTAATAGTCACGATCTTTCCTTCATGAGGAAAACAAAGAGTACGAAAGACAGACGATACGACGATGACCATACCATAGGTCCAATTTCATCCTAGTAACAAGTTATAATCAAGAGGCGCATAAACTACCTTGACCTCCACCTCTACCGTCTTCCCGCCTAACTGGACTAGAAAGCTAAGGAGAATACCGTGAGGGTGGAAGGAATGACCATCAAAACAAGTCAACATGTTTGATGACTTGGAAAGAGTCGGAGAACCGAGATCTTTCCAACAGATCAAGGACATCACACATGTAGCAGTGCCTTCATCAACAACTGCATGTATGATGGTATACTTTGAGTACTCCACGTAGATTTGGAAAGCCACATTGTAAGGAAAGCGAGGCTTCACATCTGTGACGTCAAAATTGATAACTTTTGAGCCACTGGATTCTAGAGATCCTAAATCATATAGCAAGGCATTCCACTGTGAAGGACACGTCTGGAGTACCTCCAAAGCCGACATCGCACAAGGGGTTTGACCCAGTTCCTCAACAATAGAGTAGTTCTAGGCAGCTCTAGCATTTGGATTGTGAATAGAGTGCTTGAGTACTCCTTTCGTAATATGAGGCAGTGGCTATGGTTTTTCAATATGTAAGTTCATTTATGGAGGAGGAGGAGGAGGATATTCTAGACCAGGAATAGCCTATGAAGAGTTATAATCTCAAGATCGAGTGTCTACATTAATTTTTGCATCGATCATATTGATACACAAATGGTGTCATCTTGCAAAGATGATTTTTGACTCCCACCAGTTGCATTTATATCATTTGAGGAGATCGAAGCCATGTGTTGGTTATGTGGAAAAGGATTTGTTAGCATGGCAGGTGCTAGAGATAATATCCTCGCAGCTTCTACAAGTTTGGGGCATAAATGGGTAAGGTGATAGTTTGTACAAACCTTACAAGGAAATTTCACCTTATGTCTTTCTTCTTTTCCCTCTCTAGAATTATTATTTGTATTCTCATTATTACCACTTTCCTTGGGTTTATTACCATTTTTCCCACCCTTACGATTATTGCATCCTTTCTTCTTATTCCTGCCTAGTTGCTAGTTACCATTTGGGTTTGCCAAAGATTTCATAGAATGTAAATCCATTGACTGTGTGGGGTTGGAAGACACAGACGAAGTTGGCCCTATTGCAGACTGTTTTAGAGACAACTCTTTCAAATGGATTATCAACGAGTCTATAGATATTACATTGGCAGAACTTACAATGCCATCGACATGAGGTATGGGCTTTTTTCTATGGTCATAAGTTGACCGCGGTGCATCCAAAAGAATGTGGTACAACATACCATACTGAACATATATCATATCTAGCTACTGGGACTTAAAGATCGCTTCTTCCTTAGTGGTAACCCTAGAAGTAACAACATCCTTTGATATAGGAGGGTGAAAAGACTTAAGGAACCATTCTAAAATAAATTCTTGGGGTATGGGGTTATTAATCAATCTCTTTCATCTATGCCACTCCTAGATATGATCTGAGATATGAGTGGTGATTTCCTGGCGTAAAGTCGACATAAGTTCTAGGAAAACATTGTAATGAATTAACAATTGGAAGTGGTTAAGGAAGACCAAAACAAACTGAGTAAAGGTCCCATATGCCCCCCTAGGTAGCTCGATATACCATTTCGCAGCAACTCTGATGAGGGTGCATTGAAATAATCTTAACCAAATAGAATCATCATTAAGGGAATTCGAGGAGCACCATAGGTGGGTAGTAATGTGATCACCAGGATCCTCACCATTCTTACCATTGAACTTTGGAATGCCCAAAGGATGCTTGGTGGGGACGGGGGGCCATGTAGGATCATGACTCATAGGGTCATTCATCAACTTAGAAAATTATGGCAGATTAAGCATGGCCAAAAAAGGGAGACGGGTTTGCGGCATTTGTCCCTAAGCTCCCAGGAAAGATTGTGTTTGAGGAATTCTAGCCCATCCAGGGTTCTGGTAAGAGCCATAGCTGTTTGATCATGTTTTCATTGATTCCAATGGTTTGATTGATTGATGTCATTGATTGATGTCAAGTGATTGATTGATGTCAAGTGATTGATTGATGTCAAAGGATTGATTGATTGATGATTGATGCAATATAATATGTAACAGATCCCAATTCAGTGAAACCAAATGTGTTGGTTAGGGTACATTCTATATTATGTTGTGCAATAGTTTCAGATCAATTCAATGAATATTTTGTGTGGGCCACGCTCTACAAGGTCATTCTCTAGAATAAGCTAGAATTCAGCAAGGTATGCCATTTTTGCTATAACTCCTTTTCTGAGAGGTTCCAAGTAGTGCCACCTGGAGGAATTGCATAAAACACACTGAATAACATTGTGTATCAGTTTCATATATTTATTCATTACGGGTACAAATTTATGATTATTTCAAGTTGGGGTTGTTGACTAATCCAAAACTAGTCATGGTTGAGACAAGCAGTTCATGAGTTGGCACATACATGAGGTGTATAGTTGATGATGTTGGTACATATTGATGAGTCATTGTTGATGATTAGTTGAAACATGATTGGTTCATACTTGGTACATGGTTGTATGCACTTGTTTATGGTACATGTTGATTACAAGTTGTTTGGCATAGGTTGGTGTATGGTTGATGAACTTGTTTATGTTGACACATTGATATCTGTTGAGGATTGTTGCTTCATCTCATTTGGTGTTGATAATATAATATGAGTCTTGCATATAGATTTGGTGATCTTGTAGAGTTGTACTCTATTCAATTGTTGCTGAAAAACCCCTGGATTGAAGTCCATAATAAAAAGAAAAATTGTACATGCATCCTGTGTTATTTTTGTTCCTTATGGAGATGATTTGTTGATGATATGTTGTTGATACATGTTGCTGATATGTATTCACATCTAACTGATTATAAATTATAATAATGAGTAATGATAAAATGTTGAATGTTAACTAAGGATTTTTTGTGTAAGAGGGAAGTTTTGGGAAAAATATCCCCACACTCATTCACCCCCCCCCCCCTTCTAAGTGTGGTAGGTGTGTCCAACAATTGGTATCAGAGAAGGCCTTCACTACAAGCCTTAAAAAGCTTGAAGGAGATCCATAGACACACAAATGGATGATGAAATACCAATCCTTGATGAGGAAAACTATTCTACTTGGAGAATAGAGATGAGAGTGTATTTGAAGACAATGGGAGTATCTATTTGGAAGGCAACCATTGGTGGATCAGTTCCGTTGAAGAACAAGTCAAAGTTTGCAGCTCAAAGGGAAGGAAAGAAGAATGATGCATTGGCTCTCAAGACCATTATTAGTGGACTTTCAAGCCCTATCAAAGAGTGCATGGGACAATGCACTTCCGCCAAGGATCTATGGCTAAAGCTAGATGAGACATATCAAAAAAGGAAATAAGATGTTGAAGACCACTCTGTCAATATTATCAAAGGTAAAGAATCTCTAACTCTTGATTGAATATGTGATGATTTTAATGGAAAATAATCATGTGATTATGTTGGAAAGAATGAAGATATTGAAGATACTTCAAATGAAGGTAAAGAATCTCCAAAGACTCTTGATTGCATTGATTCAAAATGTGATGATGTTGAATCTTTCTCAAGTGAAGAAGATGATCTAGAAATAGTTTGTGTAAAGTTTGATGATAGTTATCCCATGGAAAGAATAGAATAAAATATATTATAACTTCAAAAGGAAATTGAAGAGGGTTTATATAGATATATAAGTGATCATTTTTATACACACTATAACTATCTTTCGGATAACACTAAAAAGTTTCTTAGGAGGAGTCAAAGGTACATCTTGATGTTAAAGGAAATGCTCAAA
>ML777668.1:627675-691205 GCA_009831015.1 Picea engelmannii
ATGAAAAGGAAGAGTCATGTTGTAAGCTAGAAGCTGAAATTGTTGACCTTAGAAAGAAGGTAGAAAATTCAAACAAATTCTTGAATAGCTCACTAATATTGGATGAGATCTTAGAAAATCAAAGATCACCATATGATAAATCAAGTCTTGGATACAAACGAGAAGATACACATACTGAAGAAAGAACCTCAAAGAAGCATGAGGTAAATCCATCAAAGAAGGAAGACAATGTTGCAAAGCAACCATCTACACAAGGCAAAGAGAAATTCATAATAACAAAGCAAGGAAGACATCAAGAAACTATTCTTGGGACACCAAAGCAAAGGTATGAAAGTATTTTTCATGGCATTGTTATTCATGTAATGGATATGGTCACAAAGATTTTTAATGTAGATCTTATGAAAGGAGATATAATGGAAGATTTTATAACACTATGAGGTGTTGGAGATGTGATCAAGTAGGACACATTGTTGTTCACTGTAACACTATGAGATGCTACAACTGTAGTGGATTTGGCCATAAATCCCATGAGTGTTGGAACACAAGAAGAAAGTCCATGATGAGAAATTCAAATAGCATGGCTAGAAGAAGGAATGGAGTAAGGAAGGGAGACATATTTGAAAAGATGGATGCTCAGAGATCAAGTTCTGAGGAGCAGGGACATCTACAGAAGTGGGTGAAGAAGATAGAGCAGCCAAAACAGAATGAAAGACTGAAGGGAAGCTCAAGTAAGTCATCTACTGAAGCATACGCGGGTGACAGTGGTATTATTCGTGTACATACACAGGATGACCTTGTATAGGTCACATGCATACATGAGTTGTTATGCAGAAAACCACGTATATGTGGTAAAGACTTGAGAAAAAGGCTATGCACATGGATTGCATCTTGATGTGATGGTATAACACTTTGTTGCAAGGTCTGACATTGTCTATTGCAGGTTCTAACACTATTTGCTGCAGGTTTAAGTGTTCATCTATTGGATTATGTAAAATAAAATCTCGAGTGCATGACACTAACCCATGAGTATGTATTGATGTTGATCTGTTGGTGTACATTGCTAGTATATATTTGAGTTTCATTGATATATCTTATGATGTATTATTGGAAGCATATGTTGATATCATGGTGCATGCATTTTTCATGTGGATTGGGCTACATATTGGTACATATGGTTGGTGAGTTGATGAGGTGATCATGTTGTACATCATTGTTGATCTATAGTTGATGCATGATTGATACTTTTCTAGTACATTGGAAGAGGCACCTACTAGCAGTTTGATTGGCACATGTTTTATGGAGGATTTGGCATACATATATGGGATTCATCATTTTGTGTTATTGGTGCATGGTAATGTACATGTTTGGTACACTCATATATGGCATATTCTTGATGATACTACACCATTGGTACTACTTGATTAGTACAACAATTGGCATTTGTTTGAGAAACCCGATTGTGGCACTTGGTTCATGATGGAGACATATCATGAGTGATATGATACATTGTTTGGCATGTTGGTAGATGCACATGGTTGGCATATTGGTGGATGCACATGGTTGGCATATTGGTAGATGCACATGTTGGCATGTTGATTAAGGAATATGATTGATACATTCCATGGATGATATCTTTTGGCACATTGCATGATGTTGATGTACATAGGTGTTGTGCATGATGAGCACACATTTTTTACAGGATGTACTTGGTTGATATTTTTCTCATGATTCTTTATTTCATTGTTGACATATCTTTTGCTTCATGATGCTTGGTATGGCATGAGTTTGATGCATGAACAGGTCTAAGGATTGTTATATGGTAGCACAATGTTCATCTTGCAGAAAATATAGGGGAGACATACCCATAGGTGGAGTCATTCTTCTTCACATGATTCTAGGAGGAGATATTTATCAGATGCATACCTAGAAAAGAGCCCTATACTTGAAGAAAGAGCATAGGAGCATAATTTCAGGGGGAGAAATGGTCACAAGGGGAGTATGTTCGATGTATCTTCAGCATTACTTCAGAGTGATATCCCTTGTTCAAAATGGGAGAGATTATTCATAGGAATATCAAAGGAATTCAGATAGGGGGAGTAGCCCCAAGGAGAGTTCAAGCAAGGGGAGAAGCCCCAAGATGAGAATGGCCCTTTGTCATTGATGTCAAAGGGGGAGAGTTAATCACATTGATGCGATTGATGTTTATTGATGGGGAGAGATAGTCACATTAACTATTGATGTAGAGCATGCCTTATCTACATGTTGACATCAATAATTTGTAATTGGTGTTGACATCAATGTTGGTATTTCCATCAATGACAAAGGGGGAGATTGTTGGATCATGTTGTCATTGTTTCCAATGGTTTGATTGATTGATTTCAAGTGATTGATTAATGTAAAAGGATCGATTGATTGATGATTGATGTAATATAATATGTATTTTTATTGATGATAATGCATAGATGAAGATGGACCAATGAGTTGTCATTGATATGATGAAGATGGATCAATGAGTTGTCATTGATACATGATGAAGATGGATCCTTTTGGTTTCATTCGTATATGATGCATTGTTGGAAAAATGTATAGATGACTCACTATTGTCTTATCATGATTGATAAGGTGCACAAATGGATGAACTCCAAAGTGGTCCCCTTATGGTGAAAGCCCTCATGGGAAGATGCTTTGCAGATTGAGTTATCCTAGAAGAATGGTTGGAGGACCCTTGCTCTCTTTATTTTATTATCATGATTGATAAGGTGAAAAAATGGATGAACTCCAAAGTGGTCCCCTTATGGTGAAATCCTTCACTGGAAGACGCTTTATGGATTGAGTTATCCTAGAAGAATGGTTGGAGAACCATGCTTGTATGTGGAATAATGAGATGAAGATCAAGGAATGTTTTGGTGAAACTATCCTAGATGGATAGTGCTTGTCATGCCATTTTTGGTGGTATGTAGAATGTCACATAAATCCTCATGGTTTGAGAGTTATGGCATTACAAAGATGAAATACCCTCATATGAAGGCTTGAAACCCCCAAGGTCAAAGAAGTCAAAGTGACCTAAAAGAAGAAATCATTAGTTAAATGATAAAGTAAAGTGACAAAGTCAAGGTGGATTATTTAAATAATAAAGAGAAGTGACAAAATAAATAAATGATAAAGTAAGGTGACAAAATCAAGAAGGAATATTTAAATGATAAAGTATTGGAGAACCTTCTATTTATGGAAAGTGGTTAACCCTAAAAATAAGGAAAATAGGTTAAGTGACCTAAAAGAAGAAATCATTATTCAAATGATAAAGTAAGGTGACAAAGTCAAGGTTGATTATTTAAATAATAAAGAGAAGTGAAAAAAATCAAGAAAAGATAAAGTAAGATGAGAAAATCAAGAAGGAATATTTAAATGATAAAATATTGGAGAAATTTCTATTTATGGAAAGTGGTTAACCCTAAAATAAAGAAAATAGGTTAAGTGACCTAGAAATGAGTTAAGTGACCTAAAAATGGGTTAAGTGACCTAGAGGATGAAAGTATAAATAAGATAGCAATGGTCTCTTGTAGATCATCCTTTTTGTGGATCAATGGAGAGCTTCTTGTGAGAATATCTTTTGGAGTATTGATGGAGAGATTCTTGTGAGAGCTTCTTGAGCATTTTTGGTGTGGAACACTTGAGCATATTGAATATATATAGATGACTGAGGTAACCAAGGATATAAAAGACTAATTTTATAAGGAAGGTGAAGAAAAGAGGACCGAAATTGAAGGGAGGATAAATTCTTTTGATGATGCTTTCTAAGGTATGTTTTTTACAGGTCATCTCACCATTTTTTATATAACTTTTTTTCTATAATTATTCAGACCATGAAATTGCTATTCCATTGATAAAACATACCCAGGCATCTTTGGGAAACAATTTATCTTGTGGGTCGTTTTATTTTGGGAGTTACACTCTGTGGAAAATAGGGTTTGTGGCTAGTCCTAAAACTAGTCAAAAATAGGTGTTTCGGGTAAAAACGTCATAACTTCTTCATAACAGATCCACATTCAATGAGACCAAATGTGTTGGTTAGGGTATAGGATTTAGTATGTTTTTTAATATTTTTAGATCAATTCAATAAATATTTTGTGCGGGTCACTCTCTACAAGGTTGCTCTCTAGAATAAGCCAAAATTCAACAAGGTATGCCATTTTTGCTATAACGCATTTTATGAGAGGTTCCAAGTAGTGACACCTGGAGGAATTGTATAAAAAACACTGAATAACATTGTGTATCAGTTTCATATATTTATTCATTACAGGTACAAAGTTATGATTATTTCAAGTTGGGGTTGTTGACTAATCCAAAACTAGTCATGGTTGAGACAAGCAGTTGTGAGTTGGCACATACATGAGGTGTATAGTTGATGATATTGATACATATTGATGATTCATTGTTGATGAGTAGTTGACACATGATTGGTATATACTTGGTACATGGTTGGATGCACCTGTTTATGGTACATGTCGATTACAGGTTGTTTGGCACAGTTTGGTGCATGGTTGATGCCCTTGTTTATGTTGACAGATTGATATCTATTGAGGATTGTTACCTCATCTCAATTGGTGCTAATAATGTAAGATGAGTCTTGAATATATAGATGGTTCTCTTGTAGAGTTGTACTCTATTCATTTGTTGCTGAAAAACCCCCGGATTGAAATCCATAATAAAAAGAAAAATTGTACATACATCTTGTGTTATTTGTGTTCCTTGTGGAGATGATTTGTTGATGATATATTGTTGATATATGTTGCTGATATGTTTTCACATATAACTGATTATAAATGACAACAATGAGTAATGAGAAAATGTTGAATGTTAACTAAGGAGTTTTTTTGTAAGAGGGAAGTTTTGGGAAAAAGATCCCCACACTCATTCACCCCCCCCGGCTCTAAGTGTGGTAGGTGTGTCCAAAAATAGCCATGTCCAGGATTATAAGGCCCTCCTCTGGGATGATTCATAAACGTTTGGTTGGGTGTTATTCCAGTAGGAATGTTCTGGTGGGGATTATGAAAATTTCCCCCAATTGGATTGGATCTGGGTTGGAGGTTGCCCAAAGCATGAAACTATCTTCCTCTGGGTGGGAATCTAGAGGATAGAGGTGGATTCATCATGTCAAATGTATTGTTCAGAATTAGCACCAAGGAGGTAGGGGTATAGGATGGAACTTGAGTAGAATCTTATCTATCAGGTTGGTTGTTCCACCCAGAAGTAAGAGGATTAGACCCGGGGTTAAAAGCATGAGTACCTCCTATGTTAGGAGTCATTTGAGGGATTTTAGAACCACCAAACGAAAATGGAGTATAAGGAGGTGTAGTGCCCCCAAGCCCAATGCTAGCATTAGGATCAACAGCTGGGATGGCGTTCGAAAACTACGAAGTAATGTTTGGCATACCATAGGAAAAAGGACTAGAGGCCATAGAGATGGACTGGACATTATAGCCTGGTGAGTGACCAAGAGACCCAAAAGGGTTCGAGGTAAGAGATTGAGCATTCACTATAGGCCGAGCCATAGTAATGATAGGTGCCTCCAGCACTACAACCATATTGGTTGTAGGAGTCAAAGGGGTGCCATTAATTGTAGTGGGTGTGGGAGTTGAAGGGCTCCCAGTTTTTTGAAGATTAGATTCAATACTCATCCTTGTAGAATCACAAGTCTAAACAATGGAGGTGTGTTGACCACACCTAATAACTCTACGCCTTTTAGAAGGAAAAGACTCGAAATCCGGTGGTAACTATAACAAGTGACGGGACTAGTGGGGACATTTTTCCGACTCCATGATGACTTAAGACTCTAAAGATGAAAAATAAATCCTAAGGCCAAATACTAATCAAAAAGCACACCAAAATTCAAACGACCAAAATGCACAAAAACAGGGTAAAGTGGTTGAATGTGGCCTCCCTCCCTAAATAAGGTATGTCTCACCCAAGAGGGGCCTGAGACTCCCTTCTAAATATCAGATGTATCAAAACCAATTATAATGGCCCTTGTGGGCTTAACAACCAGTTGGTCATATCCCCCCAGAGAGGTAATCTTCCATAAAGGTTGTGTGTTGTATGACCTTTATTTGACCTAGGGTACCTGTAGAATAACCATTGCAAGTAACCTATGTGGAACCTAAGTTAACAAAATAAGAAACCAATGTATAAATGATGCACATGCGAGAAGTCGTAAGTCAGATCCACTGTATGGGCAGGGTAGCAAAGCCCAAAACCTTGAAAGTACCACCTCTCACGAAGGTAAAGGAACTAGAAAGATCCACAGATACGAATAGATCCCCAGAAATATCTCTGATTCTAAGAAGGTATTGGGGGGATATCCCTTCAACAAACCTCTTGCGACCTCGTGATTAACTCTGATGTGAGAGGAGCCTCCTGATATTACCAATTATACAATGGCTTTCTCCACTTCTTTTCTTAGACAAATATGTTGATTTAATTGCCTTGGATAAGTTTATTCACAAAATCCTATTCCAAGGCACTAAATCCTAAGCTATTTTGTACACCCTAGAAAATAAAATCGTGACTAATCAATTTTAAATTATAGCATTAATTTTAGTGGTCATGATTACTCAAAAAGGTATGGTAGTGAAACTCATGATGTTATGACTCTCCAAGAAAAGTAAATATGAATATAATGCAAAGTCCTAAATTTAACTTTCAATGAATGATATGCTTCTGAAAACAAATGCAATTTTCAATTTCAACTCTGCAATTTTGAAGTAAAAATGCAATGTTTCACTAAATGCACTAGCTAATGACATGGACTCAAAAGACCAAAATGCCAAGCAATGCAAAATGCCTATTTTTTGTATTTTGAATATAATAAAATGAAAATGCATGGACTGAAAAGCAACTTGATATATAAATTCTATTGTGTGTAGAAAGAGATAACTCGAGAAGAATACCAAGGAGAAGAACACGCATCCCAATGTGCAAGGAAAATCAAAATGAAAAGGTGATGAGAAAGACTCCTTCCAAAAATTCAACTCCAGACAGGTTTTTTGTCATCCCAAAGACGCTTAACAGGCATTACAAAGACCTAAGAAGACTCAACAAACATCAAATCCCACCCAAAAAACAAGAAAGGAAAGCTGATGTATGCGACTATTTAGGAAAATAGAGCGTATGTACACAACTTGCAAAGGGACAACCCGCATATGTACACGACTGTTAGGCCAAAAAGTGTGTATATGTTTCAAAAACAAGGTTAGGTAAGGGAGAAAACTGAAAAACTCAGACCTAGAGTGAACTGAAGATGTCAAGTAATGATACGACAAGAAACAAAAAGGAACAAGAGCAATGTATGGAGAAAAAGTACTCCAAAACCTAAGAAAGAAGTTAAATTCCCCAATATGGTCTCCAATTATGTTACGAGGGAAAAACTCTCTATGGCTAGGGTAAACCACAACAAACAGAAACGACTGCAGAAATCAACTCTATCCCAAAAACATGTTATATAAATCAATATGCAAGCTATATAAGAAAGATGCCTACCTCATCCAGATGTTCGATGAAGTCCACCATTGAGCACTCTGACCCAAAGCTTTATACTTGCAACTAGTTCTCAACAACCAAGAAAAACAATCATATGGTGATAATATAAAAGGTTAGCACATTAGATAGCATAATCCATTAATATACATGAAAAATATGCCCATGGATAATAACTCAAATATTTGCAAGATATAAATTGGACAGGAAAGGAGTATTTCTATTAATAAATGATCAACATAAGTGAAAATATTACATACTTTTGTGTTAGCATGGTTCGTAACTGAGAAACTAAGTTCCTTCTAGCTGGGCCTCCACCACTTCAATCCTCCATGAAAGGCAAGCTCATAGAAGAGAGACAATGAGGCTCTCAATCAATAAGGGAAGAGATTTGTGGATGAAAACTATGTTCAAACTTAAAGGACAAAGGGATGCAGACTCAATATGAAGTAAATAATTTCTCCATAGTAACTTTTCTCTCAAAGTTCAATTCTTTCTCCTCTTTTCCATAGCTTGGAATTGGCCCATTTATAGCCTTTAAATGGAACTGAAGGGACGATTCAGAATGTTTCCAATATATGGAAGGCCAAGGGTCAAAGATCTCATGTCATGGCATGGAAACCCAACATTAATTTTCATTTTTGGCACAAATCCTGATGTAGGCGGGTTGTAGTGGAGCAACCTGCGTATACACATGTTGTATAGTAGACAAGATGCGTACATGTGGAAAAATATGTATTTTTAGTTCTGGATTTTACAAACAAGGATGATAAGTCTACATGGGGGAATGGAAAAAGGCCTTATGTGCAATATTTCATAAGGTGAGGAAAATATTTCTATAACAAATGGCTATTATTGTACACATCCTCTCTCATATGTTGAACATGAATAAGCTGGTTGATCATCCTTTGAATGCCACTAAGATTTGCTTCTTGTTCCTGCAACAACTTCATGAATAGAAGTCCAAAAAAAGTAGGGAAAACCACTTATGTACCATATAATAATTGGAATGGTGAAGTTCCAATTGAATTTTTAAGGCTGATTATGTCTTCCCATAATGAAAATATTAACTTTTTGTGCCAAACCTTTTTTTTTCTCTTGCATTAATTTATTGATGATCCTTATTAAACTTTTGTTTTATGACTCATCCAATCCATTAAATTGAGGGTAATAGGATGTATAATGACTGATAATTATGTTATAGTATTCATATAATTTGATCATTCACTTCGATTTAAAATATGTTGCATTTTCAGTCATGATTCTCCTAAGACAGCCAAACCTGGAAAAAAGGTTATTTTCTAAAAATTGAATTATCACAACATTAGTTTCTTATCTAGTTGGTATAAACTCAATCCATTTGGTAAAATAGTCTGTAGCAGTCAATATCCACTTATGATGACCTAAAGATGTTGGATTTATTTCACCAATGAAGTCAAGACCCCACTATTGGAAGGGTGCCTCCACTGAAATAGGATTCAAAGGAAATGGAAACAACTTCCCCTTTCCTTCCAAAATTTGACATTCATGACAATTTTTCACTCCTTTATACACATATGAAAATATTGTTGGACAATATAATCTTGCTCTAATAAATTTTTTCATAGTAGTATTCCAATGGTGATGTCCTCCACAATTACCCCGATGAAATTCTTTCATAGTTTGTTGTGCTTCATCTTCCAATAGAAAGTTTAATAAAATTCTTCTTGGATCCTTCCAATACAAAAAACCGTCTATGATACAAAAAAAAAATATTTCAATTTGAAAAATATGGCCTTAGTCTTGCTCAACTCTGGTGGGGCTTATAAATTATGCAAAATATAAATTATATCACTATACCATGGAGATGAAAGGAACTTTTGAGATACCTAAAGTGTTGGTTTTGCATCCATGTTGTTTGAAAGGTATACAATGAAATTGATTCCCAGGAGATCAAAATTTAACTGATCCATCAATTTTTCCAGTCCTTGACCTTTGACCAACTTTTTTGGCTTTATCTCTAGATCATACTCCAACAGAACTGCAGTCCATTTCCCTCTTCTTCCTTCATGATATGCCTGAGTTAAAATATCTTTGACTGTACTATTAGGAATAAATGCAATAACATGAGAATGAAAGATATACACCCTTATATCCTTCGATTCCTTCACCAGTGCATAGACTTGATTTTCCATTATGTTATAATTCAATGTTGAATCCCTCAATGCTATGCTATAAAATGAAATAGGCTGTTGTAAATTCTGATCATTTTTTGCAGCAACACTCTTGCAATTGTATGCTTTAAGGCAAAGGATAATATCATAAAATCTTTTGAATAGTCTAAGTTGATTAATACTGGTTCTTCAGTCAACGCTCCCTTTATGTCATCAAATGACCCTTTTGCTTCAACTTTCCATTTAACCTGATTATATTTTCTCAACATATGGGTAATAAAATTGACAGTTTCGACAAAGTTTGGTATAAACCTTCTTAGGAAGTTCACCTTTTCAAGAAAAGATTGTACTTCCTTTTTATTCATGAAAGTGTCTATTTTTTGAATTGTTGCAACTTTGCTTGGATCCATTTTTATTCCCTTTTTGATATCACATGTCCTAATAGTTTCCCTTCTTGCATTGCAAAATTTGATTTCTTTGGATTCAAAGAAATACCAAACCTTCTGCACTTTTGAAAAACCCATTTCAAATGTTTCAAATTCTCCTCACCAGAGTTAGAAAAAATTGTAATATCATCCAAACATATAACAATGAACTTATCCCTTTATTCTGCAAAGGCTATATCCATAGCCCGTTGAAATGTTGCTCCTGCGTTCATCAGCTCAAATGGCATCTTTGCATACATGAAAGTTCCCCAAGGTGTGGTAAAATTTGTATTTTTTTTATCATCTAGATGTACCATAATATGATTATACCCTGAATAACCATCCAACATTGACATTTTTTGTGATCCTATAACTCTATACAAAATATAATCCATCTTTGGGAGAGGATAGTTGTCTTTCAAAGACACCTTGTTTAGATTCCTGAAATCTACACACAGTATTATTTCTCCATTCTTCTTCCTGACATGAACCAAGTTTTCCAACCATTTAGAAAACATCAACAATAATTTTTGCATCAAACAATTTCTTCACTTCTTTCTCAATTAAAGGCAGAAGCAATTGATTTATCCTTCTTAGATTTTGTTTGAATGGTTTCTGACCTTCTTTGATTGGGAGTGTATGCTATATGATTCTTGTATCATATAATTTTAGGTCCTCTAGATCCATGTAAACACATCAGAGAATTCCTTTGTCAATTTAAGATACCTTTCTTTGTTTCCAATGATTAAATACTTAGATAATTTGATGAATTTTGGTTCATTTTCAATTCCAATGTGGTAGTATTCTACCTCACTTTCATTAGGAGTCACTTTTGGGTTCTTTGCTACATCATTATTATAAAAAAATCTCCTCAAGAGGAACCATGACTTTTGGGATGCAATTATTTTTCAACTGAATTATCTCCCTTCGAGCTATGCCATTCTGATAGTCTTGTGAATTTGGAGTCAAACCTGCATTTTTCCTCCTCAACAAACATATTTTCTTCATCAATATGTGTATTGGAAAATTCATCTGACATTTGAAGGAACCTAATGACTTGTTTATCATCTTCAAAGAACTGCCAGTATTTGATATTGTCAGGGACTGATGGCCTATGTTTGAGTTCAATCTCATACTTCTTATTTGGATGAATAGGAATAAAACACTAGATGAAGTAGTTAAATCATCAACAATCATATTATTTCCCCTTGGTACTAGTGATATACCATACTCTGTGAATCCTTCCAATAAATACAACAATGCATTTTTATATTCCCTCATTCTGGGGTGCTTGATCTGATAAATTCCCTTAACCTGATTAATTACTAGCTCAGAATCACCATGCACAACTATTCTCTTATCCCTCAAGTATTTCAAAGTATTTATTCCCAAAATTAAGGCCACATATTCATCTAAATCGTTTGTACAATCAAAAGCCAACTTAAAAGAATAAAGTTTTGAAGCACCCTTTGTAGGAACAATCCAAACACCTACCATGACTCCTTGTTTATTGACAGCTCCATCAAAATTCATGTTCCATAACCCATCATCCTCATCATATGCTTGATGTGAACTGAGTTCTTCTTGCAACTGTTCACCTTTCTTTCATGGAATGTTAGGTTCATTATTGTCCTCCTATTCAAACTAGAGATCATTATAGAAGCCCCAATATTGGTGTCAACAACATAAATAGGGTGATTATTATGTCTATCTGGGTTTCTTACCATGCATGCCAACTATGTTTCTCTGTATAGTCTTCTTTGTTTCCCGAACACTAGAATTGTTGCATATGACATGTCCATCTGCAAGGTACCCTTTAATATTTCTTCCCAAGTACTAGATAATAACATCCCAAATTTAGGTGGAATATCAACAACCACCACATCCATAACAATAATTTTAGATGGGATCTAAGTTACGATAACAACAAGATCTTTAATCAACCCCAAGCATTTAACCTTCCTTGAATCAAATGAAAACAAATATTTATATGGATTTGTGATGTCTAACCCAATATTTTCCATAACCACCTTTGACATCAAATTGTGGGATGCCCCTGAATATAACATTGCATTATGCAGGGTCATATCATGAAAATTGAGATTGATGTAAAAAGGAGGCACTTCATCATTATCACTCTCTACTTCAACCCAAGGACCAAAAATAAAAGTAGGATGATCATCATGAATATTTAGAGTGTCATATGTTTCTCTCATTTTCAACATTTTCATAATCTGACCTTTATGTTTAGTATTCTTTATAAGTTCATTAAAAGGGATTGAAAATTTTAGCTTAGATAATTCACTTTCAAAATTAAAAGGAGATTGAGACTTTCTACCTCTTTGATGTTAACATCCTTATTTCCATATTGTGTTTTCTTTGGAGCATCATCTTTTGGATTATCTTTTTTTGGCATGTCTTTCCTTGGAGGATCCTTCTTCTTTTGACTGGTAGAGGGATGATCAGCTTGAACTTTATTTGGATTGACCACTACATTTATGTTTCTGATATTGTATTGTTTCTTAAATTCAAAAATAACATTTTTATACCCTTGTCTATATTGTTCTGAATCCATCAACAAGGAATTATAATGTTCTTAAAAAAACTTGTCATGCTCTTCTTTAGTCAAATAGACTTTAGAATCATCTTCATCAAAAAGATGGATTTTATCTTCATATTGTTCAATAAAATCTTCAACATAATTTTCCTGAAATGGAGGTCTCATTTGTTGGTATCCCTGTTTTATTTGATATCGTTGTCTCACTTGAGGAGCTGAAGTTCTCCTAAAATTTGGATTTCTAATTTGAGACTCTTGTATTTCCCTAGTAACAACTATGTTATCCATAATCAAATTCTCTACTAATTTTTTCATAGTTTTCACCATCATATCTAACTTTGCATCTGAAGATTGAGAGGATGAAGGATAATTTTCTTCTTTAACCTTATTTTTCTCAGTTTCAAATTTATTCTTTATTTTTCCATATGCCATTAAATTCACTTCTACCTCTATATCTTCTAAAGTGCAATATCTTCTTTCTCTTAACAACAAAGAAAAATCACTACTAAAAGCATCAAGATAGTGCAATTGAGCAGCTCCAAGAGGGGGTTTAACTTGATCTGGGATTGAATTGTACACTTTCATGAACCTACTAGAAAAATCTTGAACTATCTCAACATGATCTCTTTTAAACTGTTAAATTGTGTCAAGAGCTATAATGCATTTTTCTTATCTTCCCATTTTCTAAGGAAAGCTTGTTCAAAGCTTGGAAAATCAGGAATACTTCCTGTTTCAAGTCCCTCAAACCATTTCTTTACTTCTCCAGAAAAACTTTGTGCAAACAGTCTCATATTATCATCTTCATGGTCAACTTCTTCTAAATCAATAAAAACATTAAATCTATCTAAATGTTGTTGTGTTGTGATACCTCATTTTGCACTGTATGTTTTAATTCTTTCAGAATAGTTTTGGGAAAATTCATGTAGTTGAGTAGGGAGAACAAGCGAGGAAAACCTAGCAGCCATAACTCTGATAGGATTCTGACTTGGACTTGAAACTTGACTTGAAAATGAAGCTGTTGGGGAACTGACACCAGCCTTTGGGAAATTTACAATAGGTGAAGTAGTGTTACAAGGAAAATCACTCTATGGAATGGGGTAAACCACAACATACAAAATGACTGCATAAATCAACTTTAATCCCAAGTATGCTATATAAATCAAAATTCTAACAAGACAAGATAAAGATCCTACCTCATCCGGATGTTTGATGAAGACCATCGTTGAGCATGCAACTCGAAGCTTTATACCTACAAGTTGTCCTCAACAACCAAGATATGCAAGCATATGGTGATAATATATAAAGTTAGCACATACAATAGCATAATCCATTAACATTCATAACAAATATACCCATGGAATAATAATTCAAATATTTTCAAGACATCAATTGGACGAGAAAAGAGTATTTCTATTAAAAAATTATCAACAAAAGTGTATAAGTGACAAGCTTTCATGTCGTCACGTCTCAGAACTGAGAAACTAAGTCCCTTCTAGATGAGCCTCGACCACTTCATTCCTCCACCAAAGGCAAGCTCATATAAGAGATAAAATGAGGTTCTCCATCAAAGAGGGAAGAGATTGGGAGATGAACAATGTGTTCAAACTTTAAAGGACAAAAGGATGCAAACTCAATGCGAAGTGAAAATTTCTCCAAAGTATCTTTTCTCTCAAAAGTTGAATTCTCTCCCTTTCCACGGTTTGGATATGGCCCAATTTATATCCTTCAAATGGAACTAAAGGAATGAGTTGGAACATTTCTAGTATATGGAAGGTCAAGGATCATGGATCTCATGATGTGACATGGAAACCCGACACAATTTTTAATTTTGGGCACCAAACTCATTGTACACAGGATGTAGTGGTGCAACCTGCATATACGCATGTTTTCTAACTGGTATGGTGTGTATATGTGGAAAAATATGATTTTTTTTACTCTAGGAAGTGTAAAAGAGGACTTTAATTCTACATAGGGAAATGTAAAGGCCTTCTGATAAAGTTACATCGGGTGAGGCAAAACTTGTTATAAAAAGTTGGAAATAAAGACTTAAACGTGTTTATATCAAACACTATTTTAGTTAAACCTAATTCTGACTTGGTTCTAACAAGAGATTTCTCAAATTTTACAACAAAAGAAACATCTTCAAGACTTCTTACTTCATCTTTTGGAAAGGAAAAATTTCTTTCAAAGAAAATGGTGTGTGATTCAGATGACTTCTTCTGACCTTTTTGAATAATCTTCTTAGGATCAAAAGAAACTTTTGGATGATTTGGATCTGGATTCTTCCTTGTGTAAATCTTCTTGGGAGCCAAGATTTTCAGTGGGGTCACCTTTTTCAATTGATATTGACAATGGAATCGCTAGTGTAAAATTATAAAGACAACTTCTTGTTGGACACACCTACCACACTTAGAGGGGGGGGGGGGTGAATGAGTGTGGGGATATTTTTCCCAAAACTTCTCTCTTACATAAAACTCATTAGTTAGAATTCTACATTTACTCATTATTCATTTCTATCATTAATAATCAGTTACATGTGAATACATATCAGCAACATATATCAACAATATATCATCAACAAATCATCTCCACAAGGAACACAAGATGTATGTACAATTTTTCTTTTTATTATGGACTTCAATCAAGGGGTTTTTCAGCAACAAATGAATACAGTACAACTCTATAATATCACTAACTCTATATGCAAGACTCAACTTACATTCTCATCACCAACTGAGATGAGGCAACAATCCTCAACATATATCAATCTGTACCATAAACAAGTGCATCAACCATGCACCAACTTGTGCCAAACAACATGTAATCAACCTGTACCATAAACAAGTGCATCCAACCATGTAAAAATTATATGCCAATAATTTTTCAACTACTCATAAATATGTACCAACTTCATCAACTATCCACCTCATGTATGTGCCAACTCATCAACTACTTCTCTCAACCATGACTAGTTTTGGATTAGTCAACAAGCCTAACTTGAAATAATCATAACTTTGTACCTGTAATGAATAAATATCTGAAACTGATATACAATGTTCTTCAATGTGTGTTATTCAATTCCTCCAGGTTTTACGACTTGGAACCTCTCATAAAAGGAGTTATAGAAAAAATGGCACACCTTGCCGAATTATGGCTTATTCTAGAGAGTGACCTTGTAGAGCGTGCCCCGCACAGAATATTTGTTGAATTGATCAGAAACTATTACTAATAATACTAAATATTGTACTCTAATCAACACAATTTGGCTCACTTAATTTGGATCTATTATGAATAACTTATGACATTTTTTTCCCGAAACACTTGTTTTATACTAGTTTCAGGACTATCCACAAACCCTAATTTCCATGGAGTGTATATCCAAAAATACAACGACCCATAAGCTGAATTTGTTACCAAAGATACTTGGATATGTTTCCCCAATGGAATAGAAATCTCACAATCTGAATCATTATAGAAAAAAAATTATTGAGAAAATGGTGAGATGACCTGTAAATAACATACCTTAGAAAGAATCATGAAAAGAATTTATCCTCCCTTGAATTCCGACACTCTATTATTCACTTTCCCTTTAAAATTAGGCTTATATATACTTTTGTTACCTCATTCACCTATAGATCTTCAATATTCTAAAGTGTTCCACACCAAAAATTCTCAAGAATCTCTCACAAGAAGTTGTCCACCAATACTCCAAAAGATATTCTCACAAGAAGCTCTCCATTGATCCACAAAAAGGATGATCTACAAGAGACCATTGCTATCTTATTTATACTTTCATCCTCTAGGTCACTTAACCCATTTCTAGGTCACTTTACCTATTTTCCTTATTTTAGGGTTAACCACTTTCCAAAAATAGAAAGTTCTTCAATACTTTATCATTTAAATAGTTCTTCTTGATTTTGTCACCTTACTTTATCATTTCTTGATTTTGTCACTTCTATTTATTATTTAAATAATCCACCTTGACATTGTCACTTTACTATATCATTTAAATAATGATTTCTTCTTTTAGGTCACTTTGACTTCTTTGACCTTGGGGGCTTCAAGCCTTGATGTGGGGGTCCTTCATCTTCGTAAGGCCATAACTCTCAAACCATGAGGAGTTATGTGACATTCCACATACCATCGAAAATGGCATGACAATAACTATCCATATAGGATAGTTTCACCAACAATTTCCTTGATCTTCATCTCATTATTCCACATACAAGAATGGGTCCTCCAACCATTCTTCTAGGATAACTCAATCCGCAAAGCGTCTTCCTGTGAGGGATTTCACCATAAGGGGACCACTTTGGATTTCATTCATTTGTGCACCTTATAAATAATTATAAGACAATAATGAGAGCATGGGTCCTCCAACCATTCTTATAGGATAACTCAATCCACAAAGCGTCTTCCCGTGAGGGATTTCACCATAAGGGGACCACTTTGGAGTTCATTCATTTGTGCACCTTATCAATCATGATAAGACAATAATGAGTCATCTATACATTTTTCCAACAATGCATCATATACCAATGAAACTGCATCGATCCATCTTCATCATGTATCAATGACAACTCATTGATCCATCTTCATCATATCAATGACAATTCATTAATCCATATTCATCTATGCATTCTCATCAAGGAAAATACATATTGCATTGCATCAATCATCAATCAATCAATCATTTGGCATCAATAAATCCTTTGGCATCAATCAATCACTTGACATCAATCAATCAAACCATTGGCATCAATGATAACATGATCCAACAATCTCCCCCTTTAGCATTGATGACAATACCAATATTGATGTCAACACCAATTACCAATTATTGATGTCAACATATAGATAAGGCATGCTCTATGTCAATAGTCAATGTGACTATCTCTCCCAAATGTGACTATCTCTCCCAATCAATAATCATCAATCACATCAATGTGACTATCTCTCCCCCTTTGACATCAATGGAAAAGGGCCATTTTCCTCTTGGGGTTGCTCCCCCTGCTTGAACTTTCCTTGGGGATGATCCCCCTGTCTGAGTGCCTTTGATCTTCCTTGGAATAATATCTCCCCTTTTGAAAAAGGGATATCACTCTGATGTAATGATGAAAATACATCGAACATACTCCCCCTGTGACCATCGCTCCTCCTGGAATTATGCCTCTGTTCTATTTCTTCAAATATAGGGATCTTTTCTAGGTATGCATCTGATAAATA
This sequence comes from Picea engelmannii, assembly GCA_009831015.1. Taxonomy (NCBI): domain Eukaryota; kingdom Viridiplantae; phylum Streptophyta; class Pinopsida; order Pinales; family Pinaceae; genus Picea; species Picea engelmannii. The sequence goes on from ML777668.1 coordinate 645,570, forward strand.
TCTCTTCCTAGAATCATGTGAAGAATAATGACTCCCCCTATGGGTTTCTCTCCCCTATCTTCTCTGGGAGATGAACAATGTGCTACCATATAACAATCCTTGGACCTGTTCATGCATCAAAATCATGTTATACCAAGCATCATGAAGCAAAAGATATGTCATAAATAATGAATCATGAGAAAAATATCAACCAAGCACATCCTGTACAAAAATGTGTGCTCATCATGCACAACACCTATGTACATCAACATCATGCAATGCGCCAAAAGATATCATCCATGGAATGTATCAATCATATGCCTCTATCAATATGCCAACATGTGCATCTACCAATATGCCAACCATGTGCTTCCATCAATATGCCAACCATGTGCATCTACCAATATGCCAAACAATGTATCATATCACTCGTGATATGTCTCCATCATGAACCAAGTGCCACAATCATGTATCTCAAACAAATGTCAATCATTGTGCTAATCAAGTAGTACCAATGGTGTAGTATTATCAAGCATATGCCATTTATGAGTGTCCCAAACATGTATCAATTACAGATCAAGCTATGAATCATTAATGATGTACAACATGATAATCTCATCAACTCACCAACCACATGTCCCAATGTGTAGCCCATCCATATGCTAAATGCATGCATCAAGCTTTCCAACAAGTAATCTTCCAATACATCATCAAGATATATCAAATAACCAAGGTGTCATAATTTCACTGTCATAACCAGCATTGTTCTTCAACAAAAAATGCATCAATCCATGTTCATGGGTTGGTGCCTTGCACCCAAGATTTTATTTTACATCATCACCTTACATAATGCAATATAGAATCATGAAAACCTGCAGAAAAACAATGTTAGAACCTGCAACAAACCATGTCAGACCCTGCATCACAGATTTATATCATCACATCAAGCTGCAACCCATGTGCATAGCCTTTTTCCCAAGGATTTTTCACATATACGTGGTCTGCTGCATAGACATCTCGTGTATGTACATGACCTATACAAGGTAAGACTATGTATGTACGTGACTGATACCACTGTCACTCGTGTATGCCTCAATAGATGATACTTTTGAACTTCCCTTTAGTCTTTCGTTTTGTTCTGACTGCTCTGTCTTCTTCACCCACTTATGTATATGTTCCTACTCCTCATAACTTGACCTCTGAGAATCCATATTCTCAAATATGTCTCCATTCCTTAGTTCATTCCTTCTTCTATCCATGCTAGGTGAAGTCCTCATCATGGAATTTCTTCTTGTGTTCCATCACTCCTGGGATTTGTGGCCAAACCCACTATAGTTGTAGCATGTAATGGTGTTACAATGAACAACAATGTGTCCTCCTTGATCACATCTCCAACACCTCATGGTGTTATAAAATATTCCATTATATCTCCTTTCATAAGATCTACATTCAAAAGCTTTGTGACCATATCCATTACATGAATAACAATGCCCATGAAAAATACTTTCATACCTTTGCTTTGGTGTCCCAAGAATAACGTCTTGAAGTCTTCCTTGCTTTGTTCTTTTGATATTTTATTTGCCTTGTGTAGATGGTTGTTTTGCAACATTGTCTTCCTTCTTTGATGGACTTACTTCATGCTTCTTTGAGGTGCTTGCTTCAGCATGTGTATCTTCCTTTTTGTATCCAAGACCTGATTTATCATATGGTGATCTTTGACTTTCCAAGATCTCATCCAAGACTAGTGAGCTATTCAAGAATTTATTTGACTTCTCCACTTTCTTTCTAAGATCAACAATTTCAGCTTCTAACTTACAACATGACTCTTCCTTTTGTTTTATTTTATTCTTCAATAGTTCTTCTACCCTTTTGGCTTCTTCAATTTGGGTCTTGAGATGAATAATAGTTTCAAAACTTTTGCTAATATCATCATCTACCTTCATATCTTCTTTTTCATTCTTTAGTCTTGTGATATCTTCTTCCTTTTCTTCTAATTGAGTCTTACTACTTTCTTCTAGTTCCTTGAGAATTTCTTTTAACTTCAAGATGTGCCTTTGAATCTTCTTGAGAAACCTTTTAGTGTTATCCGAAAGATAGTTATAGTCTATATAATAGAAGTCATTTCTATATTCATATAGACCTGTTTCAACTTTCTCTTTGAGCTCCAATAGTTTTTCCTCTACTTCTTCCATGGGATAACAATCAATTGATTTTATCCAAACTACTTCTAGATTTTCTTCTTCACTTGTAGAGAAAAAATCAACATCATCACATTTTGAATTATCGCAATCAAGGGTTTGTGTGGAGTCTTTACCTTCATTTGAAATGTGTTCAAGATATTCCCTTTTGTCAACATCATCACATGATTATTTGCCTTCATTTGAAATGTCTTCAAGATCTTCCTTTTTGCCAAAATCATCACTTTTATAAATAATGGAACCAAGATTTTTTGGAGATTCTTTACCTTCATGTGTCTTGATGGAGTTGTCTTCAATGTCTTTCGTATCCTTCTTTCTTTGATATGTCTCCTCTATCTTTAGCCATAGATACTTGGAGGAAGTGCATTGTCCCGTGCTTTCTTTGATAGGGCTTGAGAGTCCACTAAGAATGGTCTTGAGAGCCAATGCATCATTCTTCTTTCTTTCCATTTCAGCTGCAAACTTTGACTTGTTCTTCAACGAAACTGATCCACCAATGGTTTCCTTCCAAATGGCTGCTCCCATAGTCTTCAAATAAAATCTCATATATATTCTCCAAGTAGAATAGGTTTCCTCATCAAGGATTGGTATTTCATCATCCATTTGTGTTTCTATGGATCTCCTTCAATCTTGTTAAGGCTTGTAGTGAAGGCCCACTCTGATACCAATTTTTGGACACACCTACCACACTTAGAGGGGGGGGGGGGTGAATGAGTGTGGGGATCTTTTTCCCAAAACTTCCCTCTTACACAAAACTCATTAGTTAGCATTCAAAATTTACTCATTAATAATTTATTTCATTAATAATAAGTTATATGTGAATACATATCAACAACATATATCAACAATATATCATCAACAAATCATCTCCACAAGGAACACAAGATGTATGTGCAATTTTTCTTTTTATTATGGACTTCAATCCAAGGGGTTTTCAGCAACAACTGAATAGAGTAAAACTCTACAAGAAAACCATCTCTATATGAAATACTCATATTACATTCTCATCACCAACTGAGATGCGGAAAAAATCCTCAACAGATATCAATCTGTACCATAAACAAGTGCATCAACCATGCACCAACCTGTGGAAAACAACATGTAATCAACCTGTACCATAAAAAAGTGCATCCAACCATGTACAAAGTATATACCAATCATGTGTCAACTAATAATAAACAATTACTCATCAATATGTACAAACATCATCAACTATCCACCTCATGTATGTGCCAATGCATCAACTACTTGTCTCAACCATGACTAGTTTTGGATTAGTCAACAACCCTAACTTGAAATAATTATAAATTTGTACATGTAATGAATAAATATCTGAAACTGATATACAATGTTCTTCAATGTGTTTTGTTTAATTCCTCCAGGTGTCACTACTTGGAACCTCTCAGCAAAAGGATTTATAGCAAAAATGGCACACCTTTCTGAATTATGGCTTATTCTAGAGAGCGACCTTGTAGAGAATTCCCCGCATGAAATATTTGATGAACTGATATGAAACTATTACAAAGAATACTACAAAATGTACTCTAACCAACAAAATTGGTATAACTAAATTTTGATCTGATATGAATAAGTTATGACATTTTTACCCAAAACGCCTGTTTTAGACTAGTTTTAGGACTAGCCACAAACCCTAATTTCCAAGGAGTGTATCTCCAAAAATACAAAGACTCACAATATGAAATTTTTACCATAGATACTTGGATGTGTTTCCTCAATCTCATAGAAATATCATGGTCTGAATCATTATAGGAAAAAATTCATTGCGAAAATGGTGAGATGACCTGTAAATAACATACCTTAGAAAGCATCATGAAAAGAATTTATCCTCCCTTGAATTCCAACCCTCTTTTCTTCACCTTCCCTCTGAAATTTGGCTTATACATCCTTTGGTTACCTCAATCACCTATAGATATTCAATATTATCAAGAGTTCCACACCAAAAATGCTCAAGAATCTCTCACAAGAAGCTCTCCACCAATACTCCAAAAGATATTCTCACAAGAAGCTCTCCATTGATCCACAAAAATGATGATCTACAAGAGACCATTGCTATCTTATTTATACTTTCATCCTCTTGGTCACTTAACCCATTTTTAGGTCACTTGACCCATTTCTAGGTCACTTAACCTATTTTTGTTATTTTAGGGTTAACCACTTTCCAAAAATAGAAAGTTCTCCAATACTTTATCATTTAAATATTCCTTCTTGATTTTTTCACCTTACTTTATCATTTCTTGATTTTTTCACTTCTCTTTATTATTTAAATAATCCACCTTGACTTTGTCACTTTAATTTATCATTTAAATAATGATTTCTTCTTTTACATCACTTTGATTTCTTTGACCTTGGGGGCTTCAAGCCTTCATGTGCGGGTCATTCATCTTTGTAAGGACATAACTCTCAAACCATGAGGAGTTATGTGACATTCCACATACCACCGGAAATGGAATGACAATCAATATCCATCTAATATAGTTTCACCAACAATTTCCTTGATCTTCATCTCATTATTCCACATACAACCATGGGTCCTCCAACCATTCTTCTAGGATAGCTCAATCTGCAAAGCGTCTTCCCACGAGGGATTTCACCATAAGGGGTCCACTTTAGAGTTCATCCATTTGTGCACCTTATAAATCATGATAAGACAATAATGACAGCATGGTTCCTCCAACCATTTTTCTAGGATAACTCAATCCACAAAGCATCTTCCTGTGAGGGCTTTCACCATAAGGGGACCACTTTGGAGTTCATCCATTTGTGCACCTTATCAATCATGATAAGATAATAATGAGTCATCTATACATTTTTTCAACAATGCATCATATACCAATGAAACCACATCAATCCATATTCATCATGTATCAATGACAACTCATTGATCCATCTTCATCATATCAATGAAAAATCATTGATCCATATTCATCTATGCATTCTCATCAAGGAAAATACATATTACATTACATCAATCATCAATCAATCAATCAATCCTTTGGAATCAATCGATCACTTGACATCAATCAATCAAACCATTGGCATCAATGCCAACATGATCCAACACTTTTGTGTCTGATTCTCTATCTACCCTCATGAATCAGATCTGAATCTTTGTCATTCTTTCCTAGGTAAGATTTCACTTTCTCTCCCCGATAACATTGCCAAAATGTTGTCACTCTATAATTTTCCTTGGTTGTAGAAGGAAAAACTAGAGGTAACCACAAACCAACTTGTAGATTGGAAGTTATCCCTTCCAACCCAGAGAGGTCTCTCTCTGATAACTCAACCATAAAAAAGAATGGTTATTTAATAATCACAATGGCTAGGTATTCAGTTGAGTGAGGTTTTTCAAAATGTGGTGGCAGGGTTGAGTGAAATACCCATTAGGCATGGAGTCATAATAAATAAATTTCAAATCAAATCTTTCAAAACTGGTTAATATGAATGAATGCACTTCAAAGGCTAGGTAGCTAGCAATCTGTCAATCATCATAACTATTGTAGTATGGTGGTGAGAAGAAAGAAACACATGAATTATAAGAGAGCACATGTCAGTGGATAAATTTTGTTACAATATCAAAAGACTAATGCAGGAAAGTTGAATGTGAGGTAAAGAACATCAAATATGAATTCTCTATCTATAATTATCCATTCAAAATAGAGGAATAAACACAATGATAAACAAGATGGAAAACTTTCACAAAGAAAACATACTGCAAATTACCAACAAAAGAATCTCCGAGACAAAATGTCTAAAAATATTTGCTCGAAATCTTTTCATTAACACAAAAAACATATACGACAACCAAAGAGTTTTTTCCCTCAAGTCTAGAACCTATTCACCCTCGTTTCCTTCACCATATATAGAATTACATTGCATTCTAACTCAATAGAGTCGAAATATTTAAGGTTTCTCATTCTAGAAGGAGTTACAATGAATTAGTAACTAATTGCAACCAACTCCTATATTTTAGGGTTCTATTTCTTATCTAACAAATACAACCACAACGTATTTTGATTACATATATTTAATGAAAAAATAGTTTATCTTTCGATCATGATGATGACTAGACAAACTCATCACATATGGTAGCTGAATATGATTTGACATGGGATGACTGTGTGATTTAATAGAAACCCAGAGACTTGCTAAGAAATCTTTGTTTCAGTAGTTTTGCAACAAATATGGTAAAGTTGTTGCGAAATATCTGTTCTTAACTGCTAATGTTGCAAAATTGCTTCAGGCTTCATCCATGATTTCCAAATTTGAGAAGACCTCACAAAAAACAAAAACATGATATATCTTGAGTATTTTTAAATCATTCTACTACCACTTGAGCCAACAAATCAATATTTTTCTTTGCAATTTGTTCCTTCTGTTTAATTCTTTTATTTTTTTGTGTAGGGTAAGAGATCTCTTAACCATTCTCTTGTTATTTTCCAAGGCTCCTTCACACAAATCCAAGTGTTTTGTTATCTTTCTTTTAATTTGTCTATTTTCTTCCTTTAGTTGTACAATCACAACCTGAGCTTATTTTAATTGTTTTTTTAGTCTCTTAATTGTCATGTTATCTTATTATTAAGGGTATTTAACTTCAACAATTTCTTCAGCATGACACTGAACATGTATCTCAGATCTGGTCTATTCATCTTGAGTTTGTCTCTGTTCTCCTGATCTGGTCACATGTCTGCCAGGTTTTTATTTTTCAATTACTTATGGAATGAACATCACCTTTTTACTTAATGAGTCTTGGAATTCCACAATTTCCTCAGCTTCATGATAGGGATATGCCTCATCTGAAGGGATCAGTTTCTTCATATATAACTTGGTTAGGGGTCTCTTGGGTTTTTCTATTTATGTTGTTTCAGGAGTGAAAATAATATTTTTTCCTTTCATCTTGCTTCTTTTACTATCAGGGGTTTCTTTAATGTTTATATTTGTCTTTATACCCTATTTTAATGGCTCTTTATCCTTTTCCTTCTCCATGGATATTTTTTTGAGAGAAAATCTGGTTGTATTTTTAGGGGTTTCAATTACAACAGGATGTTGTTCTTTATCTTTTCCTCTTTTCATTTTCAAACTAATAGAAGTTGCTTTATCATTTGTGGAAGGGGTACTTCCCTTAGATGGTGGATAAATAATGGCCTCTTCACAAAACCATAATGTAGAAAAAAAAGGAACTGCATTCCCCATTTGTTTTCCTAAGCTCCTCAATGACTAAACGTTTGATAAGACTAAAATGAAAAATACTAGGTTCCACTTGCTTAGACTTTGCTTGTACTTTTACAACCATATTCCTCGATATTCTACAAAGATAATATGGAATATTTATAGTTTTATTACCTATGAAATGCATGAGTATTCTGATATGGTACAGGTAGACCATGTTGAAATGCCCCTCATAATTGAAAGATATCTAGATCACTCACAACAACTTGTCATGGTGTTCTTGCATATGGTTCCTTGGCACCACTTTTGACATATTTTCATTATGATATTATTTCTTAAAATAATCATTAAAGTATGAAGAATCTAGAGTCATCCCCTTGAACCACCTCTTACCTTGTAGGGACATTTATGTAGTTGTTGCAATTGTCTTCTCTGTGACCTGAAATTCCAATGATCAAACTCTTGTTTTGACTCCATCAAAATTCATGGTAAATTTCTTGGATACCTCCATGTGACCTCCCTACAAATTTTCATAGAAGGTTAGGTACCCCACTATTTGAAAATATTCTCTGAATATGGGATTTGAATCCAGCAATTGCAGACCCTGGGGTTTGAACCTCACTATATCACCTCCCTTGTATATCTTTTTTTTTCCCTTGTTATGCTCCATGGTTGTTGGTGGAGAGTAATATGATTATTGTGGGCATAGAGGGTAGAAAATTTTAAGCAGTGTGAAGGAAATCATAGAGAATTAGGATTTATTTAAGAGACAAAGCTTTAGTAGTAAGAAATTTTGCAACAAACTAGACATAATTTTTGCAAAATATTGGACCTTTTGCAATGAACACAAGATTATAAATAGACAAGGATATGAAAGATTTGATAGCATATGGTTAAAGAAACTAAGAAATCTATAGCAGTAAAAAAATCTTCAATGGAGTCCAAGGATGATACAAGTCTTTATAATTTCGCAGCAGACTAAAATTTTGCAACAAACTGGAACTTTAACAAAAAACTAGAGTTTTGATGATTTTAAAAAAGAAACAACACATGACCCTATAAATCTGATTGACAAGGAAAACACTGAATCCCATGAATGACTCTCGTGAATGAATGATGGTTATGGAGATAGGGTATTTCTGCAATTATTTGACATTGACAATTGGTCATTGTGAAATGCTAGGAGGTTGTGCAGCAAAATTTAAACTGATTGGTTACACATCCCTAAAAGGTAAAAATTGTATTGGAAGGCCTAAGTAACCTTTTTTACATGTGATATCATGCTCCCATGAATCTTTAAAGACATAATCTAATAACTTTAAGACTCACCCTTTTCAAATGATGACAAAGGATTGTGGAATAACAATATGACAAAACAGACTTGAACTTGAACAAGACTAACCACTCACCTATAACTTGAGATGATTCTATAATTCCCTTAGACATGACTCACTCTAACCCAAACTCGATTCATAAGTGATTGAAACCAAAACATTTTTCATGGAACACTAACTCTAGGACCTGGACACATGGTTTTTAAAACCATCCATCACCACAAGACTCAACAGTAAATGAAACAAAATGTTTTGACTTTGTAAACTTAAACATACTAATACAAAGCACTGATCAACTCTTCTTCTAGATCTACTTAACCTCCCTCTTCATATTCTTCATCGATACCAAAAGTATTTTTGGTAGGATTATCATGTTTCTTTATACCCATAAATAGATGCTCTGATTCTTATTCTTCTTCTTCACTTTCTTAAGATGAGTTGTTTTCTTCTTTGGTGTAGACGTTATTCTGCTTTTTGTGGACTTTCTTCTTGTTTCCATTTTTTCTCTTCTTGTACTCTTTGTAAGTTTCTTCACCATCATTTTCTTCTTGTTTTGGATAGGAACATTTGTTGGAAAAATGTCCAACTTTTCCACAGTTAAAACATTTAAGAGGTAGTTTTCCTTTGAATTTACCAGTTCCTTTATTAAGTTTTTTCATTAAGTTTTCTACTTCTTCATATGATATCTCTGATTGATCTTCATTGGACACCTTCTTTTGATTTTTATTATCTTTTATTTCTTTGAAGGTCGTTTCCCCTTTACATGGCCTTTCTTACCCTTCCCTCATCTCATAGGCTATGAGGATTCCATGGAGCTCATCCATAGTGATTTTGTCAAGGTTGTCTCTATCCTCTAAGGTAGAGATGTTGGCATCATATCTCATAGGAAATGATCTGAACACTTTTTGAACAATATATTTATCTTCTACTTTTTCTCCCAATGCTCTGAGTGAGTTGACTATCTCATCTATTCTCTCAAGATATTTTGTAGTATTTTCTTCTTCCTTCATCTTTATATTTTTCAAATGTTCTCTAAGTGTTTGAATTTTGGCTTGTTTTACCTTTCCATATCCTCCATAAACAACTTTAATTTTGTCCCATAATTCTTTGGTTGATTTGCAGTGCATTACTTTTACAAATACACTTCTGGAAATTCCACTTAAAATGGCATTAATAGCTCTTGAATTGTCATTGCATAACTTCTTTGAAGAAACATCAATTGGTGGGGAATATGGTGTAGTGTATCCATCTTATACATATTTCCAAATATCAAATCCAAGTGCCATTAGATGACTCTTCATCCTTATTTTCCAAAAATCATAGTCATCTCCTTTGAACAATGGTGCTATTTTGGATGGAAATCCTTTGTGTTGATCCATTGGATTCTTCAGGATATACCTTCCAGTGGTTAGAATGTGGTGAAGGAACCTTTATTTGATACCAATTATTGGAAATACTAAGAGGGGGGGTGGGGGGGGGGGTGTTGAATCAGTATTAGCTTTTATACAAATAGTAGTTATTTTTTTTAAAAATCAACAACAAAAATAAATTAACAATGAATTTAAAATTAATTAATTAATTATCATTAATAAGAATTACAATGTCTGTATAAAAACAAGATGTGATTGTAAAGGACACCAATCATTTTTAGACCATCAACTCTAGGAGACACAAATCCCCTTCCTTTTCTCAGAACCTACTCAAGGAAGCTACAACTCCCTTCTTCTTCAAGAACCAACTTGAAGAGGAATGTAATCCTTCTTAGATCCTCCCTTCCACCCTGCTATGGGGAAAACCCCCCTAATCTGGGTCTAGTGACTAGGCAGAGCATTAACACCTTAAAAGACAAAAAATATTCTATTATATCCAAATCCAACAAGCCCTAATGATAATTAAGGGAAGGGAAAGAATATATAAATATGTACCTTAATTCCTTCCTTCTATTGTAGATCCATTCTTGTCATTGTTCGTTCCAAGATCGCAGGCCTCCTCCCAAATATGGCCTGAAACAACTTTACATAAAAAACTATAACAACATATGCATAACTCTCAAGATCATCTAAAAGTCTATATATTCGTGAAAACCATTTATAAATGTAAACATAAAGACACATAGATTTGGGACAAGAAGATTTCTATTTTATTAATAACAAGATTGGAAGTTACAAACTGAATCTTTCTAACGTCGCTCCACGAACCTCACCTGGGTTCCTCTAATTTGACTCAAAGTGCATTATTCCCAATATGTTATCTTCACAACCAAAAGGGATGGATTGTATAAGGAGGATGAATGGTAGGAAATGTTGAGGATGAAACTCAGAGTAGGATGAAAAAAGTCTTGGAATATAAAGGAGAAATTTTGGCAGAGTTCACTTGCCTCTTATTTCATATATCCAAATGACCCCCCCCCCCCAGGGCCCTTTTATATGGATAAATGATGTTTATTCAGTTTTTATAAGAGATACATGAGGTAAAATGGTTAGGAAACCCAAAATATCTCGTAAACTCCACCAGAAAGAATGGAATTTATTATTTTTTGAAATTATTTAGAGTATACAGGAGCTTTCAGGAATGCAACTAGAATATGTATGCAAGATTTCAGGTATGAATCTAGCATATGTACGCGATCTTCATATGTATCAGGGCGCGTACACGATACAAAAAAGTGTTTTTTAAGAGGAACCTCAACAAAAATGGTCTGCAGATGTGTGAATGAGTAGACCAATATCAGAAATGCATAATAATGGCTTTTTGAGCTATAACATGTGTCCCCTAATATGTTAGGTTAGAAGATCAACTGATGGCCAAAATACATTACAACATCTTTAATGGAGTGTGAAATTGCAATATTCGAGTGAGCTTGGACAAGTATTTGTGAGTGTGTCATATGCAATATAATGTTAATAATCACCGAGGTGGGCATACCCATGCTCGGGACAAACTAAGAATGGATTCCAATCAAGTACACTGCAGATCCATGTCATATCTACATGACAGATGTTTATTCCTATAAAGAATGTAGCCGCAAATAATACACAACATATTTACATCTCAAAATCATCAGAATATATGCAAATACAATGTCATATGGATCTTCAGGAGGCTCAATGCCTATAGCGGGAGATGGTTACTTCATAACTCAAACAATATATTAAATATCTTCAAAGCTTAGGTAGGATTATAATAGCAGTGTAGAACTCATTACCTTGAGTTCTTTGACGAGATATCATGAAATACTAGAGGATCTCGATCATCAGGCATCGAAATTCATTGATTCTAAATGTGAACTTGAGAGGACTCTTGGCATGGCTGACTCATGAAGGTCAAGAGATTTATCGCAGAATGGATGAATTAGGTTGTAAGACTTTCCCTTTTACAAGAACATGACATATGAAAAGACTCAGGAAACATGTTATTAACATAAGTCTGTGGCCCATGAGGCACCACAAACTCTCCATATGTTTGGAAGATTAACCAAATGGAGGAGGACACAACTCTATGTAACGAGAAAAGCTTCTTAAGGTCATACTAAATCCAAATGATTGCATAAAAAACTAAAGGATGTCCTTTGTCCAAGGGTGACTACATTGTTGCCAATAAATGAAAATGTTTCATTGTCCCCTCTTTTCGGAATATTTGATTTTTTTGTCTTTTTCACATATTTAACGAGCTTGAAAAAGAATAAAAGAGCGCTATGTTACAAAGGAGGATTGAGTGTTGTGGGTAATCAAAATAGTTCCAAGAACATGGAACATAATGATTCTCATTGCAAGGAGACATGTGCAGGATAAGGACACTCAGGAAAATTCCTCCATGGGTCAAGGTGTCAGATCACAAAGGTAAAAATGTTGCAAGACTTGCACCTAAGGAATGCTATAAAAGTTTAGTAACAACAAAATGGAGTCGAAATTAGGCCAAAGATGCAAGACTGAGACATGCAATGTGATTATGGAATGACACATTGAGACTCCTTCAATGTAAGGTTTTATGAACCCAGAGATGGTAAGTTCGATGGTTTTTCACCTTTAGAGAGTCTAAAAAACACTAAAAGAAGACTCCAAAGTGTTATTTTTCATACATTTAGACCCCCAATCCCAAAAAATGATAAAACAATACTTGGGAATACTCTCTCGACGAGATGAATCTCCCTATTGGCCCTTGGTTATGAAATGGAATGGAGAACAAGGAAGAAAAGGTAAAAAGCGAACTTCGCGGGAGACACAGTGACCATCACTGGGTCGAAGTGAGAAAAAGAGAAAAAAATATGGATTGAAGTGTGGAAAAGCAAGCCGTTGGATGAGGAGATCAAGGATGCCATATCAGCAAGGAATATGGACTGAGGATGACTCGGGAACTGGAAAAATCCACCATTGGATTCTTTGGAGCACCACACGAGAAGGAAGGAAAGATAGGCTAGCGAAGTCCAAAAAATGTGGATCAAGTTGACCTAAGGTCTTAGACACCTAGGGTTTTGGTAATTAGGGTTTTGACACCTAGGTTTCAGACTAAAGTTGTCGGTGAGATATTGTAATGCATAAATAAAGGTCAAGAGAACTTGGGTCGGGGGGGTATGATATTATTATTGATATAGCTCTATTGTTGTGGTGAGAGGTCATTGTATTGTGAGAGAGAAGTGTTGAAGCCTTCTGGTATTGTAAGATATTCAGCTGGGTGTGAATATTAGATCCTGCAACTGGGTGCGCAAGAGGGGGGAGAGAAAGACAGAAGGAGAGAGAGGATCTATTGGCCAAGAGTGCAGATCAGAACTGCAAGCTTTATCTTAATATATCATAAGCACAGTTCTATGGATGTATCCTTAGAGAGAGGGTGAACCACGTCCATATTGTGTTGTGTGAGTAATTAATGCTTTTATCTCTTCCATTATTATACTGTTATTTGCATTACTGTGTTAGATCAATATCTATAGCTGCGTAGAGTATATTTCATTGGTAAATGATATATGAATACCGTGATTGTTGTTATAAAATATCCCCTTGATATTCCTCTGGTTGTAGACATATTTTTCCTACAACCCCCTCATCGTTGCTTCGGGTGAGACTACATCTGCTTCACAGGTGTTGCCGAAAGGGCCAGTAGCTAGGGCTTGTTGGTGCGCTCTTGGAGTGAACCCTGGGTTTGCCCCTGTGCCATCAAATGGTTCTGTTTCCAGGACAGGAATATTCTTAAGGGAATGTCAAGGTGGTTCCCATCGAAGACAAATATTCAGAAGTGGATAGAGGATCAAGAGAAGGACTTCGCTAAAGCCCAGAGCAAGAACCCTAAGCTGAGTACTAAAGATTGGCTACAAAGATACATCTTCACCGACATTCACGAGATCTTCTTTAGAGGAATCCATCAGGAGCTACATGAGTGGTTGGCTAGGTTAGATGACACATAGGTTGAGATCAGATCTAGACCTCCTGTGGTTTGGACACTGACGTTGATCCAGAAAGTCAAGAGAATTGACAACGCTATATCCAAAGCAGTAGATCATTGGTTTGATATTACCATTGGAGGGCATATCACTGAGTTTGTTGTTGACGGAACATAATAATATAGCCAAGCCAAGAGATACTTTTTCAAAGGACCTAAAGGAAAATTGTTTCACTTTCTGAAGATAAGAATCAAGATGCTCTTGCATGAAAACCACATCTTGAAGATACAGTAGATTGGTCGAACCAGAAAAGGCTAATGTTCAAGATCTCAGACAGCGACATTGACACCGAAGCAGGACATATGTGCAGTGGAAAACTATTTCGAGGGGTTGACCTTGAGAACTTGTTTAAGAAAAACTATGGAGAAGAGGGTTTCTACAGTGGAGAAGAGGTATATCTAACCAACAAAGAACATCCAGAGCCCACTAGAACAAAAGAAGGGGAAGCTGAAAAACTGTGCCAAAGTGAGCCAGAAAACTCAGGAACTGTGTGGACTACTGAAGTAAGTAACATTAATCCTCCTATTGTTCCAACAGTACTTAGCAGTCAGAGTAGTTAGAACCGCCAAAATATTTAGAGTATTGTTACTATTAGCTCAACATCTACTCAAACAAGAATCCTAGTCAGCTCTATGGTAGATGAAATGAGACTCCCTATCTTTAGAGGAGATGGATCTCAAGATCTAGATCAGCATTGGTTTCTGTGTGAAGCCATATGAAACATTAAAAGTATCACCGATGAAGCCATCAAGAGAACCTAGTTTAGTACTATGCTAAGGGACCACGCACTAAGCTAGTACATGAAACTTGTCCAAGGACTGGCACAGCCTAAGCCCCTGAATGAGATCAAGAATGCGCTGATTGCAGAGTTTAAGAAACCAAAGTCAGAGTCACAATGTATTACAGAACTAAAATATATTAAACAAAGGGTAGAAGAACTTGTTTGGGAGTTCGACCAGAGATTCAAGACCCTGACAGGTCGATTAACTTTTCAGATCCCCTATGAATAGAATAAAGAATGGTTCATTGTTGACTTGTTACCACACACAAGAGTCCCTCTGATGTGGTATAAGATTGCATCACAGGAAGAATATTTTGAGATCGCCATGAATCTTGAATCAACACCAATGGGAGAATCTATCTCAGGCATTAGCCAGATCATGAGCCAGCTAACTAGTTTGTCTTTACAGGTTGAGGATATTAAGAAAGATAAGGGAAAATACAAAAGGGAAGATATCTGGTGTGTAAGATGCATATCTGAAGGCCATGATAAGGAACAATGTCCCTTATTTCATGAGTACTTGGCCTCAGGGGCACCGAGCCCCTTGAAGCAAGTTAACCTACCCTGGTGCGATGTATGCAGAAATAGGCATCGCCCAGGTGAGTGCTACTATATGTAGAAGTATGTTCAGACACCCACAAAATTGTATTGTACATTCTGTAAATCAATGGGACACGATGATTGATATTGTAGAGCTTATGATCTCATGCATGAAAGGTCGAGAGACATATACAAGATTCAAGGAGAAGTACAACAAGAAGGAAAAACTCTGCAGTACAACTCCCCGGGGAGAGGAAACTTCAATTCTCATGATTGATACAGAGGACAAGGACGAGGAGGAGGTATCGGTCGAGGCTGAGGAAAAATAATCTATTACAACTTCACACAGCCATGACATTTAGCAATGGATTGTCAGAATACTTTTACAACCTGTAGTTACTATAACTCCTTCGAGCATGTCATAGAGGAATGTTTTGTGTTGCTGGCTAAACTTCAGGAGAGACGAGGAAATCAGTAGAACCCACAAGTACAACTAATATATGTTGAACCTCATGAAGTAGACCCTAGAGTCACTGTTATCACTCGATGAGGTGCCACTACAGGATAAGACAGAGCAGCCCAAGGAAAAATTGAAAATGACCACGGAGTCAGGAAAGATATAGAAAAGACCCCAATGTTTGATGATAATAAATAAAGACAGATATTCGAGGAGGCAAGAAAAGAGTTCAAAAGAGGTCAAGGATCTTCATCAAAGAGACAACCAAAAATCAAAGAATATGGCATGCCTCAGGCATTTGATCTGTATGCATCGTCAACAAAAGGGAAAGAGGTAAGCAGACTCATGGAATTTTTGTGCACTTGTGTTAAGTTGATTCAAGATAAAGGTGTTATACAAGAATTACAAGATTTAATCAAGCAGTATGAGCTAGGAAATATAGACCCCTTACTGAATAGGGAAGTGCACCAAATTGGAAAAAGGAGAAGGAAAAATAAAGAATTACACTTGAATGCTCAGATAGGAGAGTATGAGATAGACTATGTGGTCCTTGACTTAGGGTCGAAGGTCAATATCATGATGAAGCAGACTTGGGTACTGATGGGAAAACCCAAGATGATATATTCCCCTATCAGGATTCGCATGGATAATGAGCAAGTTGTCATCCCATTTGGATGATTAGAGCATTTCCCAGTGGACATCGATGGAATAAGAAACTTTGCATATTTTGAGGTAATTGAAATTGTTGATGATATCTACCCTTACCCTTCATTTTTAGGAATTGATTGGGCCTTCGACAATTCTACTGTTGTTGATCTAAAGAAAATTTGACAAATATGGCCTTAGGGTCACTGCACCTTTAGATCTAGATGAGGGTCCATGATATACAGAGCCTATCAGAGAAGAAGACCACACATTTGAACTGAAAAAAATCTAAAAGTTAACGACCAGACAACAGGATTATATCAACCCTACATCTGACGAGAATCTTAGATGGTGAAGTGAAATCACATGTTCATCTGACTCAGAATAAGCACTGGAGAAATGGAAGAACTAGATGTATGAAGTATCTACAAGAAGATGTGCCAGGCTAACTAGAGAAGTTCGTTGGATTGGCACAACAGTGAGTAATCTACCCACATATGATGGGTTGAACCCTTTAGAGAACTTCTTATCAGAATTTGAGACAAGTGTACCAACACAACAGAGGTTGTTGGAAATGGATAAGGCCATGAAAGGCACACCAGTAAGATGGTGGGGAACACACAACAGAAACATCACAGACTGGACACAATGTTGAAATTTTATGACAACGCGGTTTTCAACACAAGTAGGAAGTTGTTAAGTAAGATACACAGGTCAAAGCTGCCCAAAGGACCACGTACACAACTGTGAAGAGGCCTGGAGTGATGTTCCTAGAGAAAAATGGGTACACAGATTCATCAATACGCTGGATACCACCCCGATTAACTATTACCTTCAAGCAGAGTTGTGCCTCGTCACTTCTGAATGGGAAGGTATGATCCATAATTTTATAACCACCTTTTTATTTTAAAGTGAATTTCTTTCAGTAGATCAAGCACTACAGATGGTGAGACAGAAACTATTTAAGGAGGCATCTAGCCTCCCTTTAGAGCAAGAAGAGGATGAATAGACTACACCCCTCCAAAAACTATAGATCTGCTACAACATTAATGCCAATGAAGACGATGATCCAAGAAAGGTGAATATCGCAGAAACAGAAGGCCAGAGAGATGTGGAAGGACCAGGAGTTGAACTTTCATTCATTGGATAGATGATAAAGATAAATAAAGTCAATATTGGGAGAGAGGAGACACCAAATCCTGCCAATGTTGGAGATTACTGGGATGTTGCTACCATTGAAAAAATCACAGAATTATTGCATGAGTATCAGGACTTGTTCTCGACCAGGTTCACTGATATGAAGGGTATCAAAGGACCTATGGGAAAGATGAGAATACCTTTGAAACTAGATGCATAGCTTTTGTGGTGGGAAATCCCTCTATGGAATAGCACTTAGGGTTATATTATGCATGCAGATAAGACCAAAAGAATCCTACTTTCTACCATCCTCCTAGACCTAATCCCCATTTATTTTAAGCAAATACATGTTTAAACGAACATACCTTGTTCCAGATGTTCGATGTCGATCCTTCTTCACTCTTGATCGCTTGCTAGCAACTATCCTCCCAAGACTAAACTGCGTACAAAACAAGAAACAAACTCTACATGCATTTGTTCTACAGAATAATGGGTTAGAGATTCAAACATATATTCACTAAACTATGAAGAACTCATATAGTGGGATGGGAAAATCATTTCTTTATTATTAAATTTAATAAATCAACTTACAATGTTGAGACCGACCACTGCTCCATGAATCCTGATCCTGGGCTCCTCTTCAAATGTCCTCCAACTTCTTTGCTTTGTATCTCTCTTTGCACAAGGATGGATAAAGGGTTGGAACAATGGAAATGTGAAATTGGATAGAGTTAATTTACTCTTATTTTCCTCTTCCAAATAGGACCCCTAACCCTTATTTTATAGGCTAAAAGAAGCTAAGTATTTGGACAAACCCTCGGCCATGCATGGCTGAGAGTTTCAGTTAACTCACCCAAAGCTATGTGTTCCGTCGGCAACTTTCCTTTTTTCGTGCTTTTGTACATACACGCGGGCTGTTTTAGGTCAGCTAGCATGTACATGCGTGCAGTAATGGAGTAGGACGTGTGGGCCCTTATAAAAGAGGTTTTTTAAAGAGTTGCTCAACAGTGCTTTGGCAAAGAAGGAATCTGATATGGCCTGATGCTAGGTAAGCATGTATGGTACAAATTAGGGTTATAACAGATGCCCCCTAATGTGTGAGGTCAGAAGAGCATCTGATGGACGAAATACATTACCAATATTTATTGATGTGCCGAACAAGTGAGCCCAGGAACCAAGAACTGGGAGGCACCATATGCAAAATAAAAAATGTCTCACCGAGGCGGGCATACCCATGCTCGGGATAGAATAAAAACATGGCTACCAATCAAATACATTGTATATCCATGTCATATAACTATATAAAGTGTATCCGCGAACAGTACACAGTGGATATACATCTCTAAATAAAAAAGATATACATGTAGAGTATCCATCTTCGTAGAAGATGATAAGGCCTGATGGTTGGAGATGAGGGATTCAAAGCTTGAGCAACAACTTAAAAATATTCAAAACTCGGGTAGGAGTGTAATATGAGTGTACGACTTCACTTCCCAGAGGTCTTCGACAACTCGTCGATCATGGACTAGAAAATCTTGATGATCAGACTGAAGGCTTCATTGATTTCGAACAAAGACTTGATTGGACGTTCAGGATGGTCGAGTATGAGGGCAAGAGACAAATTGCAAAGGGGATGACTTAGGCTTGGTAGAAACTTCCCTTGGACAACAATAAGAAAAATGATGAGACTTAGGCAGCATGACATTAATCATAAGTTTACGAAGCAGGAGGCAATGCAAACTCTCCATATGTTTGGAAGAATAACCAAACAGAGGAGGACACAACTCTATGTAGAGAGAACAACTTCCTAAGGTCGTATTACATCCCATAGTTTGACGTACAAATAGACAGATGTGCTTTATCCAAGGGTGACTCATTATGCTGCCAATAAAGAAAATACTTTTCCCTTTCTCTTTTTGGGGTATATTTGATTTTTTTTTTTGTCTTTTTCAATGATTTTGGAAAACGAATAAAGGAAAGTTATGTTACAATGGAGGAACGAGTGTTACAAACATACAAGTTCAAGGTGCAAGGACAAGACTGATGTTCAAAATAATGATACTCGAGAAAAATCCTCTGGGGGCCAAGGGTGTTAAGATGCAGAAGAAAAGTGATACAAGGCTGGTGAATAAGGTATGCAAACACGGTTAACAAAACACACAATGGTAACATCCTTCGATGTAAGTTTAACGAGCCCAGAGAAGGTAAGCTCAGTGGTTTTTCATATTTAGAGAGTCTGAAAAAACATAAAATTAGACTCCACTGGGGTACCTTTTTCGAAGATAGTCTAGTCAGTTCGAAAAAGGGGTAAACTAGCACCGACAAGATGTCTATTCAAAACCATTTTAATGAGTGTGATAAGTACAAGATCACTCAACCATTTTTTCATTTTTAAGGAGTCTGAAAAAAACTTAACTATGGACTATGTCAGGAATGTTCTTATGGACCAGTTTAATGAGTGTGAAAGAATAAGGTCACTCAACGATCTTTTCAATTTTAGGGAGTCTGAAAAGAGCTTAACTATGGACTCTATGGGGGTTCCTTTTTCGTAAATTTAGTCCCTCAGGCCCGAAAAAGGGTTAAAATGATACTTGAGAGTACTCTTCTAGAGAACTGAAGTTCCATAGAGTATACCTTTGTTCGTACAGTTGACCGTCTAGACCGAAAAAGGGGTAAACTACCGCCGGATAGATGTGACTTCAAATTTCAGTTTAACGAGAGTGAAAGGCCACAAGATCGCTTGGAAATCTTTTCATGTTTAGAGGGTCTGAAAACGGATTAAAAGAAGACCCGTAGAGGTTACTTTTCTCAGTTAATCTGGACGAGATCGAAAAGAATAAATGCAGTATCGTCGGATTTTTCTTTCGGATCTCAAAGCGAGCTTGAAAAACAACAAAGTTAGCTCATGATCGAAACTTTGTGGGTCTATGTTGGGTATCTCCTCGAGGGAGCAGTATGCTCCAACGAAAACATTGTCTATGATGCCATGGGTTCTGGAGATATTTATAGGTATAGTTTCAACGATAATTTCCATATTACCCTTGGCATAAATCTCGTGTGTAGCTAAGGGATTAATAGGACAAGACCTATCTCCAGTCATAGTCAAGGTGAATTCTTTGGCCTCAATTTTTCTTAACTCTGGGAGGAAGTATGATCTGTGATGAAGATCATCCCAGGGTTTGTCCAGAATAGTCATTGCTTCAATTACTGCTTCGTCAGAGGGTAATACTAAGTCTAACGAATCAGTATCAGCGAGAGAACCCTGAGCCCAAATAGGCTCTAGAAGTGGATCAAAATCTTGTGCAGGGATTGAATCAGTGTTGGTTGAAGCTTGCTAGACTAAAGAGTAAGCTACTTCAGTTGTGGACAAGGGCATGGACATGATTGGGTGCTCTGTCCCATCCATCATGGCCGATGGGGAAGGAAGTATCCATGGATCATCGAAGTAAGTCATGTGGAATGACAAAACTTGAAAAATCTCAACCTTATGGTGATTGGATATAAACTTGATATCGCCTTGAGGGGGTAGGTAATCGAAGGTACCCATCAAATATGGGCACAAACCAACCACTATGTTGACTACACCTGGTTGAGGATTATCAATCATCGGGACCGTGGATGCCCCCAATGAAGGGTCAGGTCTGGAGAAAGACAATTGATCAATGGTCACTATCCGACCCTCATGTGGAAACAACAAGACCTGGAAAATTGTAGCAACCACAGCTTGCATGGAATAAGTCGAACTCCTTCCTAACAAGAGGTTATAGTCGAGGGGCACATCGACTACCTCTACCTTGACACACATGGTCTTCCCTCCTAACTACATGGGGAAAGAGGGAATGATACCATGTGGTTGGAATGAACGACCATCAAAAGCAGTGAGGAGAGTAGGTGACTGAGACAAAACGGGTTGGACAACAACCTTCCAACATGCCAATGACATAACACATGTTGAGGCTCCCTCATCGACCACCGTGTAGAAGATATTCTAAGAAAAAAATTTCATGGGATAAGCCACTACTATTTGAAATGCTACGTGGTAAGGTAGATGAGGTTTTAGGTCGATTGTATCCAGCATGATTGTACCCAGATTACAAGTCTTGGTAGATCCTAAAGTGGTTAACAAGGCTTTCCTCTGGGAAGGGAAGCTTTGGAGGACCTCCAAAGTGGACATTGCACAAGGAGTTTGTGATAAATCTTCCACCACAGAATAGTTCTGGGTGACCCTTGCATTTGGGTTGTGAGAATATTTTTTGAACATGCCTTTGGGGATGCGTGTCATTGTTTCACCCAACATCTTCTCAATCTGTAGAGGAAGAGATGGGATTTTGGTTTCTTTTCCCTTCTCAGAAGTGCTTGGTTTACTATAGTCACGTTCTCTAGTCGATATAAAAGCATCACCCTCCACCATATATACATTCATGGATGCACGGTTGTTCGAAGACGGAGAGGGCCCTTGGCTGCCCCCTTCCATGCTTGCAGAGGCTTGGGTTAGATTTTGCCCATGTTGAAATGGATTGGTTAACACAGTAGGTTGTTGCTTCATCATGAACTTTTGAGCTTCTGCAAGCTGAGGATATAGATGGGTCAGGTGGTCTTCTGCGCACAAGTTGCATGGATACCTCACCTTCCGTTTCTCAGTGTTGTCCCCGCTAGAATTATCGGTATGTTTTTTATCCCTCTTACCCTTCTTTCATTTTTTTTTCTTTCCTTCAGGCTGTTGGGTGGCCTTTGGATTAGTCGATTGCACTGTGTGTACATCCGATGTTTTGGTAGGGGGTAGCATCCAAATAAATAGTTTGGTTGGCCGCTAAGTGTTGTATAGAAAACTGCAGCAATTGCTTCGTTAATTGTTTAGCGGGCTTTGTTTGTGCAGAACCAACAATACCATCAGCATGTGGTCCAGATCTCTATCTGGTGTTATCAAGTATTGAATGTGGTGCATCTGGCAAGATCTCGTATAATAAACCAGACTGAGAATAGATTAGATCAAGTTGTTGAGCTCTCATGATGGCGTCTTCCTCGGAAAATACTCGCGATGTCGCGATGTCTTTGGACAACTGTGGTACCAAAGACTTAAGAAACCACTCGAGCAGGAATGCTGGTGGGACTGATACCTTAATTAAACTCTTTCAGCATCTCCATTCTCAAATGGGATCAGAGATATGGTCTGCTTTTGTTTGTGAGAAATTGGCCAGCAATTCGGTGCCAGTGTTGTATCTCACAGGTAACTGGAAATGGTTTAGGAAATCCATCACCAGTTTTTCGAAGGAAGAGTATCTTGAGTGATCGAGCTTAATGTACCATTTCGCAGCACTCCCAATGAGATTACATTGAAACAATCACAACTGTATGGATTCGTCTTTCAATGAGTTAGATGAACACCAAAGATAGAAGGTAGTCACATGATCTCCTGGATCTTCGTTAGGCTTGGCTTTGAACTTTGGGATATTTGAAGGAAACTTTGTTGGCATAGAAGGCCAAAGCGGATCGTGACAGATAGGGTCATTCAACAACCTTGTCAAGTCTGGAAAATGTAAGGTTGCCAGGAAGGGTAGTTTGGGTTGTTGGTGATAACTTGGGAAAAAGGGGCCTCAAGTTTGACTGGCACCAGGTTGCCAGGAAAAGTTCGGCTGTTGGCCTGGGTTCTGGTAAAAACCATGGCCATGGCCAATGAATGGATTTTGCGTGTGAGGAGACATCATCGACTGATTTCCAAAATAGGACATAGATGGTTGGGCATGCATTACATTAGAAGGACTTTGGGAAGGATTGCCCCATGTCGGTCCCATGGGGATAGGCATAGTGAGGTCTGTGGAAAAAAAAAGATACAACCACTTCCTACTCTACTGACATTAGCTTGAAAACAGATCTACCAATAAATGATAAGTTTATGCAACATCAAACACAAACTAGAAAGAAACAGGCCAAGCTTGTCATATTAATGAGAATAACGACAACAGTACTTACAATCGTAGATGCAAATGCGACAGCTTCATCAAGTCCTCTTCGTCTAACCCTTGCATGAAAGATCCACAACCTGGATGACAACAGCTTCAATGATTGCTCTCCTTTGGCTGGCTGTAAGTTTCCTCCAAGATCATAAGTTCCATATGCTCAATTCTTCCTCAATCAGCTATGTTCAAACACCACTTATGAGATCATAAGTTTGGTGTAATTCTCTTCTTCCAGTCCTCACTTATGAGATCATAAGTTTGACATTCTTTGTTTTGCAGCCCTCACTTATGAGATCATAAGTTTGGTATCATTCTCTATTTTCCATCCTCTTTCACCATTAGAAAGCTTGCTTATATAGACTTGGAGAGGCTCAACAATCTTGATATATCCTTGGGGAAGGTGAGGATTTTCCTCCTTCAGTTGAGGATCTACCCTAGGATCATGGCTGGACTAAGGATTCGAATCCAACTACCTTCCAAGAATGAAAAGATGCTTCCCCCATTCATCTCAACATATTAACAACCACCCAGAATAGGTAGTGCTCCCTCAAAAGGGCCATCAGAGCGTTGTAGCGCTCCCTGGTAGGCTTTAGGGGGCGCCAACGCTCTCAAAATCTATAGCACTCCCTCAAAAGGGCCAGGAAGCATTATAACGCTCCCTGACAGTGTATGGGAAGCACCGGCGCTCCGAGGTAGTGTAAGGGGGAGCGCTCTTCTCCAAAACTCAGTTTTTGAGGTGCTTTCAGATGGCAAAAGGTTTGCAAGCCCGTTGACTCATTTCTCCTCTTCCAAATCAGATGTTTGAGGTGTTTCAATTGTCTTTCTCATGTCATTATAGGCACGACATAGGCATCATGGCAACATGCTTTGTTTGATGTTTTTACGACACTTGTGAGCAACATATGACACTTGCGACCTTGTGAGCAAAATGCGACACTTGCAACACTTGTAATGACGACACTTGCGACACTATCAAAGTGAGTAATTTTGATGTGTAACAAGGCTTGGCTTTGAACTTTGGGATATTTGAAGGAAACTTTGTTGGCATAGAAGGCCAAAGAGGATCGTGACAGATAGGGTCATTCAACAACCTTGTCAAGTCTGGAAAATGCAAGGTTGCCAGGAAGGGTAGTTTGGGTTGTTGGTGATAACTTGGGAAAAAGGGGCCTCAAGTTTGATTGGCACCAGGTTGCCAGGAAAAGTTCGGTTGTTGGCCTGGGTTCTGGTAAAAACCATGACCATGGCCAATGAATGGATTTTGCGTGTGAGGAGACATCATCGGCTGATTTCCAAAATAGGACATAGATGGTTGGGCATGCATTACATTCGAAGGACTTTGGGAAGGATTTCCCCATGTCGGTCCCATGGGGATAGGCATAGTGCTTTGTCAGGGGTTCCATTGATTGTGAAAATAATTACCCTAGATCAGCATTCCTGACGAGGGAACGGATCCCTACCAAGAATTCCAAGGCCATGATGCGGAAGAAGTTCCTGGGTGTGCCCCCTATGCAGGAATAGTACCCTGCATAGGAATAGGTTGTCTGAAACCGGGGTTTCCCCCAGTTGGGAAAGTAGCTGACAAGAAGGAATTGTTACCAAATGCACTGAACAAATAAAACGGTGTTGAACCTATCGACATATTATGCAAAGGTGGTCCTGGAGTCCCCGCTCCAAGTAAACTATGGTGTGCAGGTGGCCCAGCGGATTATTGATGCATGCCACCGAGTGAAGGGGACGAAGGAGGTATATGACCTCCCCCGTAAGGGAAAGAGTTAAAAGGAGTAGGAGTGCCCTCCATGTGTCCTTGTAGAGGAACATTAGAGCTTCCTACCCCCATACCTGAAGTCTGTGAAGTGGAGTAGGAAAGTACAGGACTTGTACCTGAACTAGACATCCCGTATGAGAACAGAGGGCCTGTCGCACTTGGTGTAAAAGGGGTTGTGTCCACCGCCAGAGATGGGGTCAGACCAATGTGAAATGTAGAGGAAGTCGAGACCATGGTGGCTCAGACTGGCGATGGTGGGTTAGGAGGTGGAAACTCTCCTGTGGTGACAACCATAATGGGAATTGAAGAATTCCCAGAAAGAGTAACAACATTTGTTTCCATTTCTGCGTGCGACACTTTCTGGCACTCGTAAGGATGAATCGATAAAATGGTCGGTGTCAAAATATTACTGATGGAGGTCTCAACCAGACCAAAATATTTCTCTCCAAGGTCTAAAATGGTTGATTCCTATAGATGTTGGTCGGGCACAATTTCTTGTGACCCGGTCGCTTCAAAAGACCCTTGTTGGTCTAGCTTTCACCTTAGTGGTGGTGGGGGTGGCTCCAGTGTAACCGGAGGCAGGCCAAAAAGCATTTCTGACCAGCAGAGCTCGTGATCATCCACTGTGTGATAAGATAAAATACACACTAGGGTAGTCTAACCATTTAAAAACAATCACGCAATAAAAAATTCCCTATAAGATAAGACAAGAAAACACTAAATTAATTTTAAGAACAGTTACAACAACCAACACTAGAGAAACTTAACGGTGTAAGTGCAACTCGAAAACAGAAGCACCCTTCAGGTATACTCTGCAAAGCATGGCCCAATTTCTGTCCTGGGTACTGTGGTATACCCCTGCAGTCACATGTGTATGTCCCTAGAAAATATAGGCAACTAGGTTTCCAACGCGCGAACAGTCACCAGGTGGGTACAATCAAAAGTCGAGTAGACCACAATGAGTAGGGTATCGAGCCCAAAAATTGTCAAGGGTATCAAAAGAAAGTGGTCCGAAAGAAAAATGATGACCTCAAACAGATTCAAGACCCATGAAGCTCCATGGAAAATGCAATCGACGGAATCCCAAGACAAGCCCTCTATATGTGTTCTCCACTACGATTGGTCCAGCTTTGGAGGGGTTATCTCCGCTACCTTTCCGCACGCAACCTCATGTTTATCCCCTGTGTTAGAGGGGGGTACCAGATAAAATTCACGATACTGTACTTGGACACTCCCTAACGCAGACTCCAATGTTTGATTGTAATGGCCTTGAAGAGTTTCCTCTCCAACCTAATCCAAGGCCCTAATCCTGAACTAGTTGGTTAACCCTACAAACATAAAAGTTTAATAAATTTTAGATTTAGCATTAATTTTATGGCTTGTATTATGTCAAAGGGTATGAAAGTGAAACTAATGATGTTTGAAATATGAAAGTAAAAATGAACAGAAAGTTGGAAACAAAAATCTTCACTTAACACAAATTTTCAACAACTTTTAATAATAATAATAATAAAAATAAAAAAAAAATTAAAAGAATTTTCTAATATCTTTTGAACAACAAACTTAAAGAAGGATTTCACTCGACTATGAGCTACTTACGATCTAAGTAAACTATCAAGAACTTAAGAAAGCAAAGACTTTTCCCTGGTTACTAATGCAAAACAACACTTTTCAACCAAACAAGAAAATGAAAGATTTTTTTTTTATTTGAATGCTAACAAAGCAAAAAGGAAAAATATCAACAAGTCAAAAACCAAGAAAAAACTTATGGCCTAATCGTAGATCGCAAAGAATCACTTCAAGAAATCACATACTAGCAACTTTAAAAATGACTCTCACACTTGTTTAAAAACCCTAAAGAAAATTTTTGATGACAACTTTTAACTGAAAAAAGAAAGCTAAGGCTAAGATCAACCCTAAGCTACTGACTACTAGGACAAAGATTCAAAAACCTGAGAGTTATAACTCTTGTCAAGGGAAAGGATGACTGCCTCGTCCTCAACAAAAACTATCCTGCGCAAGCACACTACTGACAATTCAACAGGAAACATGTGTTGTGTAGAGCTAGAGGGTGTGTACACACATGTTGGCCTTATATAGGCCATGTGTATCTCTAAAACTCTGAAACAAATAAAAAAAGACAATCCAAACTAGGAAGAGACCACTAATATTGAGAACCAGGATCTCTTGAAGGCTTAGACACTCTTTTTAACAAAAAAAAAAAAAACAATGTAAGGAAAAAATTCGTAAAACAAACCAATCTAAGATGAGACTGCAAACAACCAAGACTAGAAAGAGTTCCAGAAAACCCCTGAGAATGACTGATTTTGACAGGGAAGAGGATGACTGCCTCAAATTTTTTTTGGAATCTACACGCTACTGTTACTTCTTCAGCTAGCGTTTACACATGGGCTGTAAGAAAGTAGGGAGTGGGTACACGCCTACAGACATTATGTAGGCCACGTGTACCTTTGTGGGTCTCAACAAAACATAGTCAAGAAAATAACAAAGATAGCTGGTATGGAAGACCAGACTCTCTGTTAGCTCAGACTTTGCAAAAACTTCAAAAAACAGGAAAGAAAACCAGTCTTTTAAAACTACCCAAAAATATTCCCAGGAACCCTAGAGACTTCCCCAGTATGGTCACCAATTTTGTTGTGGTGGGAAATCCCCCTACGGACTATCACTTAGGGTTATATTATGCATGCAGATAAGACCGAAATAATCCTACTTTCTACCGACGTCCCAAACCTAATCCCCATTTCTTTTAAGCAAATACATGGTTAAACGAACATACCTTGTTCTGTATGTTCTATGTCGATCCTTCTTCACACTTGATTGCTTGCTAGAAGTTATCCTCCCAAGACTGAAATGTCTACAAAACAAGCAATAAACTCTACATGCATTTTTTCTACAGATTAATGGGTTAGAGATTCAAACATATATTCACTAAACTACGAAGAACTCATATAGTGGGATGGGAAAAGAATTTCTTTATTATAACTTTAATGAATCAACTCACAATGTCGAGACCAACCACTGCTCCGCGAATCCTGATCCTGGGCTCCTCTTCAAATGTCCTCCAACTTCTTTGCTTTGTATATCTCTTTGCACAAGGATGGCTAAAGGGTTGGGACAATGGGAATGTGCAATTGGGTAGAGGTTCTTTAATCTTATTCTCCTCTTCCAAATAGGACCCCTAACCCTTCTTTTATAGGCTAGAAGAAGCTAGGTATTTGGATGAACCCTGAGCCATGCATGGTCGAGAGTTTCAGTTAACTCACCCAAAGTTGTGTGTTCCATCGGCAACTTTCCCTTTTTTGTGCTTTTGTAGGTACACATGGGATGTTTTAGGTCAGTTAGCATGTACACGGGTGCAGTAATGGAGTAGGGTGTGTGGGCCCTTATAAAAGAGGTTTTTTAAAGAGTTGTTCAGGAGTTCTTTAACAAAGAAGGAATCTGAGATGGTCTAATGCCAAGTAAGAATGTATGGTGAAAATTATGGTTATAACAAAATCCATTCAAGAAAAGACCCTACAGACTAAACCCAAAATATAAGTAAAAAGTGAAGATTGAGCTCGACAGAATGCTGGAAGCAGGGATTATTGAACCTGTCGAGGAGTCGGAGTGGATTAGCCCCATGGTAGTGCAAGATAAGAAGAAATGTGAGATCATGATTTCCATAGATCTCAAGAAGCTGAATTATTCTTGTCTGAATGATCCTTTCCCTACACCATTCACAAACGAAGTGTTGGATAATGTAGGAGGCCAAGAAGTATATTCTTTTACAGATGGGTTTTCATGATACCATCAGATCTGCATCGCTAAGGAGGACCGCCATCAGAATATGTTTTCCATAGAGTGGGGATCCTACCAATATATAGTAATGCCATTTGGATTGAAGAATGCCCCAGCCATATTTTCTAGGGTGGTGATTGAAGCGTTCAAATAATTTTTGCATAAGTGTTTAGAAGCATAATTTGATGATTGGACTATTTTTAGTTTGTTGAAAAATCATATTAAATGTCTAAGTCTAATGCTAGATAAATGAAGGCAGTGTCAAATTTCTTTGAATTTGAAGAAATGCATATTCTTCTCACCATTTGGAGTATTATTAGGTCATATTGTATGAAAGCAAGGATTGTTGGTGGATCCATCCAAGATTGCAATTATAGTTGATTTTCCACCACCTACTTCAGTCAAACAACTGCGCACTGTGCTAGGACATACTGGCTATTATAGGAAATTTATCAAAGGATATTCTCAGATTACTGTGCCAATGGAGAAGTTATTAAATAAAGACTGTCAGTTCAGTTGGACAGAAGAGTGTCAGCAGAGCTTCGACACATTGAAACAAAAGATGGTAACTGCACCTATTCTAGTCTTTCCAGACTGGAGCAAGGAATTTCATGTGCATGTTGATGCATATTCCATTATATTAGGATCAGTACTAGAACAACCTAGAGAAGGGTACATTGATCATCCATTATCATTTTCCAGCAAGAAGTTGTCAACAGCTGAAGTTAATTACACCTCTAAAGAGAGAGAGGGACTAGCCATAGTGTATGCGTTGCAAAACCTCCGCCACTACTTGTTAGGAGGACACTTTAAAAATTTTATTGATCACTCTGCACTGAAGTACGTATTCAACAAGCCAGTGTTGGGGGGGATAATCTATAGATGGCTTCTGTTGTTTCAAGAGTATGATTTTGAGATCATAGTTAAGCCAGGAAAAATGAACAAGGGCCCAGACCACCTGTCAAGGTTGGAACATGGCGAAGAACCTACCAGTTTGGAGGATACATTACTGGATGCACAACTTCTTTCCATTAGAAATATTGATGACCATTCCATAGACATAGTTTAGTTCATGTCAACAGGAATGGCTCCGAGTGAGTATACAATCTCCCAGAAAAAATAGCTAGTGGTGTGTGCTATAGATTTCTCACTGATAGATGGTCAACTATATAAAATAGGACCTGATGAGATACTAAGAAGATGCATTATGGAAACACAGTCCCTGATGATCCTCGCAGAAGCTCATGAAGGCATCGCAGGAGGACATTACGCAGGGAAAGCAACTGTGCAGAAGGTTTTGCGAGATGGCCTTTCGTGGCCTACGTTACACAGAGATGCTAAAGAATATACCAGAGCATATGATGTATGTCAGCAAGTTGGAAAACCATCCCGAAGAGATGATATTCCATTAGCACCATAGATGACCCTGCAGGCATTTGAAAAATGGGCTATTGACTTCATGGGACCTATAAACCCACCAGGAAAGTGCACAGGAGCAAGGTATATTATCACTACAATAGAATACCTAACTAGATGGGTCGAAGCAAGAGAAGTCAAGGACTGTAGTGCAACTACAGTTGTGCATTTTATATTTGATGACATAATAACCATGTTCGGATTCCCTAAGGTCCTTATGAGTGATCAAGGTACACACTTCATCAATAAGATAGTTGCAGCCCTGACTGAAGAATTTGCAGTCCACCATTAGAAGAGTACACCTTACCATCCACAAGAAAACAGAATGGTTGAAGCATTGAACAAGATCCTGGAGACAACATTGAAAACGATTTGTAGCGTGAACATGGATGACTAGGATTTAAGAGTACCAGCAGTACTCTAGGCTTATAGAACCAATTGCAAGAAATTAATAATGCAAACCCCTTTCAAGTTGGTTTATGGTCTTGAAGTTGTTGTCCCGATGGAGTACTTTGTACCGAGCTTAATAATTGTTGCATTTACAGATATGGATGATACTGGCACTATTCATGAGAGGATAGCATAGTTAGTCGAACTAGAAGAAGATAGATTCATTGCAGTCTTCCATCAGCAAGTTCAGAAGGAACGAGAAAAGGCCTACCATGACAGGCACATCAAGAAAAAGATATTCAGGCAAGGTGATTTAGTACTGGTATATGAAAGTAAGTTTATCAACCACCCTGGGAAGTTCAGAACACATTGACTTGGACCATATGAGATCACCTACGTCACAGAAGGAGGAGTTGCGCATCTGAAGACGTTGAATGGAGAATGGAAAGAAGGATTGGTGAATGGGAGTCAGCTGAAGTTGTACTATGAAAACTAGCTGCCTCACAACTCCAGGTAAAAGCATGAGGAAAATGGTTTAGGTACCAAGTGTAGTTGAAACTGGGTACCAAACACATAAAAGACAGTCTGCACAAGGACAGGAAGGAGGCATAAAGCAGAAAGCAAAGGCTGCACTGCGCAATCCAAAGTCAAATTAAAACAAAAGGAGAAGATATGAAGTGCCTTGGGATGAGTCACAGGTGAGTGTTGGGGGCCTATTGGTCCTTGGTTATGAAAGGAAATTGAGAAAAAGGAAGAAAAGGTAAAAAGCAAACTTCGCAGGAGACACAGTGACTGTCACTAGGTCGAAATGAGTAAAAGAGAAGAAAAGATGGAGTGAAGTGTAGAAAATAAATTCGTTGGATGAGGAGATCGAGGATGACAGATCAGAAAGGAAGATAGACCGAGGACGACTCAGGAAGTGGAAAAAGCCACCGTTGGATGCTTTGGAGCACCGCATGAGAAGGAAGGAAAGATAGGTTGGCAAAGTCCAAAAAAAGTGGATCAAGTTGACCTAGGGTCTTAGACACCTAGGGTTTTGGTAATTAGGGTTTTGACACCTAGGTTTCGGCCTAAGGCTATCGGTGAGGTATTGTAATCTATAAATAAAGGTTAAGAGGACTTGGTTCGGGGGGGGGGTATGATATTATTATTGATTTAGCTCTATTGTTGTGGTGAGAGGTCATTGTATTGTGAGAGAGAAGTGTTGAAGCCTTCTGGTATTGTAAGATATTCAGCTGGGTGTGAATATCAGATCCTGCCGCTGGGTGTGCAGGAGGGGGCAGAGAAAGACATAAGGAGAGAGAGGATCTGCTGGCCAAGAGTGAAAATCAGAACTGTAAGCTTTATCTTAATATATCAAAAGCATAGTTCTATGGACATATCCCTAGAGAGAGGGTGAACCATGTCCATCTTGTGTTGTGTGAGTAATTAATACTTTGATCTCTTCCATTATTATATTTTTATTTTCATTACCGTGTTAGATCAAGATCTATAGCTAAGCAGAGTATATTTTGTTGGTAAATGATATATGAATACCGTGATTGTTTTTATACAAGATCCCCTTGATATTCCCCTAGTTGTAGACATCTTTATTCTGCAACCCCCTCATCGTTGCTTCGGGTGAGACTGCATATTCTTCACAGGTGTTGTCGAAAGGGCCAATAGCTAGGGCTTGTTGGTACACTCTTGGAGTGAACCCTGGGTCTGCCCCTGTGCCAACACTCCCAAGGTGCACCTTTTTCGTAAGTTGTTTTCCCCGGGCCTGAAATAGGGATAAACTAATACCTGAGAAAACTCACCTGGTGGGATGTATCCCCTGAGGTATTCCTTTTTCCTAAATAATATATTGGATGGAAAAAGGGTTAAACTTATACCAAATGGATGTTCTTTCTGGGTCTAGTAACGAGTGTGAAAGAAACAAGGTCACCCAACGATCTTTTCTTGTTTAGGGAGTCTGAAAAGGGATTAAAGAAGACTCCAGGGGGTTTCTTTTTTGTAAATAATCTCCAAGTCCCAAAAAAGAGATAAACCAAAACCAAGGAGAATGGCCCTTTTTCATAAATTTAGTCCCTCATGCCAAAAAAAAGGGGTAAACTTATACCTGAGGAAACTCTCCTAGCGAATTGTAGCTCCTAAGTAATATTGTTTTTGTTAATTATCCATCTAGAATGCAAAAGTGGTAAACTAGCATTGGGTAAATGTGCATTCAAATTTCATTTTGACGAGCATGAAGGGAAACAATGTCGCTCGACAATAGTTTCAATTTTAGGGAGTCTGAAAAGAGCTTAAAGGGGACTCCAAGGGGAATCATTTTCATATGTAATTGAAGCGAGGCTGAAAAGGATAAATAATCTCTCACTAGATGTCACTTTCATATTTTAAATGATCTTGAAAGAAAACAAACCATTCTCTAGGGGAGTCCAATGGGTTGAGGTCAAAAACATCATTTGAGATGAAAAATAAGGCCTAAAATCGAAGTCATAGTGGGGCTAAAAGGAGTCCCAAGCCTACAGGAGACTCACAAAATGGATGCCAAAATTCCATACAAAGATATACCTAGGGAATCCATGGAGAGGAAGGCTCTACCACCTAATTACGACACTTCTAAAGTAGCATGAGAGGTTCTGTGCCACACTTCAGTGGGATCGATCCTATGGAAAAGAATAAATCATCAATAAAATGCACAATGCAAGGTGATGTAAACCTATCCTATATGCAAATGGAGAAATCATAACTTCATTACAGGATTATTTAAGTAGTACTCATGCATTAAAAATACCAAATACAAAGTATATAATATGTTTAAATGACCAAAATATCAAAAAGAAGAAACAAAACATCCACCAGGCACACAAAATGGATGAGTTTGGGGCCAAACTAGGTCAAAATAGGGTCAAAAAGTCTATAAATAGAGGTGAAAGGGGTCATTTTCACCATTGCACTTTGAAAATTCCCAAAAATAGAAAAAATGCTCTTTCTTCAATTGGACATTTAGAGAGCATCGATGGATGAAATCTCCTCATTCTTGGGCCAAGTAAGTACTCCTTTCCTTTACTTGCATACCCATTCCTTGTTTTATATTTTTAGAGGAATTTGGGGGGTGCACACTAAAAAATTATTCACAACTGTGTGTTTATGCATGTTTTTCATAGTCAACAGACGTATGTATATTAGGTGAGACACTCTCAACAAGCGTACATACATGACTGTCATAAAAAAGGGTGTGTACAAGTGTCAAAAATTGAGAAAAAGAAGCACTAACGCCCAAAATGGTTGCATGACTCAGGATGTATGTGTGTTGGAGGGAGAGACAACATGAAGAGGTAGAAAAAATGG
Source organism: Picea engelmannii (assembly GCA_009831015.1). NCBI lineage: Eukaryota > Viridiplantae > Streptophyta > Pinopsida > Pinales > Pinaceae > Picea > Picea engelmannii. The sequence goes on from ML777668.1 coordinate 679,924, forward strand.
CCAAGGACAAACCAGAGGTTGTGGCTACACTGAAACAATGTGGATTATGGAAATTCTTTTGTTGTCCCTTTATGAGATATCAACCAAGACTACTAAACCATCTGGTAGAGTATTGGAACCCAGATGAAGAGGCCTTTATAATAGTAGGCCAATCATTAGCACCAACAACTGAAGACAACTACTTTTTGACCAGTCTCTCTAGGAGGGGAGAACTAGTGAACTTGGATACTTTCCCTCAAGGGACATATAGCATAGTCCATTGTATTGGCATGTATTTTGAGGTCGATACAGAAAATATAGGCTCACAATTTCTAAGGACAGAAGATCAATAATCTTAGCTCAAGTTGGTACTATACATGATTAGATGAATTATTGGATCTTCTACTCTACATCAGGCCTCTCGAGCTCAGATACATTATGCAATGCAGTGTCTGTAGCCAGTTATATTTGATTAGAGCATTACCATGCTAAACTATATGAAGCTCCAGTTGACAAAGTGTAATTTGAGGAAGAAGAGAAACTTTGGATTCAGGACAGTACTATGTGAATTCTTCTTTGAAAGAGTGGTAGGCATGAACTCGAGGGAGGGTGTGCAAGGAAACATAACCTTCTTTCTAGTATTGTGTAGATGATTCCCTTTGATGTCACGTCAGGGAAGAGGGGGGTACATGATTCATATGATGAAAAGGTATTTGACTGTGGAAACGCCAGATTCCTGCCATCGAGGACTAACCTTATGTAGTTATTAGTTTCTTGAGAGACCCAGACATGCTCATGCCCCCTGGTGCAACACATGGTGAGATAGGTATGGACTAACATTTTTCAACTTTTAAATTTTTTATTTTTTAATTTTATAATGAAAAAGAAAACATATTTTTGCTAACATCACAGTATTGACTCAAAGACCTGTTGTGTACATATGTGGGAACATTGCAGCCAATGGACTTCCCTTGGACTAGACGTGTTCCTCAAGAGTAGATCCAACCAGGAGGATTTGCAACAAAGGCATGGTCATTATTAGTGGAGGGTGAGAGAGTACTGATGCGAGTAAAGAGGAACATGACAGACCTCACTTGTAGCATGCCCATGGCAGAGATCGAGGATCTTCCACAATCCATGTGAACTCATGTAGTAGGAGTACCCAGGGCATGGGTCCAATTGTTTCGGTGTCTAGTCAACACCGTATAAACTGTAATAGGGCCAAAAATCCTAGAGATTATATTACTACTGGATATTATGTCTGTCGAGGGAACCCTTTTTCTATCTTTCTTATGTATTGAGGGCTTAAGCCCGATGATATAAATTTGACACTTTTTGAGGCTTTATGGGCCACACATTGTACTATGACATCATTTTTGGAAATGTTATATGTATAAATATTTTTTCCTTATGGAGTAAATACAGTTTTTACAATTGTATTTACATGCATGTGTATGTGTTTTATTTTATATTTATATGTGTGAAAGATGACAATCTAAAACAAGATTTGCAAATGCATCAGTTAATTGATTAGAGTGTCTAGGAACATGAATATATGTAATATAATCAAAAAATTGTTCCAATAGGTGTACCCTAAGGAATCATCGGTGCATGGTGGGATTGTGGACATGATATACTCCATTTAACTGTGAAACTACCAATTGAGAATCTAAATGAACCCGGAGGTGGGAAATACCATGTGACAAAGAATCACATAGTAATTATATTACAACACTATACTCAGAAAATGTGTTGGTTGCTTCTCCTAGACAAGCACCTCTAGAAGATACCAACTGACCATCAGGTGTGAATATCACCCAAGCTGCAGAAGAAATCCTCTGTGTGTGTCGGCTAGCATCATCTGCAAACCCAACATAAACCTCAGATTCACTTGACATATTCCACAATGCAGAGATGTAATAAACTACACGTCCATAAAACAAAAAGATGCTAAAATATATAGATAACTATATACACTATGTACAAGAAGTCTCACTCAGGTGACCAACCTAAGAACAATACTTCTTTAAATAAATCCCATTTCTGGGCCCAGGAAACACATTGCCTTCAAAATAAAACAATCGTAAGTGCCTTATCATAAAAATTTATTTATAATAAATGGTCCAAACCACATAGGTTTAAAATTTCCTTCCCTCAAGGGATCTTCATCTTGATCATAGACTGGGACAAGGTCACCTTCAGAGAAGACCCTAGGGAAAACTGATCGATCGTACTGACACTTGACACGATATTTATGAGACTCATTAGCCAAGGAGACATCCCAATGTTGTTCATCGAACTGCTCGAGGTAGACAAGATGCTCTTCAAGCGAAGTCATGTTGGGTAGTAGTTCCACTGCTAACTTGAGAGAAGGAATCTGACACTCTATAGGAAAGACTGTCTTCATCCCATAAACTAGTTGGAAAGGAGAGAATTATGTACCAGTCTTAACAAAAGTTTAGTATTCCCAAAGTGTTGATTACAACATCAAATGCCAATTCGACCTAGCTGGATTGATTGTCCATTGGAGAATAGTCTTAAGATAATTATTGAAAGACTCCACTTGAACCTTCACTTGTGGATAATACGGTGATGAATGTTCTTGTTTGAACCCTATATTTGATGTTAACTCTGTCATCATCTTATTTTGGATGTGAATACCATGGTCAGTGACAATCTCCTTCGGTATACCGAACCTAGCAATGATTTGGTTGAAAACTAAGAGTGTCATCATTTTCATTTCCCCATCGTTGCTAAATTTTAGCATGGCTTTGACCCACTTGGTCAAGTAGTCTATTGGCACAATGATATAATGATTCCCCCTAGAATACGTCTTGTGGAACATAGTGAAATCAATTCCCCACTTAGTGAAGGGGCCAACCACAATAACAAGAAACATAGGAGCAGGGTTTGTCTGCATCTTCTGAGAGAATATCTGACATAGATGACACTTCTTAATTTCCTCTATACAATATTTGATTAACGAAGGCTAGAATTATCTAACACGAAGTATTTTTTTAGCCGTATCCATCCCATAAAACTGACCACCACATGCTCTAGTGTGGAAATAATTTAGCACAAGATCTTCTTCTTCATGATTCAAGCAACGACGATGAACGTAGTCAAGTCCTCGATGATACAAAGTGTCATTGAGGATAAGATAATTTTGTGCTTGATGGCATATTTGTTGATGCTTATCACAAGAATAAGAAGGATGACACTTAAGAGTCTAAAGATACACAATTATATCTCCATACCATGGGTCAGAAGATGTAATAAGAAAGATATCATTGTTAATCAACGACTCTTTAGGAGAATCTATGCCACTCTCAATCAGAAGTTCTAAAATGAAATCTGCAAATTCCAAAGAATTATTTTACTTTTCTGAAACAAATTCCAAATCGAATACTTGAAGAATAACAATCCAATGACTAATCTTCCCGCCAATGACCCACCATGTCAACACATACTGAAATGGATTAATTATGGCTAAGACAGTGGTTTTATGCAGTAGAATATAATGATGAAACCTTTGGACAGCATGGATGGCTTCCAAAGCCAGTTTCAAAATGTGGGTATAGTTGAGTTACATTCTGACTAAGCCTCGGCTAAGGTAGTAAATAATGTGTTTCTAGAGCGCATCATCCTTCTAAACCAAGACCATACCAATGGTGGATTATGTTGAATATAAATATAACAATAAATCCTTTCCATAATTAGGAGGGATAAGAATAGGGGCATACATTAAGGAACTTTTTAACACTTCAAAAGAGTGTTGAGTCGCTTCGTCCCAAAAGAATGGGACCCCTTTCTTAAAAAGACACATGAAACCCTTAGTGATTTTGACATAGTTGGAAATGAATCACCATAAGAAGTTAGCTTTCCCTTGGAGACTCTGAAGTTTTGGAATTGTGCTTGGGGGAGGCAATTGAACTATTTCCTCAACCTTAATAGGATCGACCATGATCCCTTTGTTGGACATGATAAATCCCAATAAATGTTTCGACATAACACAAAAACTACACTTATTGGGATTCAAGCGGAACAGGTAGTGGCAACACCTCTCAAAGATAAGTCTAATGTGAGAGGGATGATCATACCTCTTTAGAGAACATGACACGAGATCATCAAGATATTCCTTGAATATATGTTTGAGATCATGAAAGGAGAATGACATGGCCCGCTAAAAAGTAGCTCCAACATTTTTTAGGCCAAAAGGCATTTTATTATATGAAAATGTACCCCAAGGACATATGAAGGTAGTCTTATGTTGATCCTTGTGTATTTTATTATACCCTGAGAAGTTGTCCATAAAATAAAATACTTCACAAACCACACATTCATCAATAATCTCATTAATGAATGGGTTAGGAAAGTTATCTTTCAGGCATAACTTGTTCATATCATGAAAATTCATTCACACTCGAATCGTACCTTTATTTTTATTGAAAGGAACATGGTTTGACACCCATTCTATTAATTGAACAGGGTATATTAAACCAACCTTAATCAATTTCTCTACCCAGACTTTAATAGTCTCTTCCTTTCAAGGGTTAACTAGGCGAAGCTTTTTTCGAACCGGCTTAACATTAGGGTAAGTTCAAATTTTGTTTTCAATCATATGAGGGTTGATGCCTAGAATTTACTCATAATAATAAGAAAAAACACCACAAAATTATTTAAATAATACAATACACTCTTTAATATCCTCAGGGGAAAAATCTGCTCTGATGAAGATGTTTTCCACGATGTGAGGGATTTTGGAGATATCATTGTCTTAGCTATACTTTCCATGTTTCCTCTAGGATATACTTTGTGTGTTGCAAAGGGTTAACAAGATGAGAAACATCTCCATTGATGGTCGCAGTAAACTCTCTTCCTTCCACTCTACTAAGATCGGGTAAAAAAAACGATCTATGATGGAGATCATCCAAAGGTCTGTCCAGACCAGTCATTTCCTCTAAAATCACCTTCTCAGAAGGAAAGACCAAATCCAAATGATCATGTGAAATAAGAGAGTCTTGAGCCCAAACAGTCTCTAAAACTCGATATAGCTCTTGAGGGAGAGCTAGATCATAGTTGGTTGAGGTTTGTTGAACAATATTGTACATAACCTCATCTGCGGATAAGGGCATATCCATGCTAGGATTCACTACCCCTTCCATTGAAGCCGACGAGGAAGGTAAATTCCAAGGTTCATCGAAATAATTCGTTCAAAATGAAGCTACTTAGAGAATTGCGGCATTAGGTGGATCAGACATAGCCAAAATAAACTTGACATCATTTGAAGGTGGTGGAAAGTCAAAAGTGCCCATCAAAGATGGAAACAATCCAACACCTAGGTTGATGGTACCTTGTTGAAGGTTATCAATCGTCCATACCATGGATGCCCCCAATGAAGGGTCAAGATGAGAGAAACAAAATTGATCAATGGTTACTATCCTACCTTCATAAGGAAAGCTTAATACATGAAAAACAAAGGATACAACCCTTGTCATTGCGTAAGTACAACTTCATCCTAACAAAAGGTTGTAGTCGAGGGGTGAATCGACTACTTTGACCTCAACGCACATAATTTTTCCCTCCAACTACATGGGGAAGGAGGGTATTATTCCATGTAGTCGAAAATAATGGTTGTCAAATGCAGTTAACAATGTAGGATATGGAGAGGATTTGGGTTGACCAATAGCCTTCCAACATGCCAATGACATAACGTAAGTTGATGCACCCTCGTCTACCATCGTATGAAAAATATTTCAAGTCAACAATTTCATGGCATAAACCACTAATATATGGAAGGCGAGGTGGTAAGGAAAATGAAGTTTAACATTGGAAGTGTAAAAAAAAATAGATCCTGATTTAGTTGGCTCAGCAACACCTAAATCGAACATCAATTTTTTTCTCTGCGAGGGGTAACTCTAGAGAATTTCTAGAGAAAGTATTGCACAAGGGGTTTGCGTAAGATATTCAACTACATAATATTTCTCAGAAGCCCTTGCATTTGGATTATGACAATATTTCTTAGACTCACCTTTGGGGATGTAAGTTGTTGTTTCTCCCATGGTATTCTCAATATGAAGAGGAGGTGATGGGTTGGAAGCTTCTTTTATTTTCTCAACAGATTCAGGAATTCCATAATCATGAGCCCTGGTATGAATATGAGCATATGATATCATCATGTATACATTTGTGACTTTGGTGTTAGCATTAAGCATGGGAGCACCCTGATTTCCCCCAGGCGCAGTTGTGGATGAGGAAGCTTGTGCCATATTTTTCCCTTGAGGGAAAGGGTTAGTTAAAAAAACAGGCTGCAACTATGCAAAAATATTCTAGGCTTCCTTGATCCAATGGAATTGATGAGTTAGGTGATCATCCATGAAAATATTACACATGAACTTAACCTTATTATTTTTCATTTTTTCCCTCACCATAATTGTTAGAACCCTTTTTATAGTTACCCCCTTTACCCTTCTTTCCCTTTCTTTTCCTCTCGGGTTTCTAGTTACCTTTGGGGTTTTTCATCTACACAATATGTACTTACAATTTGGGTTACGGGGGCAGTCGTACTAGGATTTTGGTTGGCCGCAGTATTTTGTAGTGACAATTGTTGCATTTGGTTGGAAAACTGATCTATGGGCTTGTTTTGTGTTGAGCCTACGATGCCATCGGCATGAGGCTGATACTTCGGTTTGGTCAAGTCAAAGGTTGACCATGGTGCATCATGAAAAATATTGTACAACATGTTGGATTGAGAATAAATTAGTTCCAATTGTTGAGCCCTCATTATATCCTCTTCCTTAGAAAACACTTCGGAAGTTGCGACCTCTTTGGAAATATAAGGTACCAAATACTTCAGGAACCACTAGAGAAAAAACACAGGAGGGACCTTTACTTTAATCAAGCTCTTCTAGAGACATCATTCTTGGATATGATAGGATATATGGGTGACCTTATTTTTCTCGAAATTGGCCAACAAATCTGTGTCGACATCGTATCTCACTAGTAGCTGAAAATGGTTCAAGAAAACCATCGCCATATCATTAAACTAAGAGTACTTTGAGCCATCGAGATCAATATACCACTTCACAACACTCCCTATGAGAGTGTGTTGAAACAATAAAAACTTGATAGAGTCGTCATTTAGTGAGTTGTAGGAGAACCACAAGTGAAAAGTTGTAACATGATCACCTTGATCTTCGACAAGCTTTCCTTCAAACTTTGAAATGTTTGAGGGAAACTTAGTCAACATAGGAGGCCAACGTGGATCATGAAAAATAGGAGGCCAAGTATGGAAGATGAAGAGTAGAAAAAAATGGCAACTTGGGTTGCAATAGAGTTAAAGAAAATATGAGCCTCGATTTTGGCTGGCACTAGGTTGCCAGGAAAAGTTTTCCTGCTAACCAGGGTTCTGGTAAAAACTAGGGTTTCCTTGGCCAATGTAAGGGGCCTATGTACTAATCTTCATCATTGATGGATTTGAATAGTTTGATGACATACCTTGAGTGGGTATTTCTCCTTGAATGGTATTCCAAAATCCTTGGTTGAGGTTCCCCCCAACCGATCCCCCTGGCACAGGAATTGAACCTTGCTTGAGGTTCCAATGAACGTGGGAGGGGATGCCCTTGATCGAAATCCACTCCAAAGGTATAGAATCCTTCTAGGGATTTCAAAGACCTTGAGAGGAGGTGGCTCCTATCATCATTCCATGTGAAGGAAAAAATCCTTGCATGGAGTTAGGTTGATTGAGAAAAGGGTTACCCCCTGACAAAAATGTGGATGATGAGAAAGCGTTATTCCCAAAAGAAAAAAATAAAGAGAACGACATGAACCCAACTGGATTCATAAAGGACTGAGCCCCTTGACTCCCTCTACTAAAAAAATTGGAACTGGAACTAGGCCCGGATGGTTTCTAAAAATAACCTTCAAGCAAGGGAGACAGAGGAGGGATATGACCCCCAAGTGATCCTTTCAAGGGAGCATTAGAACCCCTTTCCCCTAGACCAATGGTATGTAAATTAGAGTAGGTTAAATTTGAGCTTGTGTCAAAACTTGACATCCCATATATAAACAAAGCATCAAATGTATTTTGTATGGTAGAAGTATGAACAATGGTCGAAGTCATGGTAGAGACTATGCCACTTATGGAAGTGGTAGGTGTCTGACTAGAGGTATTCCTTGTAGGTGAAGGTGAGGGAGGGGGCATGAAACCCCCTCCACCCATGGTCAAGATGGGAATATGAGGAATCCCAATAGAATTAGCATTATTCACTTCCATATCCAATCTCCTAACAAGATAAAGATCAAGAGTATTCACCTCAAGAGGGACTATCTAAAAAAGTATTAGCACTAAAATATCAGTGATCAGAGGGTTTGTGGTCCTGAAGCCTTCAGCTTCAAGGTCAGAGATGCTAGACTCCTCCGGTGAAAGAATTTATCCTATAGGAATAGGATAGGGAACAATATCTTATGTCTCGGTAGCTTCAAAATAACCTTCTTGATCTAACCTTCACCTTAGCAGTGAAGGTGGTCTCTCCACAGTTAGCAGCGGAAGGCCCTGGAGCCTATGCAAATGACAAAGCTATTGATATTCCACTTTATGAAATGATAAACCGACACTCTAAGGTAAATCTAGGGAGAAGAACAGAGCACACAATATAAATTCCCTAAAGATAAATCAAGCAATCGAGAGAATGGAAGGAAGAACAATTATTCCAACCAACACTAGAGAAACTTATCGGTGCAATTATAATTCGAACACGGAAACACCCTCCAGGTATAATTTGTGAAGCATGGTACAACGTATTTCCTAGGTACCATAGTATACCCCTGCAGTCACCTATGTGAGTCCCTATAAGAGGAAACTAGATTTCTAGCTCATATTCAGTCACCAGGAGGGTACATTCGGCAATTAGGAAGATCATATGAGCAAGATAACTATGTACAAAGCCTTTCAATGGTACCGAAAGAAAATGGTCTAGAAGACAACTTAGGATCCTAAGAAAATTTAAGGTCCATGAAGCTCTATATTCAAATGAAGCCAACAAAATCCAAAAAATGACCCTCAAATATGATCCCCACTACGCTTGGTCCAGCTTTGGAGAGGTTATCTCCTATGGATTCCCTCACGTGACCTCTTGTTTAGCCCCTGTGTTAGAGGGGGGTCCTGGATAAATTTTACGACACTAGACTTCAACAGTCCCTATCTCAAACTCTTAAGTTTATTTAGTGGCCTTGAAAAGTTTCCTCTCCACACCTAATCCAAGTCCCCAAATCCTAGTCTAATTGGTGTGCCCTATAAATGAAAAAGTCTAATTGATTTTAACATTAAGCGTTGATTTTACTGGCTTGAATACTCATTGGTGTGGTAGTGAAACTCGTGATGTTTTTTGAGAGATGAAAGAGAAGAGTTAATTGTGCCTTAAATACAAATGAAATAAAATTGTGTCCTACAAATGAAGACTTGACTCTTTTAACTTTCAAGGTGAAATTTTTTCAAAATAAATACCAATATCCTAATATTCAATCTATCCTAGAATGCTTTCTGATTCCAAATGCAATACAACTACTTAAACTTTCAAGAAAGAAGACAAAAATGAACTTTGGATCAAGAACTCTTTTCATTTATAAACACAACTTAATATACTACAACCAAACTTAACATGCAAGTGCAATTCCCCAGATGCATTGAAACATAGCCCAGGGGAGGTCATGCAACCCCCATGCATACCTCTCCATAAATATGGTTGACCACCACCCCAAAGCCCATTCTTGGATTGAGGATGGTCATAAATGCTCATAGTGGGAGGGAGGAAAACTCCCCCATGAAGGATTAATGGTGCCCTCACTGATTAATTACAGGGGGATGAAAATAGGTAGGGGGAGGCTGCACATTCTTATCATCTCCTTGGATGATTCTCTAGCTCGGACATGGCATTCACCATTCTACTTCTTTGCTCTGTCTCTTCACTCTGCTTGGGGATATGGCTCTAGTCCTCTTAGAATTGTCTTGCCTTATTCTCATAATTCTCTGGCCTCCAGGCTCTACCATACCTAGAGAGAGAGAGAAACCCAGGCGAGGACCCTCCTGGTACTATTATGCTGCAAGGCAGAGATGCCTGCACAATTTGGAGAGGGATTTATCTATAGCATGGAAGTAGCTAATAACAAAGACAACCAAACCTCCAATGGCCTTCGTGGAGGAGGAAATCTCAGAGGAACCAATTCAGGTTCCACTATAATCCCTCATCTACATAGTCTCGGATGCCTAAGACAGCCTCAACACCATCATTGCAGCTACAAATCCAACGACATCCATGGAAGGCGCCACTTGCATAGTCCAAGAGGAACTCCCCATGAAGGACTACCTAGTTGGGCCCCCACTGCACAACCCATTTGTAGATTGCAATCAGATTCCACCCAGTCTCTTCAGTCCGAAGCAATTGGAGCTCATTTTTGAGATGAGTGGCTACATGATGGAGCAGCTCCATTGACACACCCTCATTAGTAGTAGAATCAACATGTTGTCTCACACTTTCTCAAATGTGCCTATCAAAAAGAGGTGCTTGACATATGTTCATACCTTTGGACTCATACCCAACTATGACACTCCTCATAGCAACTCTCCAAATGGAAGGTTCCATTGTTCTCACATCCCTCCTAATGGTTAAATTTTCTCAGTCCTTTGTGCCTCTCTTACATGGAAATGGAGTTTTGTTCTTGTCTCCCTTCTCTGGTTCTCTGTTTAGTTTTATGTTTAGTTTGAACTATCATATTTTGATTGTATGTCCAGATAGAACTGTCAACACCACCAAGTGCCACTTTCTCTAGTTTCCAGCTAAATGGTGGATCAAGTGGCGGTTGTTATTTTTGGCCAAAAGTATAAACAATTTCCACGTGTTTCAGTTTCCACTAGTTTGGCAGAACAGATGGAAAGCCTCTGACACTTATCAATTTTGAATAGTGACAATGAATTAATCAGGAAATACAAATTTTTTATTTAAAAAAAAAAAGACATGCATGTGCACTTAAGAAAATTATTTTTCTTCTTTTCAAAATGAATACAAGGGAAATGGATGATCCGGATTATTTTCGGCACGAAATGAGAGTGGAGATATAATAAAGGAATGCACAGAGATATTTCATATATTCAATAATATAACAGAAAATGTATCAGAGATGCAACCATAAACACAGATATACAGTAATACACGATTTCTATTAATCAAAGAAATGTACAGAGACTGTAAAAATACAGAGTGAAAGACTCGCTAGAATGGTGGCAGCTTATCTCTGAGAAGAGATGT